>CM061918.1:24226792-24511914 GCA_031002005.1 Vandiemenella viatica
AGTGTTGTTTTGTTCGTGATCATATCTGATTTCCTGGCAATGCGTCACGGCATGGTGTATGTTTGATTTTACGCTCCGGTAGAAAATACAAAGTACCATATTTGGAGGACAACCAAGTATAACCGCTCCACAGAATATAGCAGCATTTTAAAAAAAATAGGGATTTCAAGTCAAGAACGGGAGAAACCATTCATAGGTCACATCATTCCAGTTATGCAACTCAATTTATAAATCAGTCGCACACGGAACTTAGATTTTGACCGAAAAAAAAAGCAATTTTGATCCTATAATGCAAGTACCGAAAATGCTGAAAGAAACGAAAGATACTAACAGTCATTCTTGGAAGAAATTACGAACGAACAACAATTATTACAGAAGGAGATTGGTGAAAAATGTAGTGGTCTGTAACAGTGTGCAAGGCGATATTGAAAGTCTAAAAACCTCCACGAACGAGTTAGAGGTGATTTCTGACAGTTTAGAACAGTTTAAAATTAACACTTTAGAAGAACTCCACAAAACGCGAGATCAACTCGGCCGAATCCAAACGGAAACGCAGAAAGCTGCGACAGAGTTCAAGCAGCTGGGTACGAATATTTGGGAACAGTGTTTGCAATTGGAAAAAAAGTCACACTCGCTTCCTAAAATTTTGAAACGACACGAGAATGCTCAAACAAGTGCAGGATGTGTATTGCAAACAGCCGTCAAAGGAAGATTGGACAAAGTTGACAAGTAGATAAGAGTTCAACCAACAGTTACCATGCAGTCATACAACTCATGGTAGCTGTTGCGCATGTATTTCAGTCAGCTAGTTCTTCCGACATTTGGAATTAAGAGGGTATTCAATATACGTAAATTCATACCGCAGATAGAGGACTACTTTAGAATTAAGAATATTTCAAATCAGTATAACTCATGATTGTTTTTCAAGTGTCAGATTCTGATGAAAATTCTGGCTTACTGTATTTAGTCTAACAGAATCAATATACGATTAATATAAGGATAAATTTTTAAGATAATATTGGGGTATCGATGCACGCTCTGAATGCAGCGAAAGAATATACCACTGACATAGTAATACTAAGTTCAATTATTCAATGTCAGCGTATGTGTCAATGTAGGCGATGCTATGTAGAGACCTAAATAACCCTCCACAGGACAAAAAACTCATGAGGCACTAAGTTCTCACTTTTCGCTGCAGGTGCAATGCCAGCTAAACCATGTGATGATTCAAAGGCTTGGATAGTTCCTAGTGGAAATGGAAAAAAAACAAATGTATAAAATATGCTTGGAAGGTAAGCAAATAAATAAACAGACATGCCAAAAGATTGATGAGAAGTATCCAAAGTGGAAGAGTGCAAGGAAGGTGAAGCAACATTTTAATGGTAATAGTAAACGTAGGAACAATGGGAGGAACATACATTGGAACAAGCACGAACCAACAAGAAATCAAAATTTTGGAGGTTAAATTCGGGCAGCAAATAAGCCGGACCAGAAACACTGGATGCATGCAATCGAACAAAGAAGATTTTTTTTTTTTAATAAAATGAACCATTGCTAGAGAAGTAAGCACAGACGAATATAAGTTGAACCGTATGAAAATGAACCCAAGACAGCAAGCAAGGGAAGATGCCGTGACAGGCTAGCTAAAAATGTGATCCGCAATCATAATTTGGACCGTACTGTCTACGGATTTGTCCCCAATAGAGTATGGATGCCATAATTAGACAATTTGTATCACATTGTCATCCAGCACAAACTCGAGCAACAAATGACTGCACAATACATGCAGGTGTAGAGAGACTACCCTAAGAAAACATCCAAACACTTATTGATTGGACACCGGCTTGGATCCACGAATATGCAGTTGCTCAAGGATGGCGCACTTCTTACCGACAGCTGAAAATAGAGTAATAAACTTAGCCTGATCTGTTTCAATTTGTCATCATTTGTTTTGAGTATGACCGTGGATATTGCGAGAGCTCCAAATTATTAACTTTATTTAAAGTTGAATTTATAAGCGACGTGCAGGCCGGGCGCTGTCCGCTCGCTGATTGTTTGTGGCCGCGGAATTCGCTGACGCGAATCGGCAATTTCCGAACTTCGCTGACACGAATCCGAGGTTACGAGGTCGGTCGACACGGTTCGCGAGCTTTCTTGGCTCCCCGCTGCACAACTTTAACTTTGTCGTCTGCCTAGTGAATTTACCATTACTTGAAAGCGAAGTGGACCCACTCCTCGGCCATATCTTCTGTAACATTGTGGCCAATAAATAGAAGTTAAATGTTCGCGGCGCTAATTCTTTTCAGCAAGATTTCCCCGCATTCCAACCAGTTCTGCGACTGGTAGATTAAATCGCAGTGGTGTCAGGAAGTTTCTGAGTAATAACAGCAGAAGATTGTAAGGAGCGGCAGAAGAATCCCAGGAACGGCAGAGGACGTCGTGTAACGATTCTCTGCAGGTTGGTGGAACCCATCCCCACGCGCCAATGTCATCCGGCCTCCTTGACAATATATCTACAAACGTTTTCTAAAACTCCACCATTGCTTTCTGGGTATTGCACTTCCAATCTCCCAAATGTGAATCCACTAAATATTCTCTCAGCCTGTAATTTCAGTCTGTCACTCCTACTTGTGTTTGGTCTATGATGACATCTGTAAAATTATTTAAAATTCCATTCAAAACAAAATTTACTCAAATCTAAAGTAAATTTAAGCACCCTCCTGTCTGACGATATTGTTATAGTGATCCCTCTGTTTACTGAAGTAATATTGAACCAAAAGAATAGTGCAGAACTGTTACTTAATGAAATATGGATCATTTAAACCTTTTCGTAGAAATGTTAAAAACAAGAATTTTACTTCTCATTCTATTTGAGCAAAGAAACCAAGTCGTTTGCTAAACTGCAGAAAGTGTCAGTAAAAACAGGTAAAATAAGAAATTGCAATGTGGATATAAATTAATTTTATACGATATTTTCAGATTTTTTTCAAACATGTCTTTTAGTAAACATTAAGAATTAGCTGGAATCAAATATCACGCTGAGCAACAACACTGCTAATAGTTAAAAAATTGAATAAATCAGTTATCTTACTCTCTGTAAGTACTCGTAGATTGTAAATCTGAAACATCATGGTAGACCGAAGCATGAGTGTTTACGAAGTATTTAATACGGCATTCCTTGTATGATACTGAACTTCCCAAACTGAAATTCCATTTCGAACCACTTTCTTCTTCCCACAATGTTCTAATTGAATGCTTTAAGAATCCGCTATGTTCAAACTTGCAAAAGAAAGTGTTGCTGGTCATTTTTAGAGAGCCATTATAATGAAACACGCTGAGTTAGAATAAAATATACACTAGCTATAGTTTTGGTTTAGGAAAAACAGTGGTACAAGAGAATAAATCCTGACTTTAATACTTGAAGAAACAAAGATATTTTCATGATGTTTGTTGAATTAGAAGAATCTATTGATAATGTTAGGTGGAACAAGATGTTAAATTTTATAAAGAAGTCAGGTCTGCATAAACCAGATAGAAGAATACTTTTTAACCTACATAAGAATCAAGTGGCTGTAATAAAAGTAGAGGATCAGAAGAGACATGTATCAGTTTAAGAGGGTGTGAGACAGATTTTAATCTATCCCTGTTAATGTTCAACTTACATGTAGCAATAATGAAAAAAAAAACACTGTTGCTCGTAAGTGTTAAAGGAGAAAAAATAAGTATGTTACGATTTTATGTTGATATTGTCCTGTTAGCAGAATAGGCTGATGAGGTTATGCAGAAACTACTGATGTTCGTAAATAAAATACTGAAAGAAGATTTTGCACTAGATATAAATTAATGGCAGATAATAGTGATAAAGGTAGCAGAAATGATAGCAATAACAACGGATGAAATATTAAACTAGGATCGGATGCGGTATGTGGTGTAAGTGAATTCTGCTAGTTAGGAAATAAAATTGCAACTGATGGCCGAAGCAGGATTAATGTTAACCATAGAATAGCCCTAGGAAAAAGATCCTTCATAAAAAAGAGGAATCTTGTAGTTTCAAATATAGTTCTAGGACTTAGAACTTCTTAAAATTCTATGTGTGCAGCACTGCACTTGGGTAGCGAAGCGTGGTTTATAGGAACACCAGGGAGAAAGAAAATAGAAGTATTTATAGTTAGATGCTATAGAAGGATGTGAAAATTAAGTGGACAAATAGAGTACGAAATGAACGTGTTTTGGAAATTATGTATGAGGAAAGAAGTTTTGGAAGAATCTTACCGAAAGTTGAGCAGGGTTGTCGGCCTTATTTTGATACATACGGGATTGGTTAGTTCGATAATGAAGGGAACAGTCAAAGGCAAGAACTGCAGAGGATTACAGAGATTAGAACATACGAATCAGATAACTGAGGACGTAGGATGTAAGCGGTATGTTGAAATGAAGAAGTTAGCGCAAGATAGGAAGGAATGGAGGAATGGAGGATTACCTCAAATCAGTCGAGAGACTAATGGCAAATAATAATAATAATAACAATAATAATAATAATGTTTCTTGAAACAGAAGCTATTATTTGCTTCCTGTGGTCTCTAGTATGTCACGTGGAAGGATCAAAATTAGGTTAAAACATTATAATTAACGAAAATAAGAATAAACCAAATACAATAGTTTAAAAAAAAATCCTGGAACTTATCTCTGTAATATGCTTCTCATTTTTAACCGCAAGAGAACAATGTTTATTGCAAATTGACAGAGGATAAAAAATTAAGATTTTCAGGACTCATGGTGTTTCAAGAATAGTAATCTTTCTAATTCTTTCTCTCAAGCGCTCCTGTTATTTTCGTAGCATTCTACTTCACGAATCGGAATGAAAATACACACTTACTATAGTGGCGACATGCATATTATTCATTTTTCAGACGGGTTCAAGTGAAAACGGAATCTAATCCTCATAAATGACTTCTTATGCTCTGAGTGATGTCGCCACAATGTTTAGTTGTGAGATGGTTGTAGGGTAAAATTTATAATTTATTATTTCCCTGTGTTCTGCAAATTATCCGGCTTTCGGAACCATTGTACGATAGCTACGGGATTACATATTTTTAGAAGTTTCGTTTTAAACCATTATCATGAACCTTACTACTGTACGATTATTCTGATCAGAGCAACGTAGCTCTCCATTATGTTCCTAATTTGTTTCAAGCTGTATAATTACGTGCATTTACATACCTTCATCAGAAATCTTGACGTCTTCTCTCTCTAGCAACATTACAGAAACGATTGTTCTTAAAAGCAAGTAAAAATCTGTCTCAAAAGACGTAAAAACCATCATTCTATTGCGGTGATAGAAAAAGTAAGTATTTACATGCTAATGTCAGCTGTGATAACAATAAACGAAATGCCATACCGTTATTGAAACAGTGGAAGGTGACTAAACGGATGTTTCGCGAACATTTCACCATACCACCACTCCTATAATTTAATTTTAATTTAATTTAATTTAATTGCAATGGAGCACACGCTCCGGTGGCAATTGATACAATGCGGTTAGAAATGTGAATTGCTTGTTGATCACGTTGAATCATTTTTCACCCCAAATATTGCCAACGACAACCACCATTAGGCTGAAACAAAGAATTTTTCCTCACTTTCATCCAAACGCTACCCTGCCAATCATGTTAACTTCACTCCAAAAATGCCCCCGTCTATGACCTAATTTCCAATGTGGCTCCCTAACATCTATTTGACAAAGCCAGGGGTTTTCTTGGGTGAATATTTAATGCACTATATAAGATTCCTTGTTATTTTTAATAAATGATATATTCAGTAACCATGTTTATTTTTCCTTAACCATACTGAATACATTAAACAAATAATAATACTAATATTCTCTCACAGCAGAATCCTTATTTTCTCTACGATAATAACTGCCTGGCAACCAAAAAACCACAGATGCTCAATCTTCCCACCAGCCACGTCAGAGATGCTAATAACTCTTCTCAAATATTTATTTATTTTATTTATTTATTTATTTATTTGCCCTTTGGTCTGAGACCATTTAGCCAGCATTATACATTAATGTTTGTTTGTTATTTTCTTCTTACAGAGTATTGGAGGCTTCAAATCGTCAGTTCTGTGTCTTGAAGGAAGCGAACTATTGCCTTGTAGATTTGGACATTTTTTGATTGAAGAATTGTGGTAACACTCGCAAGGAATTTGACTGAAAGCTGTTCGAGGCGCCTGTAGAAACGTTTTCGTTGTGATTGAAACCGTGAACAGGAGAGAATGATGTGATTGAGGTCTGAAATTTCTTGGTCTAAGGTGCATATAGGTCTTTCTATTATATGAAGGCGGCATAAGTGGTGAGGATAACAACCATGTCCTAGCCTCATTCTAATGATTGTTGTTGCGTGTCTTCTTGCAATATTGTGCTCTGCGAACCAGGGTGTCTTCGGTATTGTAGGTTGTACTGCTGAGTAGTGTTTTCCTCTTAGTAGCTGCGTCCGGGACCAGTCTTCATTCCAACTGAGGTATGCCTTCCTAGAGACTAGTGGGATGAAATCCCTCCAAGGTAGCTGAATGCCTGCAAAGTGCCCTTCGTTGATGCTCTGTTTCGCTAGCTGGTCGACGATTTCATTGTGCATTATTCCTATATGACCTTTAATCCAGAGAAAATGTACTTGTATGCCAACTGAAGAAGCTTCTGAAGCTAATCTTATTATTTCATACAGGTATTGATGCATTTTGTTACTCCATACTGGGTTCTGTAATTTCTGGAGAGCGCTCTTAGCGTCAGTAAGTATTAAGATCCTTGGAAAGTGCTTGTCTAGTCCGTACTTGATAGCTGCGCACATGGCTATAGTTTCCGCTGTGTAAATTGACGTCTCTGCAGGTAGTAATGTTTGTCCGTACTCGTTAGTATGTGGGCAATAATAAGCGTATCCTGCACCTTCCGTAGTTTTAGAGCCGTCGCTGTAAATATGGATGTAGTTGGGCCAAGTTTTGTTCAAGAAGTGTGAAATTGCTGTATTGATGTTGTTACTCCGGATGATATTTTCTGGTAGATAATATATTTGTAGTTTCAGGAACTGAAATTCGTATGGATACAGGAAGCCTGGAATAATGCGGCTTTTTAATACGAGTGGTTTAATCTTTTCATATTCCTTGTATCCTTTTGATAGTAGAGGCACTCTTTTCGCTGGTGGTGGTCCGTTCATTGTGAGTATTCTGTTCATTACTGACAGCTTCTTTAGTAAAGGATGTTCCTTTATAGCAAAGATGCGAATGAGGTATTTGTTTGTAAGAAGTTCCCGGCGTATAGAAAGGGGCATTTCCGTTGCTTCTATCAGAAGAGCATTGGTAGGACTAGACCTCATTGCTCCTAGGCATAATCTTATGGCCCTATGTTGAGCCCTGTCCAGTTTTTCCAAGACGTATTTTGGCGCGTTTCCGAACAGGGTGCTTCCATAATCTATTACTGGACGGATTAAGGATCGGTACAAGATTAGTAGAGTAGAAGGATCTGCTCCCCACCATGTTCCTGTGATGGATCGGAGTATGTTCAGCGCTTTTCCAACCTTCTGTAATATATAGTTTATATGGCGGCTCCATGTTAGTTTGCTGTCCAGATATAGGCCCAGAAGTTTAGCCGACGCTTCCATTGGGAAGGTATATGGTCCCAGCCGTATGGTGCGTTCTCCGAATGTGCAGCGCTTCCTTGTGAACACCACGACAGTTGATTTAGGTGCTGAGAGTGTAAGTCCACACTCAGATGTCCATACAGATAAAGTTATTGCAGCATCCGATAGCCATTGATAGGTTAAATACAAGGAGGGAGACATGGTATATATGCATATGTCATCAGCGTACTGTAATACTTTTATATGCGTGCTAAAGATTTTTTCCAGATTGGCGGTATATATGGCATATAATAGCGGACTGAGGATTGATCCTTGGGGTAGGCCCTTCGATAGTGTTCTAGGTCCGAAAAAGGTATTATCTTGCTTTCGTATATATATGGTACGTTGACGAACCAGATTATAGATATTTTGGCAGTACTGCGCTGGGATGCCAATTTCTTTTAGCTTATTGAGCAGTACTGTTGGCACCACATTGTCATAGGCTCCTGAAATATCTAGGAATATGGCTGTTAAGTATCCCTTTTGAGTGAATACCTTCTCTATATCTGCAGTTAGAAGACTGAGGTTGTCTATCGTACTATGTGCCTTCCTGAATCCAAACTGAGTCCTGGGTAATAGATTATTGTGTTCCAGCCACCACTCTAATCGTTGTTTCACTAGTCGTTCAAATGTTTTGGCGATGCAAGAAGACAAAGTTATCGGTCGGTAGGACTTGGCATCGTTAGGGTTTTTCCCCTGCTTTGGGATGGGTACGATGATGTGTGTAGTCCAATCTTCAGGAAAATTTCCTGTAATCCAAATTTCGTTGAAAAGTTGAAGGAGAAGTTGTTTTGCGTTACTTGGCAAATTAGCGAGCATGCTGTAGTGAATTCCGTCGATCCCTGGAGCTGTGTTTGATGCTTTTTTGAGGGCTCTTTCTAGCTCGTTTTGTCTGAAGGGCCGCATGAGATACGTCTGATTCTCACCTATAGAAGTCGATTGTAACGGCTCAGGTGGAGAAGCTACCGATGGCGTGGCCACAATGTCGGCGAATTCTTCAGTCCAACAATGGACAGAGCGAGTGGGTACACACTTCTTTTTGAATTTATTTATGGTTGACCATATCTTTGAGAGCGGCGTGTCTTTGGAAAGTTTGCTGCAAAAGGCTTTCCAGCTTTGTTTCTTCTGGTGTTTCAGTGTCCTCTTCGTTTCTGCGTCTACTTTTTGTAGCCTACAAAATTTTCCCAGGTTGGAAACTGTTTATAGTATTTCAGCGCTAGTTTTCTTTTTGCGATCATCCTTCCACATTCTGGGCTCCACCATGGTACTGTTATTCCTCGCGGATGAGTTATAGTCTTCTTTTGTGGGATAGATTGGCTAGCTGCATAGTTGATTTTATTTATGAAAGCGTTATACTTTTCAGCTATAGGGAGCGTATTTGGAATACCGTAGGTAGTCCTTTCCATAATTCGTCTATAGTTATTCCAGTTTGCTTGATTTAATTTCCATTTGGAATAAGGTTTGTATGGAGGGAGATTGATTGGATTATTGGTCGTGATTTCTATTGGGAAATGGTTGTATCCCATTGTGGAAGGGAGGACCCGCCAACGGAACTCCGAGGAAAGCGATGCTGAGCACAGGGAAATATCTATGGCGGATTTCCGTTGTTCTGGCAGGGGAAGTATTGTTGCAGATCCGTCGTTTAAGATAAATAGTTCATATTCTTCTATTAATTCCAAGAGTGTGCTTCCGTAAACGTCTGATATTTCACACCCCCATGTCGTATTGTGTGCATTAAAGTCGCCACAGATTAGTAACGGTTGCTCCAACTGTTGCATGAAATAGCGCCATTCCTGCTCTGTGATGACATTCCTGGGTGGGCAGTACAGGGATACTATGGTGACTTCCTGTCGGCTTATCAGCGCTCTAACGGCGATTGCTTGAAAAGATTTTATATGGGCGTGATCTATATCGATCGCTGTATGTGGAATTAAGGTTTTAATTACAATTGCAACTCCACCCCAGCCATCTTCACGATCATTGCGATACACGGTGTATGTTGGAAATGAAATGTTCCTTCCTGTCTTCAGCCATGTTTCTGATAGGGTAGCGATGGATATGTTCATCGTACTTAATGTTCTCTGAAATGACTCTCGGTTGGCAGCGAGAGAACGCGAGTTCCATTGTAAAATTGTATGCGCCATAGCACTCGGTTAAGGTGGGTAGTTGTTATTGGTTCTTTACTTGTTCCCTACTAAGCTGGTAAGAAGACGGCGGAGCGGATCGAGATGGAGAGTATCAGATGGAGATGATTGGAATTCATGTATCATCTGCAAAATCATTTGCAATATTTGCTCTATGAGCACTGCGTTTTCTGCTGAAGGAGCCTTCTCTTTGTCCTGGAGTTGCGGATGATAAGGATTCTGTATGATGGGTGATATAGGTAAATGCTGTGGTATATACATTCTCTGATGGACAGGAGGATAATGGGACGTTTTTGAGTTTGGAGTTGCTGGCCTTTGTTTGTTGCGGCCCGTGGCAGTGGGAGTGTGAAGCAGTTGATTTATAGTGGATGCTTTTGATTGGTGACGTATCTCTTGTTCTTGATAAATGGGGATATTAGGGTTGTTTGGTGAGGCTGAACTCGGAAGCGACGATGTAGGCTGTGGGAGCGGGGGGAATTGGTTTTCATCATGATAGGACGGCGCGACGTAGGCTGCTTTTGAATACATCTGTCTGTGGGCGGATGTCCAACTCGTCATTGGTGAAGCTTTGTTGTAAACCACGGCCTCGCGTGCTTTTTGTTGTTGTATGTATACTGGGCATAGTCTATCATTGGATAGATGTGGGCCTTGACAGTGAACACATCGCGAATCAGCTGTGCTAGTGCATGACTCCATCGAATGAGGGCCTCCACATTTATTACAACGAGTGGCACTGCGGCACTGTGTCATGCGATGTCCAAAACGTAAACAATTGGCACAGATTAGTATTTGTGGAACATGAGGCTCTACTGAACACCGTGTTCCGAAAATTACTATATGATCTGGTAAGGATTGAGATCTGAAGGTAATCATGCATACTGGTATTGGAATCCTTCTCTCGTTGTTTTGGTAAGTGCTCCTCTTAGTGAACCGTTTCACGGATATCACTGGATAAGGGCTTTCTATAGCTTGTTGGATTTCTTCTTCTGAAAGGGTGACGTCTACATCCCTAACAATCCCTTGTTTATTTATTAAAAAATTTGGTATATATGCTTCAAGATTCCTGTCTTTGAAAATTGTGGACTGTACTAACATGTTGGCTGAAGCTGCAGACTTAGTTTCGATTTTTAAGAAACTGTATAACAGGCACAGATCATATTTTAAAAAATATGAATATATACTCAAAGTGAGTAAACTTCGTTTCCTTACATATCCCTCCTGCCAATTTGTCACTAAAATTATACAATTTTATGTGATATACCAAGTCAAATAATTATTGTTTGTACAATATCACTATTTTTTTTAAGCCAAATGGTTTACAGATTTTGAATATGTAAGGCAATATATATTTTGATGAGGTTTTCCGCGATTATGTAAGGTAACTCGAAAAAATAAAAAAATTTGCTATCTGGGCATATATACAACTGGATTTCTCATGCATTCCCAAGTACTAATTCACCTACTTTATGATTTTCGTGCACGCCGATCATATGTCTTTTTCTGAAAGATCCTCTTCCACTTCTTCGTGAAACTATCATTTCCCTTTCATTTAGACTTTTCCCTTCGATGCTTCTTTTTCCTTGTCCTCTCCGACATGCTTCTTCTTTTCGTATTTTACAATGTTGCGGCCTTCATAATATAGATCAAGTCCTCTCTTTTTCTTCACTTTGCCTCTCGTTGATTCTTCTTTTTTAACCGACTTCAAAAAAGGAGGAGGTTCTCAATTCGTATGAATTTTTTTTTGGATGTATGTTCAGCGATATCTTCGCCAATTTTGAACCGATTTAAAAAATTTTTTATAGTGGATAGAGTATATCTACAAAGTGGTCCCATATGAATTTCATTGAGAAACCACCCCTTCTACCCCTTTACACCCCTTAAATGTATACAAACTCACACTTTTTATCCGATTTTGATGGAACTTTGGAAATGTATAGTAAAAAATAAACAGAAAAATACTGTCAAATTTTGGTTTGAAAAAAACTGAACCCCTCTCCCCCTATCCACCCCTTAATATTTGCCAATGTTCTTTATACAAAGCTAAAGTCGACACCATTTAACTGATATCCATTAAAGTTGGCATATACATGTAATTTTTCATGGAAAAGGTTTCTGACACAAAAAAATAAAAAAACACCCCTCTCTCCCTGTACACCCATTAATTTTTATACAAACCCACATTTTTTATCCGATTTCAATGGAACTTTGGAGATGTATAGCCAAAAATAAAGAGAAAAATGTTGTCAACATTTGATTTGAAAAAACTGAACCGCTCTCACCCTATCCACCCCTTAATTTTAGAGAATGTTCTTTATACAAAACTATAGTCGACATCATTTAAGTGATCTTCATTGAAGTTGTCATATACATGTAATATTTCATGGAGAAGGTTTCTGATAAAAAAATAAAAAAGGCCACCCCATCTCCCCCTTTACACCCCTTAATTTTATAGAAAAATATATTTCATATCTGATTTTGATTGAACTTTGCCAATGTATACTTTCAAACAAACAGAAAAATCTTGTCAACATTTGGTCTGCCAAAGGTCAACCCCTCTCCCTCCTAACAACCCCTTAATTTTTGTCAATGTTTTTTTTTATCGAAAGCTACAGTCGCCACCATTTGACCTATTACCATGAAAGTTGGCACTAATATGAATTTTTTCACGAGGAAGGTTTCGGAAATCAAAATAAAAAAACCACCCCCACTACCCATTAAACCGTAAAATTTTTATACAAACCCACAGTTTTTATCCAATTTAGATAGAACTTAGCAAACTTTTACTGTAAAACAAAGAGAAAAATAATGTCAGCTTTTGGTTTGCAAAAACTGAACCCATTTCCCCATTTCCGCCCCTCAACTTTTGTCAATTTTCTTTTTGAAAAGCTACAGTTGACACCATTTGACCGATCTTTATGAAAGTTGGCACATATATGAATTTTTTTATTTAGAAGATTTCTGACCAAAAAATAAAAAAAACTACCCTAGCTCCCCTTTTACATCCCTTAATGTTTGTACAAACCCACATTTTAATCCGATTTCGGTGGAACTTCGCATGTCTATACTTTAAAGCAAATAGAAAAAGAAACATACTACTCACATTATTTTGACAAAAACACAAACCCTATTTCCCTTTCTACCCCTTTAGTAACTGTCAATGTTTATTGTATAAAGCTATCGTTTCTATCTGATTTTGAAGGAAGTATGCACATGTATACTTCAAAACAAACAGAAAAATACTGTCTGCATTTGGTTTAGAGAAGCCAAACCTCTCTTTCCCTTTCCACCCCTTTAATCTATACAAAGCACAGATCCTATCTATTTCTGAAGAAAATTTGCACACATATACTTTTAAAAAATACATAACAATTGAGTTTAAATTAGGTTGCAGAAGCCCAACCCCTTTTCCTTCTACCCCTACCCCTCCTAATTTCCAATGTTCTTTATAGATACCTACCGTTTTTATCAGATTTCGATGGAACACTGCAAATGTATACTTAAGAACAAAGAGAAACTTTCTGTTTACAAAACCCAACCGCTCACTCCCTTACCCCATTTAATTTTTGTAAATGTTCTTTACAGAAAAGCTACAGTTTTTATCTGGTTTCGATGGAACTTTGCACATGTATATTTTAAAACAAAGAGAAAAATGCAGTCCACACTACCTTAACAAAAACCAAACTACTCTTCACCTCCACACACCCCTTAATTATTTGTTTATACACACCTAAAAATTTTATAAGGATATCAATAGAAATTTACAAACGTATACTTTAAATCAATCAGAAAAGACGGTCTAAAATTGGTATACAAAAGCCCAATCCCTCTGCTACTTTACCCCCATCGTTTATAATTTCCAATGTTCTTTGCAAAATCCACAGTTTTAAGTACCGTCAAAATCAATTAAGCTATTTTTAAGTCATTGTAGAATATTTGTAAAATGTATGTGTCCTAATGTCTCAACATATACTTCAGATTTCAACTTGGACCCCGAGCTTTTAAGTTGTGAAAACCAATTAAATACCTATTTTTTCTGTGTGATGCCGGAACGAACAGATATATTCCAGAGATAGATTTGTGTATGTGGTATGTATTAATGTCCAGATGTTACATGTTTCGATTATCGAGCAGCAGTTTTAACAGATGTTATGATTAGATCGAAACACAGCCTGGACCAAAATGTAAACTGACACTCCTTAACACTGCATCCAATATACCCCATTCTGAAAGTTGTAACAAAGACAATTTTTTTTAAAAGCATTCGCTTTAACCACTGAGCAACCAGGTAGTTCGCAAAATGAGAACTGCTTCCGCATATTTAATTGCAAATTAACTATAATTTCACTAAAAATTTAAAAATAAAATAATTATTTAAAAAAACATAAAAACCGCCTTCAAAAAATGGGCACTAAAATTTTAAAATAACTTTATACCTTGCTTAAAAGAAAGTAAATCTAAATGGACAATATTTTACATTATATTAAAAAACACAGAAACAAATAGCAGAAATTTCGTTACAATTATCGAATGAATTATACTCGGGAAGCAACGCAGTAATGAAAATGAAACGCCGTATAGAACTTCCAAACCGTCATTAAAAAACACATATTACCTGTACATAAACAAATTTCAATTAATCACTTAAAATCTAATGCATGCACATGCAAAGATGCATAATTGACTACTCTTGTATGAACAATATTTTAAAATTTCATTAAAAGGAAACATCAAACAATCTTACTATCACTGTTTTTTTTTTTATAAAAAATGAGTTCTGAAATTTCTCACGTTTACTTCAATAAAGTTTTGTTTGTTTTTAAATTTGACAAAATTTCCGTCTTTATTTTAAATGAACTGCACTTTGTCACTATTTTGGTTAATTTAAATTGTCTTTCTTATCCTACCTTCAAAGTTGTTTTATCATCCGAAGATTGCATGGTTCTTATATTACAGAATTAGATAACTAATTCTTTGTCGTAGTCACGCGGCGCCATTTTATAAGATTCCTGGTTATTTTTAATAAATGATATATTCAGTAACTATGTTTATTTTTCCATAACCATACTGAATACATTATACAAATAATAATACTAATATTCTCTCACAGCAGAATCCTTCTTTTTCTCTACGATAATAACGCCTGGCAACCAAAAATCCACAGATGCTCCGTCTTCCCACCAGCCACGTCAGAGATGCTAATAACTCTTCTCAAATAAGAACTGTATAACAGGCACTGATAATATTTAAAAAAAATATAAATATATAATCAAAGTGAGTAAACATCGTTTCCTTACAACTACTACGCTTTGGCTATTTTCCGTCTTCCTAGTAACACGTGCCGGTCCTGGTAGTGTAGGGGCAAGCGCGCTGGCCTCGCATTGCAAGGGCCGCCGGTTCGAGTCAGGCCTCTGGCATGGGTGGTTTTAATAAGTGTTGTGTTCGTCTTGTGTTGTCCTCACTGTAGCGTCCACAATATCAAAGTGAATTTCTGATACAGCAGTTGCAACATAAACAATTAACTTTTTAAAATTAATTTAATTTAATTGCAATGGAGCACAGGCTCCGGTGGCAATTTCCCTACACACCCATCTTCCCCCTATCCTTCACCTACCTACATTTGCCCTCTACAAATTTTATCTTTAAATTCCTTCAAAGTTTTCGGTAAATTATTGATCATTTCTCTTGGTAACTCATTCCAATCCCTGAAACCCTTACCTAAAAAAGAGAATCTTCCCACACCCTTGTGCCTGAAATCGAGTGCCAGCTTGTGGTCATGGACATCTTTTCCCTTCCATGCACTACTTTTCATACCTATTGCAATATCTTTCCATGCCTCATCGCCAGTATATGCCCTGTACACTCCCATGACCCTCCTCATCCTCCTCCTGTCATTCAATGAATCCCATTCCAGCTCCTTCATCATATCCGTCACTAATTGCATTCTGCGATAATTTCCAGAAACAAATGTAGCAGCCCTTCATTGCACCCTCTCCAACTCCTATATTTGATTCGTAAAATGAGGGTACATACTACACTACCATATTCGAGCAATGGTCTGACCAAAGTTTTGTAACCCAATTCCTTGACTTCTCTCGTACATCCCCTCATCACTCTCTCCAACAAGTGCAGAACTTTGAAACCTTTTCCTACCACCTGTCCTATGTGTCCTGCCCAGTTAAGTTTGTTATCAAAAGTAATTCCAAGATATTGGAGCTGGCCAAATGGTCGAAAAGGCCATATTTAAAAAAGAATACATAATATATATATATATATATATATATATATATATATATATATATATAGTAACACGGGGAAGTGATCGTTTTCGGTAAAACATGCAAGCCTACCACCTACCAAAGAACCAAACAATTACTTACCAATAAGTTTACTTCCGGCTCTTTCTAAAATCTTTAAAAGAAACACATCTGAAAATTTCCCAGACAGGCATCAGGCTTGCCCGTATTTCAGATCGGATTTCAGACACGCCATTGTACCAGCCATCAGCTGCTCCGCATCACCGAAATCATAGCACATGCTTTGGAAAGAAATCAGCACGCGGTTTCCGACTTTCTAGACTTTACGTAGGTTTTCGACAAAGTGTCGCACGCTGGGTTATTAAATAAACTGCGGAATCCCTGATCACTTATACAGAATTCGTATTTGAACCCACCTTCTCTGTAGAAATTGATTGAGTTAAGGCAACTCTCCAGCCTGTCCTCCGAACAACGCTCTTTAATATTTATACTTCTCCTTTCCCCGATCTGACCACTACTTGTGTTGCAATGTACACTAATCAGCCAAAACATTATCACTACCTTCATCTTAGTGTGTCGGTCTATCTTTGTAGCGCAATACAGCAGCGATTCGGAGTGGCAGTGATTCGAAAGTCCTTGTTAGGTTTCCAGAGCTGTCTGGCACCAGATGTCTACGCACAGGTCACGCAATTCCCTTAAATTACGGACACGTAGCTTGTGCATCTCAGATGACGGTGACAAGGCGGTGAACGTCCTCGTCTATCATAAAACGTGGTGGTCGGAGGCTTGCCTGGTATGTAACGCGGGATAGGCGGTGATCTGTGGCAGTTCCGCTAGCAGAGCACAATGTTGGTGCAGGAATATGGTGCAGGCATATGTTCGGAGGCTTGCCCGCTCCGTAATAAAAAGCGGGAAAGCCTCCGACATCCACGTTATGTGATGAGGGGTGGAAGTCCACTGCCTTGTCGGCCAATCGTGGTTTCCCCGTCGTCCAACCTCTCAACATAGATGCTAACTACAATAGCACGAGAACATCCGACCAGCCTCGCCGCTTCCTAGGTGCCGCTCCCACAAACTACCGGCCCGTAACTTTAGAGAATTACGTTACCTGTGCGTTGACATCTGATGCCAGACAGCTCTGGAAAAATAACAAGGTCGTTTCGAATCCCTGCCACGCCAAATCGCTGCTGTATTGCACTACAAACACCCTAATAAGCAGGTGGTCATGATGTTTTCACTGATCAGTGTACGCCGATGACCCGGCACTGTTCACTTTCCATGTAGAACCACAAAGATAATCTAGCAACCAAAGTATAAAAAAATAGTAGTTTAAAAAACTAAAATTACGCTTTCGTAGTAATGTGAACTAAAAGGTTAAAAATAATATTTAAATATAAACATTTTGTTTAACAGTGATAGGATAAATAATTTCTTTGAATTACCTTAAAGAATAAAGACACTGATTACAAAATTAACTTTAATGTAAAAAAGCATGGGGTGCTATTTCAGTTGTCTTTGGCTGTTTGTAAAGACAGAGTCATTGTCAAAAGTTATGTAGAGCGCACCCCACGCTTTTTTAACATTAAAATTAATTTTATAATCAGTGACTTTATACTTTAAGCTTATTCAAAAAAATTAATTTATCCTGAATTGTGGGACGTCCTATCACTGTTAAACAAAATGTTTATGTTTAAATATTATTTTTAACCTTTTAGTTCACATTACTACGAAAGCGTGATTTTAGTTTTTTAAACTACAATTTTATTTTTAACTTTTTAGTTCAGATAGTTTAAAAAGTATGTTTCTTACTGTTGGCTTTTTTTCCGGCAATCTATCTTTTCCTTTGAGTTGTAGTTTCATTTTTAATTATTATTCCCACGAGCATAATACAATTAAATGGTCAACTCAACAAGAGATCCAGTAGCAGGGTAAACGAGGAAGGCTACTTTTCTATAGTGGTACGAAGTAATATTTCGAATACTTACTATTCAACTTCACGTTAAGCGACTGCAGACAGAGAAACCTTTCTGGATAGGAGACAGCGGAAGACTATCGTCTATAGCAACCAAGGCTCGTAAATCACACCTGGGAAACTGGAGAACGATGATGATGATGATGATGGCTATATTGGTGGGGGGGGGGGAGGGAAATCTCCTAACGGTGTGGCCGCCCAATGACGAAGATTTCTCGAATCGCACCTGTGCACTAATGTCGCTGCTGCATTTGCCTAATTCAGTAATCCCATCAAGTATAGGATACGTGTAGTTTAACTTGAAGTCCTAACCGTGGGTTATCCTTATCTTTTCCATTTATAATATCCGCAAAAATGTGAACCGAAATCGGCATTCGATCAGGGAATGTCTGCTCGCCAGTCACGCGCCTTAACCAACTAGGCCACAAAGACGATTCGGAAAGTGGGGGAAAATGAGCCACATCTTTTATAAGACAATTAAATCACTTTAGTGTTTTTACTGTCGAAGTATTGAGATTACCAAGACATAGATAAGAAATTATTGGATTACGGTTCTTAATGCATGTACAAAATTTCAGACAATTCGGACTTTCTGAAGTGGGTGAAAATTGAAATGAAATTTTCCATTACATTCAACCACTTTTAAGTTGTTTCTGACAACGTGGTGAGAGTGAGATTATTGAATTTTTTTCAGTTCCTAATAAGTGTGCAAAATTTCAAACGATTCGGACGTTAGGAAGGGGGTAAACACTGAAATGAAAGATTCCATGACATGCAACAATTTTTCTATTGTTACCGTCAGAGTAACGAGAATAGCAGGACGTTGCTAAGAGATTACTGTATTGTCAACGGTTCTTAAAACGTGTGCAAAATTTTTGTTTTTACTGTAAACGTAATCAGAATATGAAGACATAGCTATGAAATTATTGTATTGTAATCAGTTATCAATACATGAGCAAAATTTCAAACAATTCGGACATCTGGAATTGGATTAAAATAAATTGATAAATTCCACGACATTCAACAACTTTTCTGTTGTTACTGTCAAAGTAAAGAGAATAGCAGGATATAGCTATGAAATTATTGTATTGTTCTTAATATGTGTGCCAAATTTCAAACAGCTCGGACACCTGGAAGTTGGTCAAAATCTAGTTGTAAAATTACGTTACATTCATACATACATACAAGTCAAGCAAATTTAAAAGCGTGAAAAAATTAGATTCGTTCACAACTACCAAGTTGCCGTTATTTCCTTAAGTGACTGGTTGAACTTGTGGAGCTTCGCACTGAATCCATGGAAGTGCGTAACAATTATCTTCTTTCTTCGACGCTCAGCACTACCAACTGGGATTGTTATCAACGGAACCCTGTATCATTTGAACACACAGACTTTTAACAAGATGACTAGATGGCGATGTGTTTATTTCCTCACGTGGTTGGAAATATTACAAATTTTGTGTTTTTCATGATACTCGCCGAGGAGAAGGAGAGACGAGCTCTGAGGGGCGAGAAGAGGTCACTTGTGCTGGGACTATCGCCCTGGCTACTGCTTGCCAGAGCAGTATTGATGGTTCCATTCTGGAAGCTTGGGTGATTGAGTGCCAAGTCCCGTCGAGGTTGTCATTTGTGCTGGTTGACGTGACAAGTGCCTTACCATACCTGGATAGGTGCGCTGTTTGAGAGACGATAGCGCTCTTGTTGCGACCTTGCATGCTGCCAGCAGACACGGTAATTATACCTCCAGAAATACTGTGTACTCTGACAAATCATTGAGACAGCCCTTTAACGGTCTTATGAGTGAGAGTTCTTATGCCGCCGGACATTAATTCCTGAGCTAGTTGTGTCCAAAAGCCGTGTGCTTTTTGTTTTATTTTTCCAGTTTGTATTGAAAGACTGACTTCCATGTTTGGAAACTTTCGATAATTATTATTTGTAGGATCAAATTAACTCCCTGGCGCCCTATATAATCCAGTTAAATCTGAGGTTTTCTTGTTATAATTGTCATACAAGAATCGCTCTCGTCATGTACAAAAGAGTTTTTGCTTCAGTTGCATATGGAATTTGTAACTCTTTGTAATGTACATGTATTGCAATTTCTTAACTTCAATTAACGATAATTGTTTTTTGCTATGTTGCACTTGTAAGAGGAGGTATTGTTTTGAACTTTATATTGCATAGACAGATGTTTAAGATTAATGGTAAATATACCTCCGTCTGTACTCAGTAATGAGCACCCAATAAACAACTATTTTAGGATCTTGTTAAATATAAATAACAGAAGTAATGGTTTCACCTCAGTTTCCTGAAATTAATATATGTGCTTTGCATAAAGTAGTGCAAGGTGCAAGGTAAGCAATTAATCCACCCCCACAACAATCCGCTACAGACATGACCGTTCAATACCAGTGAGCTCCGTAGTTCGTCCACAATACCGAGTTGTCTCGTGAACCTTCGCGCATTTTATTCAAGACCTATAACCTCGTTTCTACTATCTCCTATTAGCCGGAGTCGTTTATTATATTCCTGAGCACCAGATCCCATAAACTACAATAATAATCAGCCGCTTACGTTAGGATCTTCTCTTCCATTTGGACACATAAATACAACTATTCTTACATCACATGTTAAACTTTCTGAACGATTGTTTTTGTTAATGGTCCTGAGGGATGCAATGAACTACCCTCGCATAAAGCACCTCACCATTCAGTTTTTCATGGTATCCTTTCTTCATTAGTCTCATTTTTTTAACTTATCTTATATAATTACTTGCTATGCACTCTGTTCTGGGAAGCGCATATTCACTGAAAGATTGTAATAAACAAGTTTTTTAAAAAAATCTTAAAATAACTGAAATCCGTTATTTGTTTCCTCAACACATTAATTATATTCATTTTAATATTTATATATTTAGTTTAAAAATGTGTTGAAAAATTACTCTAAGTACGCCATTTTAGTTTCTCGGGATATCTAAGAGAAATCTGTGGCCTTCGCGTCAGTTAAGAATTTGTACAAGGCATTCGAATGGATGAAAGGTGAATCCTAAATTCATCCAAAACAAGGTCAGAAAAAATTCTAGGTTTACCATCTACATCTATATAAATTAGAAAATTTGGATGCACTTCTGCCGTCAATCGCACCTTAATAACTCAACATATTTAAATTAAATTTGGCGTGAAGTTAGTTAACCGTGTGCGAAGCGACATAGGATGGATTTTATCCCGCGAATACACATAGTTCTTTTAGAAATTGACATTAATATCAATTCGCAAACAACAAAGAGCTTCCTACTTCGTAGATAGCAGTGCTACATTTACTCTACACTACTTTTCAGAAATAAAAGCAAAAACCTTCTGACATGTGTAAGTTTGTGTTTAGTGTAAAATCCATAACCTATGCACTTGACAAACAATAGTTTGGAAGCAGGAAATATAAATCTGTACTTAACCTTATTATTATTATTATTTTTTTTATAAAAAAAAAAGGTAGGTACTGTTCTAAATTCGCAATGAGATGTTTTCAGTTGTGTACATAAAATAGTATGACATCTCAAATATTACACCATAATTTCGTTCCTAATATATGCGTCATAATAACTATGAAAAATCAAAGCTTGGAAAAAACAACGTAAAACGCTATGAGTATACTAGCACGAAAGTCGGTCCATTAAAAGCGCAAAATGGCCATGGCAGAAATGTCGTATTTATAAAAATATAACTCATTCCATTATATGTGGGTTTAATTTATTTTCTGCGTGACTTTATTTTATGTTACAAATTATTTTTGTCAAAATTTAAAACTTAGCTAACTATTTTTTATAGTTTGTACAAAATTTTTGTAGAAATGGTAGACTATGATTCACGAAACAGTGCTTTTTACTTACAGTTCAATATTCTGCAAATATTTATTGAGTCCTTCACTTAAAACTAATTTATTCAATGGCCTAATGTAGAAAAATATTGTTTCATGAAGCAACATTGGAAGTCGTTTACCGCACAATATACCTCATTTATACGGAGCTTATGAAAGCTGCTTCTTTATTACTAATACAGTAAAAGTCCGGTTATCCGAGTTTCCATTATCCGAGCCGTCGGTTTAACCGGGCAAATTTTTGAAGTATGATAGGGAGCTTTTATGAAAATATGGAATATTTTTCCAAAGGGAGTGTGTACGATATTAAGCGTGGTACTGTAGCGCTTGCGTGTATCGCCTGTTGCTGTGTCGAGTATGAGACTGAGTCACTCTACTGGCTGTTGTTAGGTGGAGCCTTTCGTTGCTGGATGACGATCAAAATCAGCTTAACGATGATGAAATTGTTAATATGGTTGTCAGCAGACAAGGAGAAGAAGACGAAGAAGATAAAAATGAAACTATTCCAAAAATTTATCATACTGGTGGTTTAAAAAGAATAGAAGCAGCACGTGAGTGTATTGAACGACAGGAAGAAAGCAGTGCAGCCGACATAATGATGCTACAGCGTTGGCGCTATACTTCTGCTAAGAAGAGAAACAAAATTATGACACAGAAGACAGTTAAATACCTTTTTGGCAAGTGATGGTAATTAATGTACAAAAAACAACTTTATTGCTTCACAAATTAGTATTACACTATGATTAAATTGTGTTATTTCAGTTTCAATATGGTTTTTGATTCATTGTAACCTCTTTCCTTGACCTCCGGTTATCCGAGTTTTTCGTTATCCGAGGTGGTCCCGGTCCCGTTTACCTCGGATAGTTGGACTTCTACTGTAATAACTAAATTCTTTCCTCTGTAACAAAAATATTCTGGTCCAGGCAGCATTTCAACCAAACCACTATTTCTAATATTTCCGCTACAAAGTCAAACGATACGAACACACCTCAACACATTAAATGCACTCGAAGTACATTTCGAGTACAGAATTTTCCATATTAAGATTCCTAATTAGTGGAGCATAAATTATTATCACAATTTCATTTTACACTTTACAAAATCAAGAGCAATAACAGTCACTTTATCACGATGAAATCTCGACCAGCAATATTAACGAAATTTTTTTTAGAGTTGTAAGGAATTATGGATTATCCGTTGTAATTACAAGCATTTTAGCATAAATGTTTTTATTACGTTACTTCAATAATTGTCATGATGCTGACGACATAGTTCATGCGGCTGAATGCAGTTTCAGATGTATTCAGTATTTAATTTATTGTGCCACATTGCCAGCGTTATTATTTGGGTTCATTTAGTATCGCTATCAGAAATAATAAATCAAGTTTATGTCGCCATTCGTGACGTCACTAACATACAATATCTATCTTATTACATATCTGTAAGTAAGCTACGTTTGTCTCTGTGCTGTAACGGAAATCGCGCAATACGTACCGCAGCAATCTAAATGTGGTTTTCATGTGTTTAGAGCTAATGGTGCCAGTCAAAATCTGGGAAAATAGCTAATGACTTATATGTATCATGGGAAGGAACAAACAATTAGAAACCATTATATTTGGAAAATTGTGCGCTGCCGATCATAGTACACTTCAGACGCGCACTCCTTTCGCAATAATCTCACAAACCTTTGGATTTAGTTTTTTTTTTTTTTTTTACTTTTGGTACTACCATGCTCATATTAATCCGAACGACCTGAATTGCACGTCGCTACATTTCCTCCTGGGACTTATTCAACCCATTATACACAGCTACCATGACAGTACTATACCCGGTAGGTGGTACATTCCCGTTAATATCCAAAATTGAGACTCACCCACCTCACAAAAAAGTGACATATTTTAACATTTTCGTTATACAAACGAAAATAAGGATTATATTTCGTTAAGAAAAGAATTGTGCAGACATTGAATGTACTTCATTTTAGTTTTTTAAAACATTCAAGAGAAATTAAGTGTCAATACAGAACATAAAAAGTAAACGTTTTCAAACAAAATGTTAATTTTGAACAAACGCTAGGGTCAAAAGAAAGTGTGACAGGTTATACCGATCATATGTCACTTAAAATAACAAACTATTAATCATAAAATCAATAATTGCGTGTAAGGATAGTTTTAGATGAATGTGTTGACAAATAGTTGCAGATTTTTGAAGTTAGTTAATTTTGCGGTGTGCTATGAAGACAAGTTGTTCTTTTATTACTACATTTAAACTTATTTTAGAAACAACGAATAATAGCGAATGCTGCTTAAAGGTGAAATGAACACACTTTTTGCAAAAAAAAAAAAACACGATGAGGGTTCAATAGTTGAAGACACAATTTCACATAGCTGGTTGTTACCTTTGTGGTTTTAGTGGTGTTTCATAAGCAGGCATAAAAGAAAAAAACTAATACGGCTTTCTCGTTATAGCAATTTTCTGTGGGTGGTGCTGTTAAAACTCATACCACAGGTGAAACTTTCGTTTGATGTTCTTACCAAAAAAGTTATTGGTAAGTATCCAAGGACGTGCACTTAAAACATTTGGTAATTAACGAACTGCTGCGTTTGCCAGACAACACGTACGAAATCATTAGTTTATTTCGCGATTTATACACATTTTGCAACTTGAAGTTGTTATAGTAGACCAACTTTAACTCCATTCAGATGTTAATACTACGGTGAACTCTTCCGATAGTAGTCCATAGAGAACATGTACTGATTTAAGGGGTAAAATTGTTACCAGTCAACTGGTAACCCAGAATACAACCAGAAGTTTCACAAATGCGTAAATTTTAGAAGCTGATACTAATCAATAATGAATGACAATGAACGATTGTTTTTATGTTTTGTAACTGTTGTTTATGAGACATAAAGTTTGGAGGAATACACAGGAAACTGGGAACAAGGAAACGTAGTGCTGGTCAACATGTATGTAAGAGTTGTTGACCCCTCTGCAGTGGTCTGGGAAGGACTCAGCCGCTACCACTGTAGGCGTCGTGGGTGCGACCCGGAAGCATAGTGGCTAGCGCTCGGGTAGTTTCTGGGGCAGACGGTTCGAGTCCAGCCTCGGACATAAGTGATTTTCATGAACTGTTACGTTCTTCTTGTATTAAATCTACTGTGGATCACCAAAATAACAACATACACCAACTGAGAAGCTAAAATAATGGAGAGGATCCACGTATCGATAAACTAATACAAATGCTTTATTGGTTTATTTTTTTAGCAATTCAGTCTTTAAATGTATTTTATGTTCTTGAAATGTCACAGGAACTACTATTTACCAAGGATTGGAAAGGAATCAGGCCATGGTATTCAAGTATGAACTAGTCCCCTGTTAGCCTGAAATTATTTCGTTAATCCTCTGAAAATCAAAACATGGATTTTCTTGATCGTGACATACATAAAATTACTGACAAATATACTTGAAAGTGGACATCCAAAATGTTAGTGCTAACAGAACTGGTAAAAATTTCAACGATTTCATGAAAAGAAGTGCAGCTTCAAAGGCTTACTTTTTTAACTTAGAAAGGCGATCCAAAGTTTCGCTATGATAGGTAGATCAGCAGTTACTGATTCAAAATGCTATTCATGCATCCTATCAGAAGAAATTGTTCTACTTTTTTCGTTGTATAGGCCTACGTAAGTGACGTTATAAGCAAAATTGTATTCAGAATGGATAAACTTCTTGATCATAAAAATCTAACAATTTCCGTCGAATCTCTTAAAACAGTTAATGGTGGTTTGTTACTGCGATCTTAACTGTCTCCTGTAGCATGCTTAGTAGTGAAAGGAAATTATTGATTGATATTCAACAATCTAATCTATGTATCAACAAATTTGCTGTCATCACAGCTATAGCAGGATGGAGTTCAAAACTGTGAAGGCATAACAAAGTTTTTAATTGGTTGGGGCTTTACAACCAGCCGATTTCAAGGTCATTAGGGCCTGGAGAACGCTGGGGAAAGGAACGCCAAGTATCGCAGCCATGGTAATTTGGGAAACACGTCGCGGCATTCGCTTGGAGTAATTTCGGAAAACCGAAACCAGGACAACCGGTCCGGTGATCTAACATGCGACTTTTGAATTCCATTCTCGAGCGTTAACCACTCTCCCAACTTGTTCGGTGGCAAAACAACTCCAAAATACCTTCCCAAAGAAGAAACGGTTATACGTGGATCTCGCGTTTAATTAAGTCTGAGTAAAAATCTCAGGTAAGTTATCGAATTACTGAAGCTGTTGAGCCAAAAAATAGTGTCAAAATACTAAAATATAACAGCGATGAATGAGCACAAATTTTACGTAAGGATCCGAAATATTAATATTTCGAATATTGAAAATTATGTGTCAGCTAAAAAAAGACTCTGCGATCAAGGACGACACTGCAAACTGTTCCAAAATTTTATAGTTTAGCGCTGTTATTCTATGCAGTTGGTTTGTATAACAGCAGTTATAGTTGAAGGAGGAAATTGTAAGTTTACGCTGAGCATTTGACTACTCGGAACTTGCTTTCCATTATAAAACAGAGGGTCTAGCTGGGAGTAATATTATAACGTCTATAAGCTGAGTAATGATAAAAATCTACATTATCATCTGTTTAAAAAAGTTTTCTCACTGAAAGAAAGTTATTATTTGACTTGTGTAATTGCTGCGGATGATTCTTTTCAAACATTTCTAGGGCTTAATTTCAGTGTTATTTCGTTGTATGTGTACTAAGATTTCAGAAACGTCTTGATGATGTTTCGCATTGTGGTTGATAACTTCCCTGAGTTTAACAGAATTCATTTTACATAGGCCATATTAAAACTGTCTGCTTCCGTAAAAGTTTTAAATCGCTATAAAACTAAGTTTTGTGAATAGAAACCTAGAATACGTGGTTACGAACGTGAAAGTAGGTATTTAAATAATCTCCCAGTACGTGGCTTCTCACGAAACGTAACCCACTTCTGCAAGATTTTAACTCAACTGTCTTGTATTTAGGCAGCATTAGTCAATATTTACTGCAACTTGTCAGTTCCTTTCCCCCATTTTTCCATGTGTTTGTTTCATTTATAAAAAAAATCCATCTTATTTAACATATGCTGGTGTGTATATCCGTAACAACTTTTCTCAGCAGGTAGAAGAATAAAAAATCCTGTTCCGACGCCATAAGCATATTCTGTCGATTTCGCGTGAGACATTGAAAGGAACAGTAGTCATTCCACTAATTTTTGTGACTGTCGGGCATTTGACGTATTTTTAATTACTAGAAATCTAAAATAAAATCGGTCAGTTTCTATTTGATTTATAGTGTATCAACTTCAATTCAGAATATATATACATTCAAACTAGTAAAAACTATTTTAAAAAATAGATAGTTTGCTTCCCATTTTGCGAAATTATTTTTCAAATGGTATATACAAATCAAACCGAAGAAATGATATATAAAGTGTGAAAAGCTTGATGTGAATTTTAACAACATATTTACTCTCCGAATCGTGAAATTCAGTAAGAAAGGATTAATATAAATTTTTGTCATAAAAATTGTCTGGATTAGCATTTAGTTTGTTAAAATTACCCATTTAGTTATTTTGTGAAAGAAGAAAGTCGTTCAGAATGAATTAACTGATCAGTAGTTTCGTAAATACAGCGAGGAATTAGATTTTTTCCCCCGATTTTTACAAAAACTTAGTAGAAGTCGGCAAATAAAAATGTAAACATTTTAAACGTCACTGGTTTCATTTCATCTGTAAAATGATTATGCCAAGAAAATTTTTCTTGAGTCTGCCAACAAGATCTTTATTATTTTTTCCCATCCCATGTTTTTCAAAAATTAAAACTAAATTAAGGTTATAAATAATTAAAGTCGTTCGCAATCACAAATATTAAAGAACGAATTATTTCCCGACGTTGGCCATAAATACAATTCTCTCGGGTGACAAGCTGAGTGAACAAGTGTTTCCCAACTTCGTTTTTATCGCCGAAATATAGAGTGGAAACACTTTGTTCACTCCGCTTGTCATGCGAGAGGATTATTATATCAAAGTTTAAGGGTTCAGATTGATAGACAAAGAAACAAACAGTATAAGTTAGTGCGTTGGCATGTGTGTGTGTTTCTTTAATTGATCTGATCGTTATGTATTATCCATATTGTGTTGAAAAACAAATGTTTGCAGTTATTCAGATAATGGAAATAACGTAGAAACAAGCTTCGGCTGGACTTGCTGCACCAAGCAGAAATTATCAACGCAGCAAGCGGTTTCGAGCCTGAATGGACAGCATAGGCACTGTTTACACATTGTGATTATGACTTTAAGAACTTCCTTTCTCAACTCTGCAGTATTCTGACACTGGCTTGAGGTGTTCTGAATGTTAAAACTTTTAGATTTGTATATTTCTTACTATTTTGTTGTTGAGACGCATTATAACGTATATTTGCTGTCAAGTTTATGGAGATAAAACCTACCAGCCTTTCTGCCAGTCGTTCATTGGCTTTTAGCAGACGTCTTTTACTAGGTCCATAGGACTGTCAAATGTATCTATATATATAAAGATGAATGTTAGTTTGTTTGTTCTTCATACAAATCCACAGCTTTCATCCGATCTCGATGAAACTTTGCACACTTATCCTTTGAAACAAGGAGAAAAATACTGTCTATATTTGGTTGAAAAATTATCTGTATAAATAATACATGTTGTCTCATAATTTCGAAATACTACTGAATGGCGATAGACAGACGCGTTGGATATGCATGTCTCTATATTAGCTGTTCCGTGTATCGGTCAGACAGCTGAGTGGTTAAAGCGTTTGCTTACGAATGTTTGGCTGGTGCTCACCGGTTCAAATCTCCGTGGAGGCTAAGATTTTTAAAAATTGTTTTTGATCGTAAGAGTCACGCATGGGCCGTAGGTTATTCGGATTGAATGTTAAGCTGTAGATATCACAAAGTTATGGGTGCAATGCGAGGCAAATCGTAGGTAGTCTTGCAATGCTATAGGTGTTCACTTTTTTACGTTATAATGGTTCTTCAGGGGTTGTTCGCAGTCAGAGAGAGAGAGAGAGAGAGAGAGAGAAAGAGAGTGTGTGTGTGTGTGTGTGTGTGTGAACCGCAATAATAACACAATAAATGCCGAAGTAAGTCTCTTTCTTTTTGTTACGTTTTGACGACCAAATGGCTATTTCGATGTTGATGGAATTTGACAAGAAAAACTGTATGAAGGGCACAGCACATTTTCTCCGGTATGTTTAGTAGATGTAGTCACGAAATTTTGAGACCTTATCGAATGTTGACAGAAATATGTTGGAAATTGAATCTCTTTAGGAGACTGGTTCGACGGTAGAATGATATAGTGATTTCTTTCCTGTCATATTATGCCGACTCGGTGTTGTTTGGGTTCAATCCTTCGTTACCAACAACTTTCTATATTCAATTCTGGCAAAAAATTCTTAATCCACGCGTACGAAGTCGCGCTTACGAGCTAGTCCTAAATATACCCTGCCGGTTGGAAAAGATTCTTGCTAGCATTTGCAAATAACCCTATCGTCAACTATTGATGTTCGTTTCCCTTTTCCATTTTCCTTTGTCGAAGTGCTATTCTTTGTTCTATTGTTCATTTAAATCCAGGCTAACTTTAAATCCATGATAACACATTATATGAATACCCATTTTAATGTAATGCAGTTATTTGACCTAAATTCATATCAGCCACTAATATCATTGCTTTAATCTAATGATTATTCAGATGATTTGAAAAACATCAAGGATTAAGTTCTCAATACTGACTCTTTAAGCAGTGAATGTGATAGAACTGTTTGTGAGATGGTGAATGTTGGTCTAACAATAAGATGATAAGGCAAAAACTTATTAGAGAGATTTTATGCAGTGTTATTAGGATTTATATTTAGAATTTATTACGAAGTTAGAATGGAAGGCAGAAAGACTGCTTACGCATTCGATTTATTCCGTTAAGAACTTTCCTTCCTCTATCAAATTCGACTGTACAGTTCAAACAATGATTTCCTTCTGCAGCATTCTGATGCCAGGAAGTTCCGTATAGGTTGGTTTGTTTACCGACTGGATGAGAAACTCCTGATAGCAGGCTGTATGATCTAGCGGTGAAGGTTCCTGACTACTAACGGTGCGGTCATTGGTTTGAAACTGTGTTGGGTGATTTTTTTCCCCCATTCGTTTTCAAACCATTCAAACATACCCACTCTTACATATAATGTATGTAATTTCTGTAATAAACAATAGATAAAAATTAACACATCAGACAAATAAACTGTTTCTATTAAATCTTGCTGAACAAAATCTTCTCTAACCGAAAGCAATGAGCTATAAAATGAATCATCTCTTAAATTCACTCCTCATAACTAACGATATCTAGCACACTCATCTCTGGAATTTTTGAAAGAGTGACTATTTTCAAAGAACATACCAGATATAGCTTTTTTTAGCTGATGGCGGTTGATTGTGTATTTTTTTAATTTAAAATACTGTTCAGACAATGTAACCTGATGTGTTTAGTGGATATTAGTGCCAATGTGGCGCATGAGCTAAATAAATGTGGAGCGCTAAGTGATAAACAACGATTAACAACCAAACTTGCTATTACATTTGTGGACTGAGACAATTCATTCAGTATTGTTGGAAAGAATGTTCAAAACTTTAAACAAGTCTAAAACGTCTTAATATAATGCTTCTTGCTAAACTGTATAGATATCAAATCGTTGTAATTGTAGCTTTTAATTACTGTTTCCTATATTCACAGAACAAGTGGCCTTAAAAAAATGATTGTTCTACATCCAACAAGTCTATTCATGTTTGAGATCAGACTTTAATTTTAAACAATTTGCTTTATAATGTATTAATGTTTTTTGGTTTTTTATTATATATATATAATATGTATTTTGCAGCAAGTGAAAAGTAAACAATGAATGAAAAAGTATTTAGGAAGACATGGGATCGAACCCAAGACCATAAGGACGAGAAGCCAGTGCGTTACCACTCAGTCACCTTCACCTTGGTGGTAAAATGCCTCGTGAATTATGTAACCAAAGTAAAGATATATACATAACGATACAGATTTTCGAGTAATCTGTATAAAGTATAAAACTGTTATTACACAAGTAATAAGTTAAGTAAAAATATTCTAGATCAAACTGGAAGATAAATATTTTTTCATTTCGCCAATGTGTCTGTTTTCTTCACACCGTTCAGCTATGAGACACGATTCCTTGTATAGGAAAATTGCTACACCACTGCCAGTAATCAGAAGACGTGGCAACGTTGTAAACAGTCAGTATTGCAACGTCGTACCGGGAAATAGTCTTAACTTTCCTACTTCCTTCGACCAAGAAGAACACCTTTATAACGCGAAAATAATACACGTAATAATTTAACACGAGCAGCACATTCGGCAAAAGATTTTATATATTTCACTACAATTATTCAACATAATGCTGGAAATTACAGCTGGTAATTGAAAATACGGTGGGAATACAAATTAATTGTACGAGGGCAATCCAAAAAGTAAGGTCTCCTAAGCATTTATAGATACAGAATTAAATTATTTTCTTTAATTTATTAACACTGTTTTAAAGATTGAGAAAAGCGGTGACGCTCTGGCTTCACATTCGGGAGGACATAGGTTGAAATCCTCGTACGGTCATGAAGATTTGGGGTTTCAAAGGTTTCCCAAAATCACTCCATATGAAAACTGGAATGGTTCCTTTAAAAGGGCATGGCCGACATCCTTGCCACTATTCCTACCGCACCCTCGGGAAGGAATTCGGTCCTGGCCTTCTAAAAGAATCATCTTAGCATTTGTCTGGAGTGATTTGGGGAAGCCATGGATGGCCCATATCTGGATGACCGATCGGGGATTCGAAGCCGCCTCCTCCCGAATGCAAGTTCCGAGAGTTACCACTCACCGACGACGCTCGTTCTTCCGGTCTTTAGACACTATCAAACTTATTTTACCGGTAGACTGTGTTTGTTTGAATTCTTGAGGCTTAGGTGATTTTGGAGTCGATTATCACGGGTGACGAAACGGGAGCGTTCAACTTTTCACTTGAGACTAAAGAACAATCACGCTACTGGCAACACCATTCATCGCTAAATGCTGGTGTTGGTTTATGTTATTATACTGTATTAATTCCAAACAAAGAATAACGCAGGAAATTTCATGCCACACTAAGTAATTAGCATTGTACCCTTGTATATATCAAATCGCAATGCTGTAAAGCATAGAAAGTAAGTGTATACCGAAACTATTAACAGCATTGTAGAAAACGAAAAAAAACCGCTAATTTAAGAACTCCTGCTTATAAGCCCGATTATCAACGAACTTTGTTTACTTATACCAGTTATAAAAGAATTTATGTTTGTCCTACGATAATAATCCGGTGGTAATTTTTTAAGTGACAATGGCAGTTTAATTTATTTTTTATTGCACTAATAATTAGCTCTTTGCCATTTCCTCTCCACCTACAGAATTACAGAAATAATTCCAACAAAAAATGTGAGACAATGTGATTTTGGCGAGGCTAGAATCACGAGTAGCTTTCTTTCACTGTTAACGTCACGGAAGCGTTCATATTTACGTCGACAGCTGGTTCAGAAATATTTGATACTTTCAGTTTCGAGTATGATATTCTCTGACGCAGTTAGGAAAGAATCAAGTATATATTCTTCGCATAAGCTATGTGTAGGTTCAGTACGTTTATAAAGGGAATAAAAATAAATTTTAAAAAATATGAAATACTTGAATTCGAACTAAGATCCGTCCGTTTAGCAACCTTGAACGCTAAACACAGGACGCTCTGAATGCTTTCTTCCTTGGCAAAGTGTATGAAACGCAGCTAAGGAAGACAGTATCATTCAATTTGTCTTGCAAATAATTCCAGGACGGTAGTTGCTTAACAAATTGTATGGTGACTGCATTGCTTGTGATCTTTTCACGCTAGAGTCGAGTCTAGAAAACTATATGGTACGAATAGAACTGCCACTTGCCAGTGGACACAGAAAGCACTTTCATAAAGCCAATTTAAGGAAGAATGACAGGTATTTCCTTGTTCAGTCTTGATGACGTTTGAGAATAGAAATTATTTATAAACCATTCTCTGTAAAACATAATTATTACCCATATGTAGTCACATCATGTTTAACACATATATGATATGTATTTTTTAACAAGTGAAAAGGAAATAAAGAACGAAAAATATACAACTTGAAGCTGCCTCGAACTCACGACAGTTTGATCACATCACCACGGCTCAACCACAGAGCTGCGACGACTTACAGGTATAAGCGTCCCATCCATCATGTAAACGAAGTAAAGATATATAAAGAAACAAAACTTCGTAATTAAATGGTTATTGACAATCTGTATAAAGAATCAAACTGTTATAAAGGAAGAAATCAATTACATAAAGGTATTATAATACGTCAAACAGGAGGAAAACGGAAACGTGTTTCTACTTTTGATAAAGTCTACTAGCTATGAGACATTATTCCCTGAACACGGAAAGCTCTTCACCACTGCTAGAAGGCAAACAATCTGACACGATGCAGGAAGTTTGACAACGCTGTATGAGGAATTAAATCTTAAATTTCCTCTTAACAGCCTCTATAACACGTAAAATAAATAATTTACCATCAGCACATTAGTTCAAAAGCTTATTGGTTTGTCTTCAATTATCCAACTTAAATAATCAGGATGATATATAAAAATACAGTGGAATCCATATTTAATGTACGAAGGAATTCCCAGAAGTAAGGCGTCCAAACCAATTGTAGATGCAAAATAAATTTATTTTCTGTAATATATTCTTTTAAATGTTGAAAATTATCTATTTTTTCTATATAATCACCTTTTTTGCCGAAGCAGTTCTTTAAGCATTGTGGCAGATTGTAATGACTGAGTGTGATGGGATAAGCAGTGACGCTCTGGCCTCGCATTCAGGGGGATAGAGATTTCACTCCCTGTCCGGCCATCCAGATTTGTTTTTTCTATGGTTTCCATGGTTTGAAAATAGTCACTCTTTCAAAAATTCCAGAGATGAGTGTGCTAGATATCATTAGTTATGAGGAGTGAATTTAAGAGATGATTCATTTTATAGCTCATTGCTTTCGGTTAGAGAAGATTTTGTTCAGCAAGATTTAATAGAAACAGTTTATTTGTCTGATGTGTTAATTTTTATCTATTGTTTATTACAGAAATTACATACATTATATGTAAGAGTGGGTATGTTTGAATGGTTTGAAAACGAATGGGGGAAAAAAATCACCCAACACAGTTTCAAACCAATGACCGCACCGTTAGTAGTCAGGAACCTTCACCGCTAGATCATACAGCCTGCTATCAGGAGTTTCTCATCCAGTCGGTAAACAAACCAACCTATACGGAACTTCCTGGCATCAGAATGCTGCAGAAGGAAATCATTGTTTGAACTGTACAGTCGAATTTGATAGAGGAAGGAAAGTTCTTAACGGAATAAATCGAATGCGTAAGCAGTCTTTCTGCCTTCCATTCTAACTTCGTAATAAATTCTAAATATAAATCCTAATAACACTGCATAAAATCTCTCTAATAAGTTTTGCCTTATTATCGATCGCCACATCTTATTGTTAGACCAACATTCACCATCTCACAAACAGTTCTATCACATTCACTGCTTAAAGAGTCAGTATTGAGAACTTAATCCTTGATGTTTTTCAAATCATCTGAATAATCATTAGATTAAAGCAATGATATTAGTGGCTGATATGAATTTAGGTCAAATAACTGCATTACATTAAAATGGGTATTCATATAATGTGTTATCATGGATTTAAAGTTAGCCTGGATTTAAATGAACAATAGAACAAAGAATAGCACTTCGACAAAGGAAAAATGGAAAAGGGAAACGAACATCAATAGTTGACGATAGGGTTATTTGCAAATGCTAGCAAGAAAATCTTTTCCAACCGGCAGGGTATATTTAGGACTAGCTCGTAAGCGCGACTTCGTACGCGTGGATTAAGAATTTTTTGCCAGAATTGAATATAGAAAGTTGTTGGTAACGAAGGATTGAACCCAAACAACACCGAGTCGGCATAATATGACAGGAAAGAAATCACTATATCATTCTACCGTCGAACCAGTCTCCTAAAGAGATTCAATTTCCAACATATTTCTGTCAACATTCGATAAGGTCTCAAAATTTCGTGACTACATCTACTAAACATACCGGAGAAAATGTGCTGTGCCCTTCATACAGTTTTTCTTGTCAAATTCCATCAACATCGAAATAGCCATTTGGTCGTCAAAACGTAACAAAAAGAAAGAGACTTACTTCGGCATTTATTGTGTTATTATTGCGGTTCACACACACACACACACACACACACTCTCTTTCTCTCTCTCTCTCTCTCTCTCTCTCTGACTGCGAACAACCCCTGAAGAACCATTATAACGTAAAAAAGTGAACACCTATAGCATTGCAAGACTACCTACGATTTGCCTCGCATTGCACCCATAACTTTGTGATATCTACAGCTTAACATTCAATCCGAATAACCTACGGCCCATGCGTGACTCTTACGATCAAAAACAATTTTTAAAAATCTTAGCCTCCACGGAGATTTGAACCGGTGAGCACCAGCCAAACATTCGTAAGCAAACGCTTTAACCACTCAGCTGTCTGACCGATACACGGAACAGCTAATATAGAGACATGCATATCCAACGCGTCTGTCTATCGCCATTCAGTAGTATTTCGAAATTATGAGACAACATGTATTATTTATACAGATAATTTTTCAACCAAATATAGACAGTATTTTTCTCCTTGTTTCAAAGGATAAGTGTGCAAAGTTTCATCGAGATCGGATGAAAGCTGTGGATTTGTATGAAGAACAAACAAACTAACATTCATCTTTATATATATAGATACATTTGACAGTCTATGGACCTAGTAAAAGACGTCTGCTAAAAGCCAATGAACGACTGGCAGAAAGGCTGGTAGGTTTTATCTCCATAAACTTGACAGCAAATATACGTTATAATGCGTCTCAACAACAAAATAGTAAGAAATATACAAATCTAAAAGTTTTAACATTCAGAACACCTCAAGCCAGTGTCAGAATACTGCAGAGTTCCAATGAGAAAGGAAGCTCATAATCACAATGTGTAAACAGTGCCTATGCTGTCCATTCAGGCTCGAAACCGCTTGCTGCGTTGATAATTTCTGCTTGGTGCAGCAAGTCCAGCCGAAGCTTGTTTCTACGTTATTTCCATTATCTGAATAACTGCAAACATTTGTTTTTCAACACAATATGGATAATACATAACGATCAGATCAATTAAAGAAACACACACACATGCCAACGCACTAACTTATACTGTTTGTTTCTTTGTCTATCAATCTGAACCCTTAAACTTTGATATAATAATCCTCTCGCATGACAAGCGGAGTGAACAAAGTGTTTCCACTCTATATTTCGGCGATAAAAAAGCCACCATCTTCCAACGAAGTTGGGAAACACTTGTTCACTCAGCTTGTCACCCGAGAGAATTGTATTTATGGCCAACGTCGGGAAATAATTCGTTCTTTAATATTTGTGATTGCGAACGACTTTAATTATTTATAACCTTAATTTAGTTTTAATTTTTGAAAAACATGGGATGCGGAAAAAATAATAAAGATCTTGTTGGCAGACTCAAGAAAAATTTTCTTGGCATAATCATTTTACAGATGAAATGAAACCAGTGACGTTTAAAATGTTTACATTTTTATTTGCCGACTTCTACTAAGTTTTTGTAAAAATCGGGAAAAAATCTAATTCCTCGCTGTATTTACGAAACTACTGATCAGTTAATTCATTCTGAACGACTTTCTTCTTTCACAAAATAACTAAATGGGTAATTTTAACAAACTAAATGCTAATCCAGACAATTTTTATGACAAAAATTTATATTAATCCTTTCTTACTGAATTTCACGATTCGGAGAGTAAATATGTTGTTAAAATTCACATCAAGCTTTTCACACTTTATCTAAGATTTATAAATCATTTCTTCGGTTTGATTTGTATATACCATTTGAAAAATAATTTCGCAAAAATGGGAAGCAAACTATCTATTTTTTTAAAATAGTTTTTACTAGTTTGAATGTATAATATTCTGAATTGAAGTTGATACACTATAAATCAAAATAGAAACTGACCGATTTTATTTTAGAATTTCTAGTAATTAAAAATACGTTCAAATGCCCGACAGTCACAAAAATTAGTGGAATGACTACTGTTCCTTTCAATGTCTCACGCGAAATCGACAGATATGCTTATGGCGTCGGAACAGGATTTTTTATTCTTCTACCTGCTGAGAAAAGTTGTTACGGATATACACACCAGCATATGTTAAATAAGATGGATTTTTTTATAAATGAAACAAACACATGGAAAAAATGGGGGAAAGGAACTGACAAGTTGCAGTAAATATATTGCTTGACTAATGCTGCCTAAATACAAGACAGTTGAGTTAAAATCTTGCAGAAGTGGGATACGTTTCGTGAGAAGCCACGTACTGGGAAATTATTTAAATACCTACTTTCACGTTCGTAACCACGTATTCTAGGTTTCTATTCACAAAACTTAGTTTTATAGCGATTTAAAACTTTTACGGAAGCAGACAGTTTTAATATGGCCTATGTAAAATGAATTCTGTTAAACTCAGGGAAGTTATCAACCACAATGCGAAACATCATCAAGACGTTTCTGAAATCTTAGTACACATACAACGAAATAACACTGAAATTAAGCCCTAGAAATGTTTGAAAAGAATCATCCGCAGCAATTACACAAGTCAAATAATAACTTCTTTCAGTGAGAAAACTTTTTTAAACAGATGATAATGTAGATTTTTATCATTACTCAGCTTATAGACGTTATAATATTACTCCCAGCTAGACCCTCTGTTTTAAATGGAAAGCAAGTTCCGAGTAGTCAAATGCTCAGCGTAAACTTACAATTTCCTCCTTCAACTATAACTGCTGTTATACAAACAACTGCATAGAATAACAGCGCTAAACTATAAATTTTGGAACAGTTTGCAGTGTCGTCCTTGATCGCAGAGTCTTTTTTTAGCTGACACATAATTTTCAATATTCGAAATATTAAGATATTTCGGATCCTTACGTAAAATTTGTGCTCATTCATCGCTGTTATATTTTAGTATTTTGACACTATTTTTTGGCTCAACAGCTTCAGTAATTCGATAACTTACCTGAGATTTTTACTCAGACTTAATTAAACGCGAGATCCACGTATAACCGTTTCTTCTTTGGGAAGGTATTTTGGAGTTGTTTTGCCACCGAACAAGTTGGGAGAGTGGTTAACGCTCGAGAATGGAATTCAAAAGTCGCATGTTAGATCACCGGACCGGTTGTCCTGGTTTCGGTTTTCCGAAATTACTCCAAGCGAATGCCGCGACGTGTTTCCCAAATTACCATGGCTGCGATACTTGGCGTTCCTTTCCCCAGCGTTCTCCAGGCCCTAATGACCTTGAAATCGGCTGGTTGTAAAGCCCCAACCAATTAAAAACTTTGTTATGCCTTCACAGTTTTGAACTCCATCCTGCTATAGCTGTGATGACAGCAAATTTGTTGATACATAGATTAGATTGTTGAATATCAATCAATAATTTCCTTTCACTACTAAGCATGCTACAGGAGACAGTTAAGATCGCAGTAACAAACCACCATTAACTGTTTTAAGAGATTCGATGGAAATTGTTAGATTTTTATGATCAAGAAGTTTATCCATTCTGAATACAATTTTGCTTTTAACGTCACTTACGTAGGCATATACAACGAAAACAGTAGTACAATTTCTTCTGATAGGATGCATGAATAGCATTCTGAATCAGTGACTGCTGATCTACCTATCATAGCGAAACTTTGGATCGCCTTTCTAAGTTAAAAAAGTAAGCATTTGAAGCTGCACTTCTTTCATGAAATCGTTGAAATTTTTAACAGTTCTGTTAGCACTAACATTTTGGATGTCCACTTTCAAGTATATTTGTCAGTAATTTTATGTATGTCACGGTCAAGAAAATCCATGTTTTGGTTTTCAGAGGATTAACGAAATAATTTCAGGCTAACAGGGGATTAGTTCATACTTGAATACCGTGGCCTGATTCCTTTCCAATCCTTGGTAAATAATCGTTCCTGTGACATTTCAAGAACATAAAATACATTTAAAGACTGAATTGCTAAAATATTAACCAATAAAGCATTAGTATTAGTTTATCGATACGTGCATCCTCTCCATTATTTTAGCTTCTCAGTTGGTGTATGTTGTGATTTTGATGATCCACAGTAGATTAAACACAAGGAGAACGTAACAGTTCATAAAAATCACTTATGTCCGAGGCTGGACTCGAACCGTCATCTCCAGGAACTACCCGAGCGCTAGCCACCATGCTTCCGGGTCGGCGCCCGTGACGCCTATAAGAGCTAGTTGATGAGTCCTACAAAGACCGCAGTAGAGAGGGCAACAACTCTTATACACGTGTTGACCAGCATTACGTTTCCTTGTTCCCAGCTTCCTGTGTATTCCTCCAAACTTTATGTCTCATAACAGTTACAAAATATAAAAACAATTGTTCATTGTCATTCGTTATTGATTAGTATGAGCTTCTAAAATTTTCGCACTTGTGAAACTTCTGGTTGTATTCTGGGTTACCAGTTGACTGGTAATAATTTTACCTCTTAAATCAGTGCAGATTCTATATGGACTACTGTCGGAAGAGTTCACCGTAGTATTAACATCAGAATGGAGTGAAAAGTTGGTATACTATAATAACTTCAAGTAGCAAGAAGCATATAAATCGCGAAATATATTAATGATTTCGTACGTGTCCGCTAGAATACTCAGCAGTTCGGTAATTACCAAATGTTTTAATTGCCGGTCCTTGGATACTTGCCAATTACGTTTTTGGTAAGAACATCAAATCAACGTTTCACCTGTCGTTTGAGTTTTAACAGCACCATCCACAGAATGTTGCTACAGCGAAAAAGCCTTATTAGTTTTTTGTTCTTTGCCTGCTTATAAAACACCACTAAAACCACAAAGGTGACAACACTATGCGAAATTGTGTCTTCAACTACTGAACCCTCATCATGTTTTGTTTTGTTTTTCATTTCGCCTTAAGCAGCTTTCGTTATAAATGGTAGGTGAAAATAAGTTTTTTGACGCTAAAATAGTCAACTCAGACTGCGTTGACGGCATCTCATGTCACCGACAACAGTAATTAAGTTATAAGTTTTTCCGTACGTTTCTAAAATAAGTTTAAATGTAGTAGTAAAAGAACAACATGTCTTCATAGCACACCGCAAAATTAACTAACTTCAAAAAGCTGCAATTATTTGTCAACGCACTCACCTAAAACTATCTTTACACGCAAATATTGATTTTATCATTAATAGTTAGTTATTTTAAGTGACAGATGAGCGGTATAATGTCTTACTTTCTTCTGCCTCTAGCGTTGTTCAAAATTAATTTTTTGTTTGAACACGGTAATTTTTTATGTTCTGTATGGAAACGTAATTTCTCTAGAATGTTTTAAAAAACTAAAATAAAGTGCATGTCTGCACAACTCTTTTATTAACGAAATATAATCCATATTTTCGTTTGTATAACGAATATGTTAAAATATGTCTTTTTTGTGAGGTGGGTGAGTCTCAATTGGGATAGTAACGTGAATGTACCACCTACCGGGTATAGTACTGTCTTGGTAGGTGTGTATAATGGGTTGAATAAGTCCCAGGAGGAAATGTAGCGATGTGCAATTCATGTCGTTCGGATTAATATGAGCATGGTAGTACCTAGCAGTCTTCAGTGAGTCCTAGAAGAGGATGCAATCATAGCGTTACCGTTGCACGAGTTGTTGAAACTTTGGAACAATCGTGAGCTAGGCGACATCAGCATCCCAGGTATGAAACCACTGGCACAGCTGTTTTCTTCCAATATAGATGAGTCGTGGCGATTTTTTAATCTTATCAGAAAGTATAATTGCTGTTTTCATAGGTCATCTTTTGTAACCGATAGAATTGTTGTAATGCAAGGATTTTCACCGACATTTATTTTCCAGGGGAAAGTATCTGACCGAACTGGATCTATGCTTCTTCCTCGGATACGAAACCACAGTATTTACAGATATATTTCATGGGCTTTGAAGAAGCAGATACTGAAAGACGTTGTATAATTATTGAAGGGACTGAGAGAGAGACCACAAAAAATTACGGCAGGTATTAAACGACAACAATGCCTAGATTAGGGAATTCAAAACGGCTTTGGAGAACATGCCCGAAGGAACCTGCAAGATTGTCACGACGACAACACGAGAGATGTTACAACGCAACAACGAGCAACAAGACTGCAGTGAACCTACCGGGCATAGCGGACCTAAAGTTCAACGTGGAATCTGGAATCAGAACCACGTTAGAATTCTGGCGTACTTCAAGCAACAATCTTGGCCAGAGGTGAAGGTCGTGCTGAGAGTCTATAAAAATCCTCGCCGAGACTGGGATTCAAACTGGGGACTTTTCCATCTCCAGTTGGACGCACCAGCCAATGAGCGACCAGACCACTCTAGAAAATCTTATATTACATCACTCTTCCACGCGGACGAAGTGGCGGGTAATTGCTAGTTTCTGATATATATGAAAATACCGTAAACAAGAAGTTTGCAAAAAAGAAAAATAAAGTCGAAATGTGACGACTCAATTTTACAGTTTGCTAGTTGTCCAGTTAATTTCTTAGGAAAACTTAAAACAGTCAATGACGTTTCAGTTAGCAGGAACTTCGCAATGAGTAATATCATGTCTTCTAGCAAAAAGTAAAAGAGAAAGTTTTTAAGCAATGTATCTACAGAGAATTCTTCTTGATAGACAGTGATGATAAAAAAACAAAAACAATAGTATGAATGTAAACTTAAAACTGGGTCATCCATTACCAATTGTATGAGACAAAGATGGAAAGCTAATGATTAAAATGAAACATATGTACTGCTGTGTTTAAGATCTGAATCTATAGAGAACTAGCTAAACTATGTTGGTTTTTATAAACGTCTACATTATAAATCTATATATTTAAAACTAGTTGTAATCAAAATATATCTTCTTCCTAGCTTTGGATCTTACCAATTTATTTCGTATAAATTAAAAGTCCCGAACAGAAGTCTATATGACAACGATGAATAGAGAACACTTATTAGCTCTCAGCTTTTCAGCCAATCAGAAGTAAGGCTGGTGGCTGCTCTAACCCTGGACCAAAAAAGTGTAATCGATTACCAGCTCAGGTATTCCGGTGAAACTGATACTCTCTCCCCTCCTTGTAAGTGATACCCCCCGTCAACCTGCCTTCCCCAACAGCCCCAGTTCCAGCTGCCTCCCCTCCATGTAACTGATAAACTCGCGCAGGTGTTATGGTGTAATCGATACACCCACCTATTGTTCTTTTGTTAGGCCACTTGCTGCCACTATCCCCCGTTCCATTTGCCTCCCCTCTGTGAAATCGATAGTCTCACGCAGTTGTTCTGGTGTAACTGTTACCTACCACGCTGACCTTGAAATTGATGTCCCCCACGCAGATGTTCTTGTGTAACAAATACCCACCACGCTGACGTTTAAATCGATAACCTGCGCAGAGCACAGTTGGCGTTATATGTGGAAAACAAGTTTTTTAGTGCGGGCGGGTGAACAAAAACCGGTTCTATTCCATTCTCTTGATATGTCCATGGAAAGCTAATCTCCTTTTACTAATTGTGTTTGATCCCTTTTCAAACTTGGTTCGATCTCAAACGGATATTAAATTCGCTTCCTGTCACTTTTTTCCCCCACGATTTTCCTTAGAAACTTTCTTTATTTCTTTTCTATTTCCATCAATCCCTTTCTGGCTAGGGTTTCTGCTGCGTATAAACTACTGTCCATGTCTAGTACGTTTTATTATAATATTAAAATATTTTTGTTTTAAAAATTTATCAAACGCTATATCTATTAGCAAAAAAAAAAAAAAAAAAAAAAAAAAAAAAAAAAAAAAAAAAGAAAAAGATAAAAAAATTCCTCGAAAGTCCTCGAAAGTCCTCGACTGATTACGTTAATAATTAATCTAATTAAATTTACCCAGTCTTATTACTACTGTATATGGACAAAGAACTCACTTCTGGCCACAACTATTTGTACTTGGTGGGTGAGCAATGAAGGTTTTGATAGGTCTTCGGGAGGACACGGGTTCATTTCTCGACGATTCAGATTTTCCGAAACCACTCTAAGGAAATGCCGCGGTGGTTCCTTTTGTAAAGGCACATTTCGTTAGCAGTAGTAAGCAATATCTAATGACCCCATAAATTAATGAAGAACTTTATAATGTGTCCGTGCTTTGGGTTCTATTTGCTCAGTATGATTACCGCTTTATGCTTGGCAGGCAGGAGACAGAGTTTGTGAGAATGTTCGTAATTAGTAACACTGTCATAGTAAAGTTATATACTATCTATTATTTAAAGATTAATGGGATTAAAATAACTATAACAACACCAACCTGGACTACATTGAACGTATTTTCAATAAGTTATTGAAATTCATTTTCATCTCTAGTAGTTCTCGGGTACAATATATATTTAAGGGTACTGCAACGTTCCTAACTGTCATGTTATAAATAGGTGAAACTTTCTGACGAATTTGTATGACTATCTATGTATTTGGAATTTCATTTCAATGTCCCCATTTTATTCATCTATAATAACACATATGTCATTTACTTTTTGTTACTATAAAAAGGTCTCACATAATTACAGATCTTTTAGCGCCAGAGCGTTTCAGTTGTTAAATAGTCTGACTGGAGATAGAAAGGCCCCCGGTTCGAATTCCTGTTTCAGTCGTTGATACTCATAGTCCTGTAACCAGACATAGCTTGCTATCAAGTATTCTATAGTTTGTTTTCTACGTTAAATTGCGGGTACCCTTTAGTAAGATAACAAAGGAAGTAATTAGCCACCCTATCTCCAGTGCGAGTCTAAGGCCTTCGGGAAGGTTTCAACCAGAAACTTAAACCTAATTTTTAATTGTGCGTGCTAAGAGTGAGAAGCTGTTTAGGAAATAGAAGATGGTGTGGATTTGGAGCATCCCCACTGTGCCAAGTCTACAAAAACCTAAGGGCATTAATATTAAAGTATTTCGATTTTAGAAAATTATGCAAGGATTTGTTGCATCAACTAACAGGAAGAGCTATTTGTTTAACAGTAAAGTAGAAGTGCATGTTAGTCTTGAAGAACAGATTATTGTTAAAATTCTTATAGGAGAAAACGCGAGATCTCGAATGCTAAAGAATTGTTTGTCGAGGAAATTCCGTCACGTGGTTTCGATATACAGCACAGTCTTACACTCAAGTTTTCTAGCGTTTCGCAAAATCACTCGAGGCGACTGCAAAAATAATTCCAGTGCATTACATTCGTCCACTTTTCAGAGATAATTTGTGTAGCTGTATATCGTTAAAGATCGTGTCGATGCTATTATAATCGGAAACGTGCATCGGATGTCGAAATCTGAGAGGATCTTAGAATAGTGAGTCTGGTGGGTGAGCAGTAACTTTTGTATCTATCGTTCATGAGGATATACAGCATGATTTTACTGTCACGTTATCTTTCATTTCCCAAAAATCACTCGAGGTGAGCGCTGGGAACATTCCATTTCGTCGTACTTTCAAAGCTATTATTTATATGCGGATCTCAATATGGAGCTTGGTGGATGAGTTTTTAACGATTGAGACTGTCATGTGGGAGGTAGAGGGTTCGATTAGCAGTCCGACTGTTCATTAGTTTCCATTGCAGTAGTACTTTAGACACAAATAGCCATTTATCGCCTAGACAAACTGCGAACACATCGACAGCGAAGCACTTAGTAGTGTTTTTGCTGGTAGGAAGAGATAAGTTTTTATTTGTAGCCATCTGAGACAAAATTTTCTTGTATTTTTGGCCGGGAGTCCTCGAATAGTTAATAATATTCAAAAGTAACAGAGTTTAGATTTGTCGTACGTTCCGTCTACGTCGCGGCTAACAAGCCTACAGTATTGCGTTTCGGCATAGGCAGAGAGGCCCTTAAATACTTTCGTTGTTGCAGGTAGGTGATCTGATCTTCACTCTTCACCTAGCAGGATCTCATACGTGTGAAACTGCTCTCACCTTACACTGATTTCAAAATTCCTACTGGCGCAATGCATGAATTCACCGAAGATAACGTCCACTCAGTTGTAGATGATAGATCATTCCTGAAATTTTTCATCAGTGGTAGTGTAAGAGTCTGTTCGAAAAGCCTAAAAGGGTCTCGTGCACAACCCCCCAAGGCTACACAGTGAAAAACGCGATGTGGGAAGCATTTATCCCAACACGAGGCGGTACAGAGCATAGTTAGTGGGAAATGGAAGAATGCATAATTCCTGCAGAAACAGTGGTTACATGTGAATATTGTCGGAGATTGGTACATATCTAAAGTTTTCATGAACTGCATCACTCAAGAACAATATAGGAAAGTAGAATCTATTCTTTAGTACTTATAGAAGATTGATAAATCGTACAAATACACACCACTGTAGAGGACGATAAATGCATATGCGGTCTAACAACTATCGACTGACATACCAACATACCATAAGTTAGCGTTCAGGTCCTCATTCTATTCCTATTTCCTGCATATTTAGCAAGGTGAGAAGTGTGCTTTCAAGAAACTATGGGGAAAAAACTAAAATCTGGATGGTTAGACAGGGAACCGAAGCTACATCTTCCCGAATGCGAGGCCAGAGAGTTACCACCCACCCTCTATGTTCGGTACACTATCATCGTAAGCCCTCTATTCTCTGTCGCACACTATGGCCACTGAATTAGATGCCGCACAATCAGTAATTCCGTGGTAGAAAGATTCCACCTTCTGGAGAACCAATCTGTTGTATACATCTTACACCAACACCACTCCTGCCACAGAACGTCCATAAATTGAGGGATAGATGGTCTTCCGTAGACAAGATTCAAACGATATACCCCCCGCCCCCTCTCACCAAACCTTACATTCTTCCAACAGGTCTGCTGGCGCCAGTCTTCAGACATGGCTTATCTGGTACTCGTCTGTATGTCAGATGATTTTGAACCAGTTGTGGTGCTAGAAAAATGGGCACAGTACCAAAGTTTCACTGACTTATAAAGAATGGAACCTGCTAATCCATTTTTCGATGTGTCCGACTTATTCAACACCACCTGCGACCAGGCCGAAGTTCCACGAGGCAAACACACGGTCCCTTACCGAACGGTAGCTGGGATGAAAATAGTATTCTTTTACCGCACATGGTCTTCTGACGAACGGTTTCCGGGTTGAAATGGTTTGTTTTTACCGCACATGGTTTCCTGCCGAACAGTTGCTGAGCTGAAAATAGTATGTTTCTACCAAAATACTGATCCTGCCAACGGTGCCTTCTTAGGGGATTCGTCTTGGAGAAACCTCATCGGCGCGCAGCCCGCAGTGACCGGCGACTTGGCCGTCAAGATGAAGTGGGGCTACCTAGTTTCAAGATACTATACAGAGTTTGTGGACATTTTAGTCAATAAAGTGCTATGTGAACATTATAAAATTACACTGCAAAAACTGATTGGCATAAATATTAATATTATTCGTGAAGCTCAAAGGACAAGCAGCACATTGGACTATACGCTTCTAAGACAAGAGTTTATTGCATAAAAAAATTTACTAGTATTTGATGATGTTAATAACCTAGAAAATAAAAATAATGATGTTGATGGTACTACATGTTTGTTAAAGGATAAAAAAATACATTGTATTTAAATCATTTTTTTTATTTCAACCTACACACATTACAAAATAAATATACTTTATTGCATTTTTCGTAAATTCATGTTTTTCGAAAGACGGAACTTGTATGAATTAACTGTTTGTTCTTACATGACAGTCACTAGACTCACCCACAGAGCCAACACACACTTAACCTTTTCATCATGGTAGACCAGTCAGAGGATGGCAGCTACATACAGTATGTATGCGACATAGAGCTCAGTGTTATTGATCATAAGTTATAACAGAACATATACCGTCACATAAGTTGACTTCGACACGGAAGTCAGTCTGCATTGAAGGAACATGGGTAAAATACACAGATATCGGGTAGATATGCAGTCGTAGGTAGAGCCAAATAAATACACACAAGCACTAGTCAGAGGAATAGAACCAAGTATCGCGAATTATTGGGATTAAGAGAGAAACATATTTTTGTTAAAATATTCACAGTTTCAATAGGAAATATGAAAATCCTATAAACTCCCTACATTTTTCGAAAATCGATAAAAAATGATTAAAATGCGTAAAATATTGCCAAAAATTATATAATTTCACCCCCAAAAAGTGGTCGTTGGTTGATATGACAATTACACCTGCGTACATCACAGAGTTCACTACCCAACTATATGATGTGTTTTCATTACCGCAACGTGCTACAGAAAAGTGTCATATATATACAAATATGTATGATTCGGCAGACGCGACAATTCCCAGAGAAACCTGCATGGCCCCTCCATCACACATATCACGTTACCATCAGGGAGTGCAAAGGATGAACACTACAAATGTTATCGATAAAAGGGGCAGGCAGTACATATACTAACACAGAATCCAACATTAATACAACAAGGTGAAGCTAAAACTACTACCATCACTATGCACACGATCCATCATAACTTACATCAAACTCTGGTTAATATAGGATACCACATTAGATTAGGAAAACTATGAGTAGTAGGCAAACGATCCATCATAACTTATATTACACTCTGGTAAATGTGGGATGCTAAATTGTGTGTCACACTAGGTTAGGAGATCCATGCGATGCGTATTCACTACTCATACAACCTTCCCATCATGATAGGGTGTGCAAGGATTGTAACAATAGACATATGCATCATAGAACTCAATGTATTCGATCAAAGGTGCTAACAGAACATAGAAGACACATCAATGAACGTACAAGGCATAGCTAAAACCGGTATCATCAGTAGATTTACGAATCTACATAACTTGCATTAAACTTTGATTAATATAGGATGTTAAACTGTGAGCAATATTGGGGTAAGATACGTTAGGTTAGCCCAAGTTAGGTTGGCCTAAGTTAGGTTAGTCCACCACATGTTAGTAGTAACTCAGGTTAATATAGGTTGGTACACTGAGTGAGGATAAGTAAAATCACGATCTTCGGCACCGCTCTTCTTGGAAAGGATTATCTGCTGCTCTTTAGAAAAGTATAATCTCAGCATCTTTATTTCCTTTTTCACTACAGTTATATCCATCGAATATTTTTCCTCAAGGACCCTAGGGTATCTGTCCCCTTGATTTTGTTGATAAAGTCCTTATTTTTGACGTTTCATAACAATGGGAACAAACGGTAATCTACGAAAAATGAAAGTGTTTCCTCGTTAGAAAACGACATATTGCAAGCGTAGACACACGAGTCTCCACTTCAACTGGAAACGCTTTCAATACGCCGTGCCTAATGGTTTGCTGAACAAACTGAGGATCTCGGGCATGCCCCTGACGCATGCCATCCGAAACTCGCCCCGTGCAATATGACGCATGCCTCTGACGACAGAAAGTAGAACAAATGTGGACATAGCTATTGGCTCGCCTGTCCGCACGCAATTGCATGAGCAATTTAAGCTGTCAATGGCCCGCCATGGGTGCAGGCTAAGGCCAACTTTTCCGCCAACGCTCCCAATCTGTCCATTTGAATCGCCCGCCAAGCAAACAACATAAAACTGTGAAATCACGTGGACGAGTGGAACCTAATCACATCTGGGGCTAAGAATTTTTCCAGTTTCCGTGTATTATAAATATTAACAGTTTCTAAGATTATATGTTTTTGCATAGCAATGTGTATTACATAATGTCATATAGTTTATATTTTAGTACCAAATCAAGCAAGTTTCACAGCGGTGCAGACGATGCGTTAGCACGTCCTGTTTTTCGACATAGAATCTGCCGATCGACAGTCCAAGGTACTACCATCCTCATATTATCCGAACGACCTGAATTGCACATCGCTACATTTCCTCCTGGGACTTATTCAACCCATTATACACATCTACGAAGACAGTACCCTGGAGGTGGTAGAGTCTCACGACTATTAAAATTCAGCCACATCCACCTAACATAAAACGAAATACATTTCCGCTTTTTTGTTTCATAAAACGAAATGGTGATTACATTTCGGCAATAGAAGAGTTATAGGAACATCGAATACGATTCATTTACTGTTTTAGAGACATTTGACAGTTATTAAGTTTTCACACATAACACGAAAGTTACCAATCTCAAACAAAATGCTGGTTTTTAGCAAGTACTGGATAACAACAAAATGCAGATTTTATACCAGTCTACAACAACTTAATGACTCGAAATTTACGTTAATAATCAACGTTTGCTTTGTATTATAATTTTGGAAGCAGTACAGACTTATCTAAGAGTTCAGTCAAATATATAACATATAACAAGATTTCGGATTTAATAATTTTGGCATTGGTCTTGTAAGTATGCTTGCCTGTAAAAGCAATTCTTTCAGTTCTGTCGTTTCTTGAACTTACTTAGCGTGGAATAATAGAAAAGAATTATAACATTAATGTTCTGGCTGACGTGAGACACTGTCAACGCAGAATGCGTGAGTAGGATTTGAAACACTTAAGATTTCTGTCACTTTACATTCCCCATTTTTTCTAGTGCTCATAACAAAGTCGGGAGATTGATCATTGATGTGAAATGAAATGGAAAGCGGCTGTTCTTACGAAATAACATTCTCATCAAAAAAGAATACAAAATTCAAAGTTTCCGTATTTAAAAACATGCTGCTCCGACTAGTGATAATTAATGAAATAATTGATGCATAACCCCAACTGGGCATTATTCGTGGCATGGAGTTATCTTCCCTGCACTATCGCGTTGACTGCTATCTCTGGGAGGCCGTAAAAAATTCGGCTTGCGGTAAGGGGCAAAATCGTTAACCGTAGCACAAAAAGAATATACATTATGAAAGAAGAGCAGAAATTTTAAAAGTTAATTCTGACGCATACCACCATTGATGAAAAGTTTCTTTCATTTTATTTCCTGAATTTAAAATTCCAAGAAATAAACAGTAAATTCCAGAAACGAGGAAAGACAATGCCTGGCTCGTTATTGGTTTCTCCTACCTCAGCTTTCCTCTCTGGTAAGCCTGACTCTATGGTGCTGTAATTGGCTCAGGTTCGGGGATGCTTATCCCGGAAGCTACGAGTTGCGATGTCTTGCGGTTCCACGGTTCGAGTCAGCCGAGGGCAAAAGTGGTTAAATGATGCGTTATGTTTTTCTTGAGTTACCCGTACACTGGGACAGTGAAAACATATTTTACACCTCGTAGCTTCCGGGATCAGCATCCCCGAACCTGAGCCAATTACAGCACCATAGCGTCAGGTTTACCAGAGTGGGAAGCTGAGGTAGGAGAAACTAATAACGAGCCAGGCATTGTCTTTCCTCGTTCCTGGGATTTACTGTTTATTTCTTGGAATTTTAAATTCAGGAAATAAAATTAAAGAAACTTTTCATCAATAGTGATATGCGTCAGAATTATCTTTTAAAATTTCTGCTTTTCTTTCATAACGTATATTCTTTTTGTACTACGGTTAACGATTTTGCCCCTTACCGCAAGCCGAATTTTTTACTGCCTCCCAGAGATAGCAGTCAACGCGATAGTGCAGGGAAGATAACTCCATGCCACGAATAATTGCCCAGTTGGGGTTATGCATCAAATATATCATTAACTATCACTAGTCGGAGCAGCATGTTTTTAAATACGGAAGCTTTGAATTTTGTATTCTTCTTTGATGAGAATTTTATTTCGTAAGAACAGCCACTTTCCATTTCATTTCTCATCAATGATCAATCTCCCGACTTTGTTATGAGCACTAGAAAAAATGGGGAATTTAGAGTGACAGAAATCTTAAGTGTTTCAAAACCTACTCACGCATGCTGCGTTGACAGTGTCTCACGTCAGCCAAAACATTAATGTTATAATTCTTTTCTATTATATCACGTTTAGTAAGTTCAAGAAACGACAGAACTGAAAGAATTGCTTTTACAGGCAAGCATACTTACAAGACCAATGCCAAAATTATTAAATCCGAAATCTTGTTATATGTTATATATTTGACTGAACTCTTAGATAAGTCTGTACTGCTTCCAAAATTATAATACAAAGCAAACGTTGAATATTAACGTAAATTTCGAGTCATTTTAAGTTGTTGTAGACTGGTATAAAATCTGCATTTTGTTGTTATCCAGTACTTGCTAAATCCAGCATTTTGTTTGTGATTGGTAACTTTCGTGTTATGTGTGAAAACTTAATAACTGTAAAACAGTAAATGAAACGTATTCGATGTTCCTATAACTCTTCTATTGCCGAAATGTAATCACCATTTCGGTTTATGAAACAAAAAAGCGGAAATGTATTTCATTTTATCGGAGGTGGATGTGGCTCAATTTTAATAGTCGTGAGACTGTACCACCTCCAGGGTATAGTACTGTCTTCGTAGATATGTATAATGGGTTGAATAACTCCCAGGAGGAAATTTAGCGATGTGCAATTCAGGTCGTTCGGATTAATATGAGCATGGTAGTACAAGCAACACATGCGCAGCTGAACATGCGAGTCAGTACTTTACCAGCAAGCAGGATGCATCAATCGGTCTCATTTTCTCACTGTCGGTCGACAAGTAATCATCTAGGTATCGGAACAGTTATTCGCACACCAACATTACCATTATCTGTTAGTTGCATTTTGTAGTGCTAAATCTCGTCTCTCTGTTTTATTAGCACGGATTACGGAATACCTTACGTTTATTTGACACCGTCAACTGTAAAGAGGGGACGGATTTAGTACAGATTAAGCGAGGCTTCCAGAACTGATTGTTTAAATGCAGTAACCCTAAGTTGTCCACTCCTTCTCGACTTAGTCTCCAAGATACATGCTCAACTGTCAATGCTCGTATTTATTCAATACATAGGTAGCAGAAACAAGAGAATAAGAGAAACAGTAAGAACAATTCAAAAGCAGAAGATACATAAAGATGGTCTATGCAAATTTGGGAAACCATGGAACCCAAGTATCAGCCACTCATACACAGCCATTCATCAACGAGTGTCATTGCGAGTCTGTATCTAATTGTAATTTAGTACTAAATATTAATGCTTTATCCTATTTTATTCACAAGGATAAAGCAGAGTCAAAAATTATTTCATATTATTCTGAAATTTGGGATATCTGCACTGGCTCACAATTCCTCCCAAATTGCGTATGAAATCATGGAGTATTTCTAGGTAAAATATTCCATAGGAAAAGTAGTTTCCAGGCAGATCTTGGAGTGGAAATTGCTCTGAGAATAGTCATCAGAATAAATAATATTCCTCGAATCGGAATGTTGACTGTTTGAAGTCTGAAAGTAGGCTAGAGAACTAGGAGTGACTGGAGTTATATGTTGCTGGGATTATTCAGATTAATTGGAAGGAAGCTCGTAATTTACAACCTGGGCAATACAGAACAATTAGAACTTTACCTGTCAACAAAATTATTGGTTTCAGAATTGTAATAAACAAGAGTGAAGGGAAATGGGTGAATCACTGCGAGCAGATCAGTGACGGGAGAACTGAGATGAGGACTGAAAATAGGCCGAAGCGCCCGATGTAAAACAAGCGCATATTCTGACAACAAATCATGATTATAACGAAAAACAGAAATTATATCAGGAAATTGACGATCTAATCAAACGTTTGACATGGACAGAGTCTAATGGTCACAGGTGACTGGTATGCGGTAGCAGGAGAATGAAAACAAAAGGCTGTTGTTGGTAATTTCGGTCTAGGAGCAAGGAATCATGCTATTAGAATTTGGCGATGAATATAAACTGATTAGATCCAAAACGATGTTTAATAAACGTGAAATACGTACTGGAAACATCCTGGTGGGATTTTCCGATGACATTATGCTGTAAGTAGTACAGGGTAAGGATATTGAGAAATTACTGTTTAGAATGAACAAACCAGTGCGAGAGTAATTCAAACTAAATATAAATCAAACGAAGACCGAAGTATCGCAACGTAGTGAAATAACTGCATGACATGTAAAAACAGATGTAATAACAATAACGAAGATAACAATCCTGAAAAAAGACTTATTGATCCAGGAATGAGAAAGGACTTTCTATTACTGTGTATGTGCAGAACGCATGGTAGTCAATTCTGGATAATCGTGAAAAACTAAAAAGGCATCATTTGAATTTTGGTGCTATCTTCAAAACGAAGCGGGTAGATATAGTACGAAATGACATATTTAGGGAAAAAATAAGTTCTGGAGCAGTTTGGCTGAATAGGATAGTGGGTCGTAGGAGGGATCTTTTAATGGTTAAGTGGTAATCACATATGGAGAAAAAAGCTGTATAGTGAAAGATCATAAGAATCGGAGTGGATAATTGAAGAAGTAGTATGGAAGGATAATTTTGATAAAACATGTATGCGCAACATAGGAAACTGAAGAGGATAACAACAAAGCAATCGGGAGATTGACAACAGAAAGTAAAACCGCAAATAATCACACTAGAGTTATACGAGACGTCACTACCGCCTTGGATTTCAATCATTTATGTTGTCTATAAGTTATTTATGACAGTGGAAATTGTTTTATAATGGAAAACGCCTGCCTGAAGTCGGAACAAGTAAGAAATCAATATATATATTTTTTTAATTTTAATTTTTTTTTATGCGACAAAACTTCAATCTAGATTAAATCATTTGGAGGAGTTTTAATATTAGAAGGCTGCTTACCAATGAGCGGATGAATAATTACATCTTTTGCGAAATAAGCTAGAAAAATTGATTTCTATGTGCAATTACAATGAACCTGCATTGCTGCCAAAGAATGCTAAACCCCTCGATCTTAACAGCAACAATGCCTATCATAAATTGTGATATTTATACTAGTATTTACTAAACGTGGGCTTGTATTTTCAACACATCTGTATTTTAATTGACGGGGAGTGGTTAACGCCACAGCACTAGGCGCTTTACTTGCTGGAAGCTTGAGAATCTATTTTTTTTTTTTTTCAGAACTGGAATATTGCAAGTGACCACATGATAAAAACAAAAAAAAAAAACTTTTTGGGTTTATTCTTCAAATTTGTATTCCGAAATAAAAAAAATTAAACAAATTGTATACTAAGAGAATTTGGCTGTATTAAACAAGACGCCAAAGTCGAATTAAGCATTATTTTGCGATAACTCAACATCTCTCAATGTCCACAGCCCAAGCTTTTAGATCTTCTGCCATTACAAATTCGGGGATCATTTGAAACGTATAACTTAAAAACATAATACAGTCTTTAACCCATTCTCCGTTATTATCAAGAACCGCAATAAAACCTATGTACCATTTCGGTTGTTTCCTGTTATTTTACGAAAACTCTATATGGTAATTGCAGGTCACGTGAACAGAGGTTCATAGTGAAAAAAATGTAGTAGAGAGATCCTTAGCAACTACTCACCCATCGTACAACGGAGAGCGTCAGTGGAAATCGAGAAACGACTGTGATGCTAGAGGCTCGCTGCTGCCATTATATAGACCGAGATGGATTGATAAAGAGGAGAGGTGGGGGTATGCAGGGCCAGAGCCTGGTACCGACTGACATGAAGCCACGTCATCCCAGTCTCTGTGATCACCGTCATTTACTAATCCTGAAGTTAAAACAGCAAAGATTGTTGGTTAGTTGGTTCAAACTATTAGTAATTCTTATAGCGCAATGTTAGTACGGTTCCAAAAGTAAATTAATAACCAGTGCTAATAGAACAAGAATTTCACTTATTTCATATAGTGGTAGCTAATACTACAGCTATATATAATTTTCGCTTAAGGGGATTTAGCTGTTATGGTAAGAGTGGACCCAGATATCTTTGGCTATACTTTCCATCTAGGCTGAAAGATTCGCGGCTTCGCAAACTAATCGGTGGAAAAAATTCACTCCAACCGAAGTTTGCTATGATGCTCAATGGATGGCGTTATAATTAGCCACACTTACTACTTTTTACCAAGTCGAAGGAAACTGCTGACATAACAGTTTAATTGTCCGAAACGGCCAGCTGCTGGTGCTGTTTATCCATGAATTACAATGATTTATACAGCAATGGTGTAATTTATTCGAAGTTGTCCTCACGGGCAAACTCTGATTACTGACAGTAATCCAATTTCAAGACATTTTACGATAAGAACAGTTCGAGACAATATTTGCGAGACCACTAACTTTTCGATTATGCTTTTCTCTAGACACGAATCTACATCTACATCTACATCCTACATCTATACTCTGCAAATTCACAATTACTGTGGGTGGCAGAGGGTGCTAAGCACCAATCCTATTTTAGAGTATTCCAATCCCGAACAGGAACGAGGAAAGAAAGAATACATAAATGCATCAGTACGGCATCTTATCTCTCTAATCTTATCCCTTCCTGTCATTGCGACCTAAATAGGTTGGCGGAAGAAGTATTTCGTTGCACTCGTAAATTAGAGATTTTCGCATATTCTCCAAGCAAATTTAAACGAAAACGGACGTCGTCTGTCCGCCAAACAATCCCAGCCTAACCCACGTATCAGCTCTGTGACACTTACATAAGGACTGTAACTAGCGGTCACGAATCGAGCGGCTCTCCTCTGTACTTTCTCTAATGTGTCAATCGATCCCTTGCGATACGGATCCCAAATTGCACAACAGTATTCCAAATGCGGACGCACTAGTGTTTTGTACGCTATTTCCTTTGTATGAGCATTGCAGCTTCTCAAAATACGACCTATAAAACGTAGTTTAGAATTAGCTTTGCCTACGACGGAAGTTATGTGCAAGTCCCATTTCATGTTGCTTTGTACTGTTACGCCTAGATACTTCAGGGAATCGACCGTGTCAACAACTGAATTGTTAACTTTGTACTCGTGAGCAAACGGGGTCTTTTTATTACTTATTTGCATTGCCTTGCACTTTTTACAGTTAAGTGTAAGCTGCCATTTACGTCACCATTCCGAAATAACATCCAGATCGCGCTGTATTTCTAAGCAATCGTCAGAGCACCCCACTTCCCTATAAATAAGTGCATCATCAGCAAAAAATCGCATCCTGCAATTAACGTTGTCACCGAGATCGTTTATAAAAATTAAGAAAAGAAGTGGTCCTATTACACATTCCTTGAGGAACGCCCGAAGTAACATCTAGCTTTAGAAGAGGCTTCACCCGTCTACAACGACATACTGCTGACCGACCAGTTAGAAAATCGCGTATCCATTCGCAAATCTGATCAGATATATCCGTACGCTCGGAATCTTCGCCTAAGAGTCGGTTGTGTGGTACAGAGTCAAAAGCCTTCTGAAAATCCAAGAAAATAGCATCAACTTGTGATCCCGCGTCAATAACCTTCATTACATCATGCGAAAATAGAGCCAGTTGCGTTTCACACTGAATCGGTTCTTACGAAATCCGTGTTGGTATGCTGTAAGTAACTCGTTTTCATCCTAGAAACTTCATAACGTTAGAGCATATGACATGCTCCAGAATTCTACTGCAAACAGATGTTAGAGATATCGGGTACGATTAATTCCTAGGATCTCTCCGATCTCCTTTCTTGAAAACGGGAATCACCTGCGCAATTTTCCAGTCAGAAGGTACTTTCCTTTCCTCTAAAGATTTACGAAATATATCTGACAGAAATGGTTCTATTTCTTCCGCGTATTCCGAAAATACTCTTACTGGTACACCATCGGGACCCGGCGCTTTCCCCCACTTCAGGAGCTTTAATTGCTTTATGATACCTACACTATCAATTTGTACTGGATCCATTTCAGATTCAACACGCCGTGGAAAAACGGGAATGTTTTCCATGTTTTCGTCAGTGAAGGAATTTTTAAATTCCGCGTTAAATACGGTTGCCTTGTCGCGGCTGTCATCAACTTCCCGACCGTCTTTTAGTAGCACTTTCATATTGTTGTCACTAACCACCTACTTTTTTTTACATACGACCAAAATTTCTTTGGATTTTCAATGAGGCTCTTGGAAAGTGAGTTGTATCGAAAGTCACTGAAGGCTTCGCGCATCGCATTCTTGACCTGTCCTCTTGTCTCAGCTAGCTTTTTCTAAATCACTCCTATACATCGTCCTTCTTGAGCGTGCATGTAATCTTCCTTTGCTTTTTAAGTAACCTTTTAACTTCACGTGTATACCACGGGGGATCGTTCCCAGTCCCTGATTGTCCTTTTCGGTATATGTCAAGTCCATACCTTCCCTGACTATATTCATGAATCGAAACCACATCTCTTCAACCGAGCCTCTTCCTTCTACTAAAGGTAATGTATTATCCCGCAAAAACGTTCTTAAACTCTCCTTTGGGGCCTTTTCGAACCTGTAAACGACCCTTTCTTTTTTCTTTTTGCCACAAGGGACAGCATAACTGGTAGGTAGTACACTAAATTCAAGATATAGACCACAGATACTCAGTACTTTACCCCAAAATTTTTTTAAAAATAGTTAAAACTAGCCACAAAGCTCGTCAAAAATGACGGGTTTAATGGTATGTTCAGGCAGTTAATTTCTTTTTAGTTGCTTACCTTAATAGATTTGTTACAAAATAAAACTCAGCGTAAAGGATTAGCCGTGGTTACAGTGGTCTTTCACATTGTGGGCGTTTTATGATATTATTAAATTGAGCAAATATCAAGTGGGCAGATTAATATAGAATTAAATTGAATAGTCAGTCTGACACCAGGTGAGTTTAATGAAGCAGATTCGCCAAATGCGTTAATTAGTTGTCAATGAAGGTTAGCATTGCTCACAACAATAGATAAAACATCTGCTTTTACCTTGGGGACATATTACCCAGATCGTAAACGCTATGACTGAAACAACTGGGTAACTTACTCTAACGACTGATAAATGATTTGGGAACACCAGCAGAATGGATTGAATGAGAGTATTTATTCATGTGAAGAAGAGGCCCTTGATTTTTGCCACCCGGAGGAAAATTGTAGAGCTAAACAAAAAAATTGCTACCTCGTGCTACGTGGTTAATCTGGTACTGATTAGATTACGAAACATAATACATTTGTCCGCATTTCTAACTAAGTTATGAAGGGAGGAATAACATGCGCAGTGGCTCCCGGATTTACCAATATGGTATGAACAATAATGGAATTAAGTCTTCTTCAGACGTGTGATAATGATTTAACTATGGCATAACTTGGAAACAATGATAACTGTTAAAATTATGAATCTTATATATAAAAATCAATGTTTGTTTGTTCGTCTTCTATGCATTTCTATACCATTTATCAGATTGCAATGAAACTTTGGAGTGTTTTCGAGTGTGCGTTGCGAAGGTTCCTGTGAAAAAAAATTTCCAAAAAGTCAGCCCCTATTCCCCATAACACCCCATAATTTAGGCAATACCACATTTTTTATCCGATTTAGATAGGAATTTGTACACTTATACTTCAAAATAAACATAAAAATACTGCCTATATACGGTTTCCGAAAATTCATCCCCTCTCCCCCTTTCCACCCCTATTACCCTATAATTTAGGCAATACCACATTTTTTATCCGATTTATATAGAATTTTGTACACTTATACTTTAAAACAAACAGAAAAATACTGGCAACATATTGTTTCCGAATATTCATCCCCTCTCCCCCTTTCCACCCCCTTTACGTTTTCACCCCATAATTTAGGCAAACCACATTTTTTATCCGATTTAGATAAGAATTTGTACACTTATACTTTCTAAAAAGAGAGAAAAATACTGTACACATTAATTGACAAAAACTCAATCCCTCTCCTCTCTTTCCCCCACCTTAATTACCCCCTCTTCCCCATAACACCCCATAATTTAAACAAACCCCCAAACCGTACATTCGTTTACGGTGAAGCTTTGGTGAGTTGTTGACGGGATGACGGAGAAGGTACCTGTCAAAAAAAAATTAAAAACCCACCCCTTCTCCCAATAATTTAGACTAAACCACAAATTTCATCAGATTTCAATGGGAATTTGCACACTTAAAGTTTGAAACAAACAGAAAAATACTGCCTGCACATGTTTTCCAAAGCGCATTCCCTCTCACCCTTTCCAACTGAAAATGAATGAAACAGCAGTTTAAAATTTATATGTAAATATTTTTTCATTTAATCTATGTGCCTACTCAAGTCCAGCAACAGTGAAGCATTGCCGGGTCAGCTAGTAACCAGTAAAAACCCAACGCGAACATTATCAAACAGTGATGCACGAGACTCAAGTTATAAGTTAAACTATGAATTTAGGAATGCATAATGATACTGGAATTACAGACATACGAGCTATAGAACAGAATGAAATACTAATACTACAAGACTAGAACAGACTAATTCCAACTGCCATGCGGCAGCAGACCGACTCGCAACTATTACCTTGCTCTATCGTGTCAGCCCGTTGGTCAACTGCATTGCAGAGAGCGAGACAAGATGACGTCTTCCTTTAAATACTATCAAGTTACAACGTTAGCCAGGGCAATGCTCTGCGGCATGTATATGGAATTCGCGACTCACCGTCTGATGCCTATGGCTGTGCGCTAAGTCGAGCAGCTTCCTCGAATGTTCACGAATCCATTCCACAATATTTGTACTCACACCCATAATAATATTTGGACCTTTAAATCAGTGTGCTGTAATTTCTCGTCCTCGATTATGTAGCTAAAATTTTCATTTGTCAACTTGGTCCAGGTTTCAGCGTTTCAGCCTAACCACATTTAAGGAATACTTCTACATATCAAAAAAATATTACGTAATATAAGCATCTAATGATTGATATGTCGATTTTAACGCAATACATACTTTTATTCCAGTGCTCTGTGAGTTAATATATTCACTGATGCGTGGAAATGTTATTAAATAACGCGCATTCCCAAGAATAATATCGTAAAGCGTGACATCATAGCGCAACGTCATAGATTGACATCCTCCCGTGACATGACGTCATGCCGCTCCATCTAGCCTATTATACTAATACATTACTACGAATAACACTTAATTTAGCAATAACAATTGCTAAAATAAAGAAACAGCTCAGTTTTTGAGACAGGTACCTCTTTTCTATTAACATTGATAGCCCAAGCAGCATATTTTTTCCTTTTTTCTGAAATAAATACTAGAAACTTTATTTTCAAATACAGTTATATGACAAATGATAAACGATTCACAAACATACACACAGAAAACAATTTAAAGAACCTACCAGAGATTTACAAGGAACTGATTGTGCATTACAAACAAACAGAAATTATGCATAAGAAGAAAGGGTTTTAATAGAAATACGCAAATGATGACATATGTCGAAATATAAGATAATTATAGCCTAGATAATGACTGGAACCATGGAAAAGCTTCTTCAGAACGACAGCTGCATTAAATGTACCACAGAAAGTTACCCGGCGACCAAGAATGACTACTGTGACTCAATGGTAGCCCGGTCAAAATAGACATTCACCCTTGCATAAATTCCCAACAAGCTGAAAATTTTCATGAACGTTAGGGATACCATTATAATGAAATAGTAAAAAGTGCCCATCGATCCCGTGTGTGCAAAATTTTTTGCAGAGGGTTAAACTTCCCAAAAATGGGGTTTTCGCATTTTTTTAGTGAAACCGTTGGTTCTATGACAAAAATAGCTCAGACAAAAATTGTAGATGATGTAATTATCTACAAAAATTGTTCTCATACCTTTTTCCCTAAAATTTACAGTTCCTGAGTAAAAGCCATTCTAAAATTCACTGAAGTATAGTTCTTCTTCTTCTTCTTCTTCTACATCCTCTTGAGTCGACAAAAAATTGTTGTAACAATGATACATCAGTAGTTTCGTCGTTGATGTAAGTATCTTCTTCTGCTGGAGATTCAACATTTGAACACGACTGGCCTTGACAAATGGTGCATGCTGTTGAATAAAATTAGCTCACTTTTTTGCTGCCGCATTTTGAATTACACCCATTTTTGCAGTTACAAAAAAAAAAAAAAAAAAAAAAAAAAAAAAAAAAAAAATAGTGTTAAGGAGCTTTTCTGGTGCACGTGGAAGTAGGGTGTGGATTGGTTCCAATACATTATCAGTTAGCTTCCAACCCCATTCTTCTGGATCCAGTTGATTACCAAGCCATACTTGAACCTGGTAATACACACGATAAAGATGTTGGTTTGCAGAAACTGAGGTTGGAGGAAGACAAGCTAATTGCACACGTTTTTTATTACGTGTATGTTTTGAAAAAGATAAGTAATGTAACTTATCTATGCAAGTAATTTTTATTGGAGCTCCATATACAGAAAGAAGAAAGCGAATTCCGTTGGTGATTTGAGTTTCTGGAGTAGAGTTCATATCCTCAAAAACTTGTGCACATCCAATTAGATCTTGATTTTCAAATAATTTAAGAACTGTCGTTTTACCCCTCCGGAACAATGCTGATTTTGTATCACAGCCAGTCATAGCATGTAAAAATAAAATGTGATCTATACATTTAGGATAAGCCGATAGACAAGTTGTACTTGAATATGTCTCCGACTGTTGTTTTGAAACGTAAATGATATTTTCAATTGGAGTGCGAGCGGTAAGTAATACTAACAGATCAATGCCTTCACCACCAACAATATTTAAATCAACTGGATTAAATTGATTTATTGCAGTTTCTACGATAAGTATATCAGCGTCATTGTCAGGCTTGACTGAAATATGCTCATTAGTAAATTTTTCTTTGAGCATTGCAATGAGTCGAGACTTATTGTGAGTGTTTGACAGAAATTGTTGTTGGCTAGTTGGGACTGTCATAAATTGTTCAAAGAGAATATTAGAAGATGCTGATGTTTTGTCACACGGCGACATTGTTCTCCGGCTTTTATATTTTTTGTAGAATCGGTATAGCTATCAAATACTACAGTTACTTTTTGACCAACATGTCTGCGTATCTACTGAACATATTGATCTGAGATGTTGCTGAATCTCGATCCCAGACTACACGGTGCAATAAATAACATGCATCGATAGTATATGTAACATTTATGCTGTCAATATCAATGTTTAATTTTTGAAAACAATCATAAATGCCTGATTTTTGTGATTTTCGCATTCCAAGGTCATCGAATAAGGACAACGGGTAGGGAGCCAATTCATATTCAAAATATTTTTCAGTTTCGTCGTCAAATGCCGTAGTAATACTCATGCGTTGAAATAATAACACAGTGTCAACAAATAGTTTCTCATCATGAATTTTTATTGTACTACTCATAGCTAAAAGAGGAATTACTTTATCAGCACGTTTGAGTCATTTTAGTCATGGTTGAAATCCCATCTTCGCGAGCTTTATGGCAGTTAATTTTATCATTACCAACGACTCCACAAGCAATAGACAATATTTTGTTAACCTCTGGAAAAGGATTATGTGATGAAAACCACTCAAGAAGTTTTTGTACATCTTTAGCATCTTTCTTTGCTCGTGAGTCACTTGCATCAACATGCTGATCTGATATATCCATTCTTACACTAGCGAGATCTTCCAATACTTCACAAACGGTATTCATTGCATGCATACTATAAACCTATTATCTGATGACTCTTTAGTACTCCTTCCTCGAGCAATACCTCCTTCTGTCTTCATAGATTTCATCATTGACTGCTCTGTCACCATATCTGTTGAAGTCCCACAACATAACTTATTATAACGTCTAAGCGTAAAAATCCTCTAGTAAATCGTTGGTAAACACTAGGATTCATAGACTCATTTAATTTTAACATATCTTGCAGATATAAGTGCGCAGAGTTAGCATCAGGAAAATGTCCTGATGCGTGGAAATAAGGAAGCATTCCTTTAACGTCGTTCAAGTGAGCTTGCCAACTCCCATACGTTCAGCTCTTATAAACTCTTTTTCAACTGGTACCATGTGAAAATATTGTATCCATAGTTTAGCAGAACGGGCACTCCCAAGTAAACAATTGAACAGCAGACAGATATTGCTTAAGGCCACGTGGTCACATAAAATGTTGGACTGGGTTTCTTTTTAGCTCATATTCTCAGAATTATCATTCAGTATCAATGTATTAGCCTAGCAGACTTATATTTTTACTTATATTATGCGTCCAACGAAGTACAGAGACAGCGTACTCATGCATATTATGGAGAATAAAACTTTAGTGAATTTTATAATAGCTTTTTCTCAGAAATGGTAAATCTTAGAGAAAAAAGTATGAGAACATTTTTTGTAGATAATTACATGATCTACAATTTTTGTCTGAACAAATTTTATCATAAAAGTAGCCGTTTCGCTAAAAAATTCGAAAAAACCTATTTTTGCGAACTTTGACCTTTTGCACACACGGGATCGATGGGGACTTTTCACAATTTCATTTTAATGGTATCCCTAACGTTCATGCAAATTTTCAGCTTATGGGAATTTATGCAAGGGTATCCCTATTTTTCGGGCTAAATTGACCGGACTATGGGTATCTACTGTAGAGCACTACCATCAGATGGGAATCTTAACTAGAGCTGGAAAAGTAACTAGAAATTCTTCACCCGTATATATTCGCTACTAAACCAATCAGTACCCATTACTTTCGTATCGTTACTAGTTTCTTTTGATACAATCGAACACTAGCATATAATACCCTATAAGCGTAAAAGTATGATTTTAATATAATATGGTTAAATAACTATTTTTGTTATTTACAAGTAATCTTTTATTAAGAAAATTGTAACATTAATAACATTAAAAAGATAAATAGACGAAAAACAAATGCTTTCATAATTTCTTCGTTATAATTATAATATTTGCTAACTCGGAAAAATATTTAGAATAAACATTTTGAGTTGCTTCATTTACAGCAGTCAACATGGCTAGTAGATTGCTTACTGTTTATCAAAAGTAATTTCTGATTAATTTTAATTTAGTAAGTGTGCACTCACACATAGAAACTTTTACGCAAATTGTAAAAATAACCTTAGGGTGATCATAAGATTTCACGATGATTTTTAAAGGTCCAAAGCTATCCATCATTTAATACTAAAACGGTAACATAGGCTTCTCTTAAATGGCTTCTCATCCTTTATATTTGCGAGAGAGGTTATGATTCTCACAATTCATCGTGTTAACCACAAAATTTGGAAACAACTATTTCTAATTTTTCCATGTTCGCCGAAAGAAACATGTTTTTATATACAAGCTCAAACAATAAAACTAAATCTCGAACAGATTTTGATCTAGTTTGGAGTTCGGTGTTAAACCGGTCAAGATAGCCCAGCATATCCTTTTGATTTTCAGTTCTGATTGTAAGTCCCACTCAATGACTATTTGACAGGCCATTCGTTTTTACAACGAATTCTTGGTTCTGTTGGAATGTAGCAGTTTGTGATTTTTCGTAACGAAATTGCCCCAAGGACAATATGACAACACTTTCCTTGAATATAAAGACGAAGTCCCTTTATTTTTATCATTGATTGTTCAAGGTTTTGCTTTGTAAACCAGTCTGATAATTTACTTCCCTTATTACAATATTGCAAAAGAAAAGATTACAAGGAAAAGTAAAATTGCGTAATATAGATATAATATTACGAGCAGCACCTCTGGTGCGATTTTCATGTTGATCACATAATTCTTTAATTACAAGCACAACATAATAAAAATTCTGCTATCTCGTTTACTGCAGTATAATTATCACTCCAATACGTTGCTGAGAATTTTTTAATAAATGATTTGCAGTGTTTACTAAGCACTTCCCAGCGGCTGAAGGACACAAATGAAAATGTAAAAATACTACTTAAGGTTCCGAAAAAATTTACTTAAGATGCATCTTGGCCGACATCAATTAATTAAAGGGCCAGTACATTAAAAGAAAACATGTTTATGTCTTAGTGCTTCAATAATGGTTTTTTTCTCTCACCCACGTACGCTGCTAATATTAGCTGCATTTCCATAACCGTCAGAACGGCATATCCCATAATCTAAACCGCTTAGATCAACGATTCTCTTTCCGTGTTATCAGTTTTCACACATAATCCGCTTCAGATATTGTAGAAATATCTCAACTAAAATAGTAGTAATAAACAATACGACATCACACTGAACGGCGTTTAATATTACTACTTGGCAATCGGAACTTCTATTTCTACTGATTTTTATAAAACACGGTTACCTCAGCTAGATGGTTAAAGGAATTAAATATACATATATATATATTATCCGCACAGCTTAATGAACCGATAGGCACAGAAATGTCGAAACCACCGACTGAAATTTTCCATTAAGTTCAATTACAACACCAGTAATTATGATTATCCAAAGATTGCAAGTCCTTTGGCCAAAATGAGACAAGTTTAAACCATTAGCCACATTATTTTCAGTTCAGCACGTAAAATGAACAGTTTTCTTTAATCGCTGTCGATATAGTGGCCACAATAGTCCACCATATTTGATATTACACTCGTTTCTTCACCAGCCACAGTTTTGTTTCTCCGACACGACACAGTGAAGTAGTTTAGTTTGACACAATGTAATTATAATTCCACATCCTGCAAACATAAAAAACTTTTATATCCGTACAATTCTGTCAGGATAAGTTCCCACTACACCAGCGAAATTCACGGAACTAACTAGAATACATTAGCAAAGATTCTAATTTTACAATCAATCAAGCGATACCGATCTCTAGCAATCGATATTACCCTTGTATGTCCCAGTGCAATATGATGTAATAAATAACCAAACAATAATAATATTAAAATTAGGTGGTACTTTAATTAGTAATATGACAACATGATCAGTGTATGAAATGTCTGGTGTGCTATCAAACATAATACTGAAATATTTTACTGATATAATTTAGTTAACCAGCTCAGATTTTATGTGGTTTGATAGAACGTTTTTGAATTCATTTTGTGTATCTGGCGGCAGATATTTAGGAGATAATATTCCAAATCCGAGATATGCTCTTTGGGCACTACATTATGTTTTGAAAGATATTGGACCAGTTATATGACACTGTCATTATTTTTAGAGTCATGTTCTTTAAAAGTTCATGACGTGCTGGTTTTTTTTTTTTTTTTTTTTTTTTTTTTTTTTTTTTTTTTTTTTTTACCAGAAACAAACTTATATAATAATTTAAACAAAAGTCCCTTCCTCTTCTGTTTTGCAGTATCAGTTGATTGCAATGGAGCGTCATCTAATGTTTTGTGGAATTTCAGGTTCATATCCAAAGTTTCCCACATTTAAGGCTTTCCAGATGTTCAATTGTAGTTTTGTGGTCTGTCAGCTTAGAACTTAGTTTCCACCATTTCCGAAATCAAGTCACAAATGCAGATCTAGTATTAGTATTATAGCCAGCAAATAAAAGATAACAAAATGAAAATAGATTGATAGTGATAGATGAGTAAATGATCCAAGAGAGCACAATTACTTCACCTTTGGGCATCGCTATATAGAATAATTCTACTGAATGATGTCGACAATCACCTTTTCTTGTAAACCCTTAAGTATATACAGTGCTAAAAGGTCATTCTCTGTTTTGGAAATAATCGCTCCATTTTTAATGATATTTATACTAAGAGAAGACTACCAAGAACAAGTAAACTCCAATGTGACACATCTATCAAGTACTGTAGATTCTTTCTTAAGCATTCTGTTTGCTTCGTTAAGATAAGCTGAATTCATGTAATTTATTTCTTGCACCAAGTTAGGAATCAGTTTCTTTTTTGAGCTTTAAATACCATCAGTTTTGTAACATATTTCAAGATAGTTCCAGATATATTCTTAACTAAATCAATTTTTGCTTTTTTTTGCTTTCCTCTGCTAAAATCCACGTTTCCTATTCTGTATATGAATTCCTCCAGGCATTTTCCACTTTTTTTTTTACAAACAGCTGAATTAAACGTAATCCATCAGTATCACAGAGATAATAAGATATTTGTTTGTACATAATTATGTTCTTACTTGTTGGTAACAAATATGGAAAAAATAAGTTTTGTTAGCAATAACGTAATTTTAATGAAAAAAAAATGATACTGTTCTTTTACACCTGACGCGAATTTCAATTTTTTTTACAGGTTTTCAGTTTTATTGTTAAAATAATCAAGAATTAACATACAAAATTGTATTCAATAACACCTAAAAGTATTTTCTATTATATTTATTTATCATTTGACAGAAAAGGTAGGTACACCAATTGTTATCACGTTAATAATTTTTGTAGCTTATCATCATACTATTTAATAACTGTGCATTTTAAAGTCATTTTTTTTCATGAATATTTCGGTTTCATCATATAGCTTGATGGAAAATTGTGAACGCTAACATATACTATAATTTTATTTGTAATAAACCTCTTCATCTACAGGCTCCCAAGATCGACAAATTTTGCTTCTATAGTTGACACTCTTTGTATTGCAATAAAATATTATTAGGTTCAGAAAAAACAAAAGTTCACCATAGAGTTGAAAGTTAAGAGAAGTGGCATGGTCCAAAAAGAAACATTTCTGGATCAACATGAGGTCACATGGGTGCAAGTCCCTGGGGGATAAAGTCAGAGAAGCAACTCTACATTAAGTTTCCCGCAAAAAAAAAAAAAAAAAAAAAAAAAATAAAAAAAAAAAAATTACTCATTTAAAAAAAAAATAAACAACTGGTTTGATCAGTTAAAAACATACCTTTGCAATAACTGCCGGCATTACATGGAGTACTAAGCAAGTGATTTAACAAAAAGTGTACATGAAAGCAAAAGGCAGCTTACATTAGACGTGAAGCAACATGAAAATTACGAATTAACACAACACAAAACCGCCAATTCCAATATTCACGTCAAAGATAGCATCTGTACAGCAACAACTGTAAAAACGCTGGCAACGTTTCTTGATAGGATATAAATATATTCCTGCGTTGTATAATTAACTTCTTACAACAACTTATTTATACTATGTCGCGATACATGACATCACCATCAATATGCATGCGATTAAAGCTTTCATTTTGTAGCGGCAGTATTACCCGAGATAGTGGTTAGGTTGAAATCCAGCCTGGACAAAAATAAATAATGAAAATTATCACAGCAATAGCATGTTGAATTTAGATATTATCAGTTATTTTAGCTGGTTTCATTAGCACTATGTCACGTTTTAATATCATGAATCACGATGTAAACTACTCCCGTATGTGGTTAGTTTTAAAATGCAACCTGGACCAGGATAGCAACCGAAACCTTTTGTCATAGCGCCAGGCAATAGGAATTGCATTTATTTTATAACAATTCAATTTATTACAATAATTGCTAAGAATGGAATTGCTACAATACTGAAAGAAAAGTATGAATTTTGTTTAAATTGTCATATTGATTATTAGTTGCTTCTTTTAGTGATATGATTACTTGGTTTGAATGGAAGAAGTTCCAAATTGTTCGCGATCTATGCTACCTAAACCATAATTGAAACTAATATTACATGACGTAAGAAGTTAAGATTTATTTTTAGCATCCTTCGATTTCACTGGGGTCATTATTTAGCCGAATGTAAGCTGTGCCAGGCGTTAAAACATCGATCTTCATCATAGACAATAAGAAAGTTGTAAGAAACTGTGGAGATTTTGGATCAAGTTTGTATCGCATGATGCATGATTGGTATTGATGCATGATGACACTGACATGCGATTCAGGGAATGTATAAATTTGCGTGTGAATGAAGCTTTGATTTCTACCGGCTATATTGGCGAAGATTGTAGTTAGGCTGAAACGCAACCTGGACCAAATTGACAACTGAAACTTTTTGCTACATCACAAGGGACGAGAAATTACAGCATAGTGAGCTTTATTTTATAAAATTTCTATTTAGGTAAACAACCAAAAAGAAATCAATTGCCAGAACAGTCCGTTAAACCCGTTTTTTGACGGGCTTTTTGGCTAGTTGAATTATAATCAATATAATCATACAAGAATTGCCTCAAAAGAAATATTCAATATAAAAATAAAAACAATATTATTAGTATCCATTATAATTATAATAATATATTTTTTAGATAAAACTTTTTTATTTATGAACAATTTAACAGAGATATAAAATTACAAAACATATCAAATATAGTAATAACAGAATCAATTAAAAAACTATATAATAGATCAAAATTCATAACAATAATAATAATGATTTATCTATTAATTACAATAATTGCAGTAGTAAAAATTACTAACTTTTATTCAGGACCAATCCGGAAAATATATGAATAAACCTTTACGAATACATAATCCTGTATTTAAAATTATTAATAATTCTCTTGTTGATTTGCCAGCACCAACAAATATTTCATTTATATGAAACTTTGGTTCATTATTAGGATTAGGTTTAATTACACATATCATAACAGGCCTATTTTTAGCAATACATTATACCCCTAATATTGAAATAGCATTTAGTAGTGTAATTCATATTTGTCGAGTCGTATATAATGGATAAATAATACACACAATTCATGCTAATGGAGCTTCATTTTATTATATATTCATATTGGACGTGGATTATATGATGGGTCATATATATATATATATATACATACATGAATAGTAGGAACAATAATTATATTTTTAGTAATAGCAACAGCATTTTTAGGATACGTACTACCATGAGGACAAATGTCATTCTGAGGAGCCACAGTAATTACCAACCTATTATCAGCAATCCCATAAATTGGAACAGATTTAGTTCAATGAATTTGGGGTGGATTTGCAGTTGACAATGGAACATTAAATCGATTCTCTACATTCCATTTTGTAGTACCATTCATTAGTGCTGCAATAGTTGTAATTCATTTATTCTATTTGCATATAACAGAATCAAATAATCCATTAGGAAATCCCATTTCACCCATATTTCACATTTAAAGATTCAGTTACCTTAATAGTTATAATCACAGCATTAATCATAATCTCATTGATAAGACCATATATATTAGGAGACCCAGACAATTTTATTGCAGCCAACCCATTAGTAACACCCGTACACATTCAACCTGAATGATATTTTCTATTTGCATATGCTATTTTACGATCAATTCCTAATAAATTAGGGGGAGTTATTGCACTAGTAGTATCAATTAGAATTTTAATAATTATACTATTCTATAATAAATCAAAATTCCGTGGAATTGAATTTTATCCAATCAATCAAATTATATTTTGAGTAATATTATCAATCGTAATAATATTAACATGTATTGGTAAACGACCAGTAGAAGAACCATATATTTTTACAGGACAAATATTAACAGTTATATACTTTTCAAACTTCATTATAAATATTCATGTAACAAATCTTTGAGACAAAATAATAAAATAGTTAATTACCTTAACCCCCGAAAGCATATGTCTTGAAAACATATACTAGAAGTTTAAATTTTCTATTAACTTATATTAATACTTCTTCTATAATTTATTTGACTAAATAATAGAAAAAATTAACATTTTTAAACCAATAAAAAAACATAAATAATTTAAAGATAATGGTAAAAAACTTATCCAAGCTAAATACATTAACTTATCATAACGGAGACAGGAATTCTTCACGCGTCTTCTGCCGGATAAGATCTTTTAAACACGACGTTTCGGCAGTCACCTCCGCTGCCTTCATCTGGTGAGCTGTCATCGCAGCGGAGGTGACTGCCAAAACGTCGTGTTTAAAAGATCTTATCCGGCAGAAGATCCGTGAAGAATTCCTGTCTATCATACGCCAGGGAAAACTTAATTGTCTTATCATAACGGAATCGCGGTAAAGTCCCACGAACCAAAATAAATAAAAAAATCAACCAAAACTAATTTTTAAAAAAATATAAAACTATAATATTCCCCATCTAAAAAGATCAATGTAAGTATTATTCATATAAAAAGAATACTTGTATATTCAGCAAGAAATAGTAAGGTAAACCCACCAGCGCCATACTCATATTAAATCCAGAAACTAGTTCAGATTCTCCCTCAGAAAAATCAAAAGGAGTTCCGTTAGTTTCTGCTAAACAAGAACCTAAACTAACCAAAAATAAAGGAAATATACATAATAAAAATCATCTATTATATTGATATAAATGTATATAATATAAATTATGTCCATTAACTATGATAATTGGGGATAATAAAATTTAAACTAGTCTTACCTCATATAAAATAGTTTGTGCAACAGAGCGCAATGAACCCAGCAATGAATAATTAGAATTTGATGACCAACCTGCAATTATAACAGTATAAACACCTAAACTAGCACAACAAAAAAAAATAAAAATCCATATATAAATGAACATATATAAGTCAAGTAAGGCAACAAAATTCATATAAATAACTAAATTATTAATCTAAAAACAGGAGAAAAATAATAAATAAAATAATTTGACTTATAAGGTAAAGATTGCTCCTTAGTAAGTAATTTTATAGCATCACTGAAAGGTTGAGGAATACCAACAAATCCAACCTTGTTGGGGCCTTTACGAATATGTACATAGCCAAGAACCCTGCGCTCAAGTAAAGTACAAAAAAGCTACTCTTAATAAAACTAAAACAAATAATAAAACCAAATTAATTAAAAATATAAATAAATCATATAATATCAATACTACATGTAAAATTAAATTGCATAGTTAAGATCTTAATACACTTATCTGCCAAAGTAGTAATAATAATCAAAATAATAAGATTATCTTATTTTTATGGTTCTTTCATACTAATAAAAATAATTATATTCAGGATAGAAACCGACCTGGCTTACGCTGGTCTGAACTCAGATCACGTAAGAATTTAAAGGTCAAAAAGACCTAATTATATGACTTTTTATCTTAATCCAATATCGAGGTCGCAAACTATTTTATCAATATGAACACTCTAAAATAATTACGTTGTTATCCCTAAGGTAACTTAATCTTATAATAATAAATTATGGATCAAAACACTCATCAATGTTTATATAAAAGAAAGTTTGTTTATTTTCTATGTCACCCCAACAAAATAAATAATATTTTTATTTAAAAATTAACTAACAAAATAAATAATAATTATTATAAAGCTCTATAGGGTATTATCGTCCTAGAAAAAATTTAAACATTTTAACTTAAAAGTTAAATTCAATTAATTGATATAAGACAGTTAATTCCTAGTCAAACTATTCATTCTAGCCCTTAATTAAAAGATTAATGATTATGCTACCTTTGCACGGTCAAAATACCGCGGCTTTTCAATAAATCAGTGAGCAGATCAGACTTAAAATTATTTTCAAAAAGACATATTTTTGAAAACAGGTGGGAATTTATTTTGCCTAATTTCTCATAATTAAATTATATTATAATATAATTTATACCAAAATATTTACTAATTAAATAATTATTTCAAATTTTAAATTATTTAAAATACTATCTTTATAATATATTTAAATTTATTATAAAATAATTCATATAATATTATGAACTAAAACATAATCAAATAAATAGCTGATAGCCTATTAATATAAAATCAAATAAATATTGTAAATTAATTTAGAGCTAATCCCCTAAATTAAAAGAAAAAAATCATAAAATCTTAATACACATAAATACTCAAAATTATTTCCAAAATTAAATTTTATCTAAAGAAACTAGATATCTTAAATGACGAATAATATATCACCACCAAACATAAATTAAAAATAAATATACAACATTAACTTTAATTTATGTTTAAATCAATTTAAATCGAGAACAGTAAATAAAAACAAATATTTTGATTTACCCTGATACAAAAGGTCGAATAAATAAAATATACTTTTAATTAAATAAATAAATTATAACAATTACTTTCCAATAAACTATAATTAATAATATTATTTCTATATATATATATATACTTAAACTAAATTAATTATTTTTATTATATAAAATAAACACAAAAAATTTAAATAATATTTCTATTTTAAGATGTCCTGAATTGCACAAGATTAAATTCATTGTAAGTGAAATATTAAACTATAATCATCTTATTCTTACTAGGTGCATTTTCCAGTACACCTACCATGTTACGACTTATCTCATCTATATAACGAGAGCGACGGGCTATGTGTATACATTTTAGGGCCTAAATCATATCAATTAAGTTATTAATATTACTTTCAAATAAAAATTAAATAAAACTATTCGTATAAATAAATTTATTGTAACCCATCTCTACTTTACTATAAGCTGTATCTTGACCTGAAATATAATTCAATTAAAATAATAGAAAATTAAAATTCTAATAAAATATTCTTATAACGGATATATACAAACCAATAAATAAAAGTATACAAAATCGTGTAATATCGATTATAGGACAGGTTCCTCTAAACAGATAAAATACCACCAAATTCTTTGAGTTTCAAGAACATAACTAATACTTCTCTAGTAATAAGTTAACATTTAAAATAATAGGTTATCTAATCCTAGTTTAAAATTTAAATTTCATAGCTTCATAAAAAGAAAATAAATAAAATTAAAATATCACCTAAAAATAATATAATTATATTCACAAATTTTAATAACTATTAACTAATAATTTTAAAATGTATTTATTGTATAACCGCGGTTGCTGGCACAAACTTTTCCAATACTGAATACTAGTACTAATTCCAAAATCACTTGATAATTAATTCAAATTACTGCTTAACGAACATTAAGTAAAAACCTTACATATAATATATAGAAAATTTTAAAATTAAATCTAGATTCAAACTTTCATGAACTAAACAAAAAGAACAATCCAATATAAAAATCAAATAAATATTTGAATCAAATATTTAAAGAACTTATAATCAATCTAATCCATCTTAAATCAAATATAAATAGAATATCCAGCCCTCCACAACAACACAATAAATACTTTCTATATATAAGTATATAAATTGTAAATATATAATAGATTTTAACTAATGATAAGTTTTAGTCTAAACATGTAATTATATTTTTTAATTTTTTTATTTTATAAAAAGATTATATAATATAAATGCTTATTCTATACATCAATAATTATATGATATAAATTACTTATATATTATATATACTAGTATTATATTACAATAAAGTTTATTTTACATAACACTATCTAATATTATATAATATACAATAAATAATTTATATTATAATAAATAACTATATTGTTATATATTATTCAGTTAACTAACTTAATATAAATTATTTTTATATAACAATATTCTTTAATTGTTTACACTATAATAAAGGTTATATATATATAATTAAATAATTACCAATAATTTATTGATATAAAATATTTTTTAAACCTTACAAATACGATTTTATACATCTTATAAATATATGTATATATATATAAGTATTTATTATAATATAAATCTTTCTTGAGCTACTTTATATATTATAATATAATTATATAAAATAAATATGTTATTATACTTAACAGCAAGGAATTACCCCAAATTTAAATTCCTTCACCTTATAATATTTGACCTAACTCAAAGTATCTATCAATAAAATTACATATATTGCATAATTAAAACATTAAAATATAAAATGAGGTGCCTGAAGAAAGGATTATCTTGATAGGATAAATAATGTAGGCAACTACCCACATTATATATTTAATAGATTTAAACTATTCCTCTAAGTATCAAAAACTTATGTGCTTCATAAAAAGATAAGCTAATTTTAAGCTGATGGGTTCATACCCCATCAATAGAGATATTAATTATCTTCTTTTTAGTGCACAACAACACCATAAAAATTTTATTCCTTTCATTTTTAGTGATAGGATCTATATTATCCTTATCCTCCAATTCTTGGCTTGGAGTTTGAATGGGATTAGAAATTAATATACAGTCTATTATTCCGATACTGTCAAGATCAAAAAATTCAGCTATGAACGAAACATCAATTAAATATTTTATTGTTCAGGCTTTAGCATCAACAATGCTTCTAATAACAATTTTATTTATTTAAATAAATGAGATATTTTTTTGAGAAAATAATACAATTATGGTCTTAATAATCGCATTAAGATTATTAATTAAAATTGGAGCAGCACCATTTCATATATGACTTCCGGAGGTCATAAGAAAAACTAATTGGTTAAATTGCTCGATTTTAATAACTTGACAAAAATTGGCTCCCAAATCAGTAATATCTTATTGTATAAAAATAAATACAATTATAATAATAATTACTATTATATCAGTAATTGTATGAGCAATGGAGGATTAAACCAAACATCCTTACGGAAATTAATAGCTTATTCATCAATCAGTCATATTGGATGAATGATTGGGTCAATAATTATAAGAGAAACAATATGAGAATTTTACTTTATTATCTATTCAATTCTCAGATTAACAATTGTTAAAATATTTAATCAAAATAGATTATTTTGATTAAATCAAATTATGAGATCCATAAATAATAATAAAAATATAAAATTTCATATTTTCATAAGATTATTATCATTAGGAGGCCTACCCCCATTCCTAGGGTCAATACCTAAATGAATTATTATTCAATATGTAGTAAGCATAGATCTTATATTTCTAGTATCAACTGTTGTTATTATGACAACCATTAATCTATATTACTATATACAACTAACTTTTTCTGCATTTATATTTATAAATACCGAAAATAAATGTATTTTAATAAAAAATAACCTATCAAAAACAAATAATTATATAATATATTTTGCCGTAATAAGAAATATAGGTCTAAGATTAATCCCCATAATAATATTTATAACTTAAGGATTTAAGTTAAATAAACTAATAGCCTTCAAAGTTATAAATAAAAGATCAACTTTTAGGCCTTAGTATTACTACACCATTAGAATTGCAGTCTAATATCATTATTGAATATAAAGCCATTGTGGTGAGAGAGTTTAACTCATAAATAGATTTACAGTCCATCGCCTTAATCTTCAGCCATCTCACCGCAAAAATGATTATTTTCCACAAATCATAAAGATATTGGAACATTATATTTTATTTTCGGAGCATGAGCAGGTATAGTAGGAACATCTTTAAGAATAGTAATTCGTATAGAATTAAGTTAACCAGGACATTTAATTGAAAATGATCAAATCTATAATGTAGTTATTACAGCACATGCTTTCGTAATAATTTTCTTTATAGTTATACCAATCATAATTGGTGTATTTGGAAACTGATTAGTACCTTTAACAATTGCAGCCCCAGATATAGCTTTTCCCCGAATAAACAACATAAGATTCTGATTATTACCACCATCTTTAACTCTTTTATTAATATCAAGAATAGTTGAAGGTGGAGTAGGTACAGGATGAACTGTGAATCCTCCTCTTGCTGGAGCAATTGCCCATAGAGGAGGATCAGTAGACCTAGCAATCTTCTCTCTACATTTAGCCGGAGTATCATCTATTTTAGGAGCAGTAAATTTTAATACTACAGCTATTAATATACGATCTCCTAATATAACTCTAGACCAAACACCGCTTTTTGTATGATCAGTAGTTATTACAGCTATTCTTTTATTATTATCTTTACCAGTTCTTACAGGAGCAATTACAATACTATTAACAGACCGAAATCTCAATACTTCTTTCTTTGATCCTGCTGGTGGAGGAGACCTGGTTCTATATCAATATTTATTTTGATTCTTTGGTCATCCAGAAGTGTATATTCTTATTCTTCCAGGATTTGGTATAATTTCGCATATTGTATGTCAAGAAAGAGGTAAAATCGAAGCATTTGGAAAATTAGGAATAACTAGCTGTTACCCGCGACTTCGTACGCGTGGACTTGGAGTTTCATTGCCAGAATTGGATATAGAAAACTGTTAGTAACGTAAGATTTGTCCCAAACAACACCGAGTCGACATAATATGATGGAAAGCCATCATTATATCATCCTATCGTCTAATCTGTCTCATGAAGAGAATCAATTTACAACATATTTAAAAACAGAAAAGTAAGCGAAGGTGCGGGGATGTGTGTGTGTGTGTGTGTGTGTGTGGGAGGGGGGCGGGGGTTAACTGATGGCAGCTTTATTTCAGCTTGGTTTTTTCTTCTTTCTTCAACATGAGCATCTGAATCTTACAATCTAATAGCAGCATATTGTCTTCTAGACCTGCACCTTAGGCCAGGTTTACGTCCGTAAGGCATGTCAAAAAGGAAGACAAATTGGTGCCAGAAACATTTATACAGACACAAATGAATAGTACAGTGCAGAGCAAATTGACTTCTATACTAAATAATAAGTTTTGTTTCTTATCGAAATTTATTAACAAATCAAACACTAACAGACTGCGCGACTGAGCAACCAACGTAACATTACAGACTAACACACGAATCTGTCTGTCTTTCATCATTCGATAAGTTCTTAAAATTTCGTGACTAAAACTGTTATTCATACCGAAAAAATGTCCTGTGTCCTTCCTACACTATTTCATTGTTAAATTCCATCAATATTGATATAGCCATTTAGTCGTCAAAACGCAACAAAAAGGCAGAGACTTACTTCCACATTTATAATATAATAGCTATTACCCACAACTCCGTTCGTGATTGTAAAGTATTCATATTGACAGCTGTAGACATCTAACCACCATAGTGCACGATGGGAGACTCGATACTATTACCACACACAAATACCAGTCTTCTGCGCTATATAGTTCCGGCAGCAAAGTAAAATTTACGGATACACACAAGTCTTTGGATGAAATACGAAAATATGGATGATCGACCAATTTCAAACACCATATCTCACACACTCCCACAGTTACCGAATTTCGGCCAATGTTGTGATCGATGGGAGACTCTGTGTTACTACCACACACAAACGCCGTTAATCTGCGCTTGATAGTTTTCACTTAAAAGTGATACACCGTGACACATGCGTCTTTGGCAGAAATATGAAATTGCAGCAGGTCGACCATTTTCATCCCCCATATCTTCCACACACCCATAGCTACAGACATCTAACAACCATAGTGCACGACAACAGACACGATTCTACTACCACACATAAACACCAATGCTCTATGCTATGTAGTTGTGGCAGAAAACTGACATATGCGGAGACAGTCGAAATACGAAAATATCCTTGGTTGGCCAGTTACAACCACCATATCTACCCCAGTACCACAGTTTCTGAAATTCGGCCGCTGTTGTGATCGAAAGGCGTCTCTGTGCTACTACTACACACAAACGCCAGTTATCTGTGATCTATAGTTTTCGCTGAAAAGTGATACACCATGACACTTTTGTCTTTGGCAGAAATATGAATTTGCCACAGGACGACCACTTTCAACCCCCATTTCTCCCACACCCACATAGCTACCGACATCTAACAACTATTGTGCACTACATGAGATACGATTCTACTACCAAACACAAACACCAATGCTCTATGCTATTTAGTTGTGGCAGAAAAGTGACATATGCGGAGACAGTCGAAATACGAAAATATCCTTGGTTGGCCACTTGCAACCACCATATCTACCCCAGTACGACAGTTTCTGAAATTCGGCCGCTGTTGTTATCGAAAGGTGACTCTGTGCTACTACTACACACAAACGCCAGTTATCTGTGATCTATAGTTTTCGTTGAAAAGTGATACACCATGACACTTTTGTCTTTGGCAGAAGTATGAAATTGCCACAGGTCGACCACTTTCAACCCTCATTTCTCCCACACCCACATAGCAACCGACATCTAACAACTATAGTGCACTACATGAGATACGATTCTACTACCAAACACAAACACCAATGCTCTATGCTATGTAGTTGTGGCAGAAAAGTGACATATGCGGAGACAGTCGAAATACGAAAATATCCTTGGTTGGCCACTTAAAACCACCATATCTAGCCCAGTACGATAGTTTCTGAAATTCGGCCGCTGTTGTGATCGAAAGGAGACTCTGTGCTACTACTACACACAAACGCCAGTTATCTGTGATCTATAGTTTTCGCTGAAAAGTGATACACCATGACACTTTTGTCTTTGGCAGAAGTATGAAATTGCCACAGGTCGACCACTTTCAACCCCCATTTCTCCCACACCCACATAGCAACCGACATCTAACAACTATAGTGCACTACATGAGATACGATTCTACTACCAAACACAAACACCAATGCTCTATGCTATGTAGTTGTGGCAGAAAAGTGACAAATGCGGAGACAGTCGAAATACGAAAATATCCTTGGTCGGTCGTTTACAACCACCATATCTACCACAGTACCACAGTTTCTGAAATTCGGCCGCTGTTGTGATCGAAAGGTGTCTCTGTGCTACTACTACACACAAACGCCAGTTATCTGTGATCTATAGTTTTCGCTGAAAAGTGATACACCATGACACTTTTGTCTTTGGCAGAAATATGAATTTGCCACAGGACGACCACTTTCAACCCCCATTTCTCCCACACCCCCGTAGCTACCGACATCTAACAACCATACTGCACGACAGGAAAGACGATTCTACTACCACACACAAACACCAAAGGTCTATCTTATGTAGTTGTGGCAGGAAAGAGAAGTATACGGAGATACGAATTTTTGGTCAAAATATGAAAACGCCCTGCACTGACCAACTTTAATCATTATATCTCCCACATCCCCACAGCTATCGGCATTCGGTCAACGTTGTGCATAACAGGAAACTCCATGCTACTTCCACCCACAAACATCAGTGATCTGTGCTAGGTAGTGGTGGCTGAAAAGTGAAATATAGGAAAAAACACGTCTATTTTTATATATATATAAGATTTATGCCTTAGCAACTATTGGAATCTTAGAATTTATTGTATGAGCTCATCATATATTTACAGTAGGAATAGATGTAGATACACGAGCATATTTCACATCAGCTACCATAATTATTGCGGTACCCACAGGTATTAAGGTATTCAGATGTTTAGGAACACTATATGGAACAAAATTTAAATTTTAACCGTCCATTCATTCTATGAGCATTAGGATTTATTTTTTTATTTACAATTAGGGGACTAACAGGATTAGTATTAGCTAATTCACCTATTGATATTGTATTACATGATACATATTATGTAGTTGCACATTTCCACTATGTTCTTTCAATGGGGGCTGTATTTGCAATTATAGGAGGGATCATTCAATGATACCTCGACAAGCTCAGCCCTTACAGGCTGTGCCTGTGCAGTCTGAGCCTTCACAGGCTGGACTTCCACAGATTGAGTCTCCACAAGTTGAGCCCCCAGAAGCTGAAGCTACACTGGCGGGGCCACCATGCAGAAGCTGAGCCTCCACAGGACGAGCCTCAAGAACCTTGATCCTTTCACGCAACTCCCTAATCGTTTCACCCATCTGCAACATCCTATCATCCCTAAGACAAAGTTAACAAAACCATGGGAGAGCCTCTTTTATTTCCCCAGTTTCCTCTTCCCCACATGCCCAGTGAAACCACTTCTTACACCAACTACATCCCATCGCAACGTATCTACGGCAGGCGCCACAGTTTCCAGTCATGATTTTTCTAAATACTTCAACCATCTTCTCAACAAACCTTAAATTTATTTATTAGTCTCATAAAGTTTATACTATATCATTTAACGTTTTTTACTAAATAGGCGCTATACTCGACTAACTGTTGAATATTTATATATGTCGGGTCGGGTGTATGGGGCTATCTAAGAGAGGGTGCCACAGACGCAGCGACAGCACCTCAGTGACTGCAGTCACAATCACGAGAGGCTACTTAAAGGGCAGCGCACAGCACACGGGGGTCTCTTCCTGCCTGAACGTCGAGGCAACATCACTCCGCTATGTGTCATTGTGTATTGTGAGACTGAGTCTAATAAACGGGATCCTTGTATCCGCTGTGTTCTCGTAATTACTCTCCACTGTCCGAGGGATATCCACAGCCTACCTTCGCTGACAAGCCTTCTGCCTAGAATCGGGAACTCCATTCCACCCGCCCGATTCCTTCTCTTTCCCGGATGGATCCGACATATATATATATATATTTACATATATATATATATATATATATATAATTGACTTTTTATGAATAATGACTAGGTATGATATTGCAAACGTTCCAGTAATGATTTGAATGAGGTTTGATACATGTCTTTTATATAAAGTTCATAATGTGTCCATGTTAGTATGTATGACATTCCGATAGTAAGCCTTGACATATCTACTAATTAAAAATTAACAAATACTGATTGAGTAGTATTGGATGGAGCGTTTGTTCCCAGTCTCAAGGTCACCCTCCCGCTGCCGCTTCACTCTAACGCCATTACCTTAAAACTTAATTAAAATTTCTGTCAGCCGGATAATAATCGGCCTGCTACCCGATAATAATGGCTGACTCTTAATTAAACATTCTGTCATCCTGATATTACCGTGTATTTAATGGTTGTCGCTTACGTAGAGTGCTTTACCCCCCACCACCGGGGGGCTGCCCTCGAGGCCACACAGCCCGAATTCCCTCCAGGCCCGCCCGGCTTGGCCGTCCTGGACACCAGTTATGCTAATTAGACATCTGAGTGTACAGACCGATTTACCACCTTCCAGAATCCCTTCACCCAGCCGGCAGGTTGACCTCAAGGCCACCCAGCTGGCGGGTAGCATTCAAGGCCACCCGGACCGGAGCCCCTTCAAGGTCGCCCGGCTTGGCCTTCCTGGGAACCGGTTATAGTAATTAGCCACCTACATGTCAAGACTGGCTTGTCGTCCTCCACCCATTCTTCGAATCAACCCGGCTTCAGTTTGCAGACATATCGACACTGTATGAGCTGGATAAAAATTGCTCAATTACCTAACCGTTTTGTATATACAGCGGTCTTAAAACAGTAATTAATCGCTAATTCATCAATTTTTGCAAAAGTATTGATTAATCACAAATTTGTACCTAATTCAGTTGATAATATTTGAAAAGCAGTCTCGAGCTCTAATCCGGCCTGTTATAATAGTAATATTAAAACCTAGGCGCCAATAACTCTATAGGGCTTCTAATCCTTGGGAGCACGCAGGTTCGAAACCAGTCTACTGAATTTCATCGAAATTGTATGGTTCCTTCCTATTACACCTTTTAATTAAAGTCGGGTTAGGGGGGAGGGGTCTCTGTTCATATAATCAGTCTACGAATAGTAGCTCATTTCGGCTTACGGAATGCGCTGAGCAGTTGTAAATGTAAAATGTAGATTTCTAACATCAAAGTCATTTCTATGTTTCTTAGAATTTTCAGAAAGTGGCGCGGTAGAAGGATCAAGCCTAATGGTATGAAAACTTCAAGGTTTTGTGAGATTATCAGCTGAACGAAGTATTTCTAGTTGAGGGTATTAAAATGTGAATTAGAACTATACCTGTATTCGTGCTATAGTATCTCCTAAGATCACTACGAAAGATTTTACACACTGTTGTTTCTTTCAGTTTGAACGTTAGGTATGTAATAGTAAAGACAATTACGACGTTATTATCATCGAAAACGTGCGTCTGGTGTCAAAGGCTAAGAGGATCATAGAATACCGAGCCTGGTGGCTGAGAAGTAGCGTTTAGATCTAATGTTCACGACGATGACCATCACGGTCTTATCTTATAACACTGATAAACAAACTAACAAACAAACTTTTGGCGGATATCTGGGTATCCAACGTGCATTCTAAGACAATTGAAACATGCTGATTCAGAATATGCAAACCGTTTGTCTCCATCACCCACCGTTCATGAGAATAAGACATTAACCAATTATCGATGTTTAACATAGTATCACGGCAAACAACTCATAGAAAGAAGTTTCAGTACTTCATGTAGTACTAATCAACACATACTATATAGTTCAATGTAGTATAAAGTATAATACATATATAAAACGCGTATATATAAAATAAACATCTATATTTTACAGTGAATTCGGTTTGAATTTCTTGGCTGTAGACTTGCGTTTGTGCTGAGCATTTGGCATCCCGCGTTGAAGCATCCAGCAGTAATCAGCCAACATTGCTGCACTCCATCCGTCCCTGATAGCGTGACTCCATCACCGAGATGTCCTGATGAAACCGCTCACCATGTTCGTCGCTGACAGCGCCTAGGTTCTCGTAAAAGAAATCGAGAGTCGAGGAGATGAATTTTGAGGGACATGTTGCAACCCAGCAGGCTGTACGCACTAATTAACTTCTGCACAACATTCACATAGTCAGGAGATTTATAATTTCCAAGGAAATTGGCTACAAACTAATTTGAATTCCCTCCATGCATCTCTTTCAGTATCACCCAGTAAGTCTTCGAAGTGACCGTCAGCAATGATATTTCTTATTTGTGGACCTATTAACACATCTTCTTTCTCTTTTGCGTAACTCAACTCCCGAAACTTGTTGCACAAGTACCGAAAAGCATCTGAGTTGTTATCTAGTGCCTTCACGAAGTTCTTCATGAGCCCCAGCTTTATATGAAGTGAGACATGACAACTTTGTCATGCTCAGCCGCGTAAGTTGCAGGTACATCTGAAACAGATGTTCTGCGGTGCCCACAACTTACCACTATACAACTTCGAATCAAAGTATGGTTCATATGCTCTATTCAGAAACGGTGTAATTTTTCTGTCAGATTGCCGCACACATACCAAAAAAAAGTGGTGAATTCATGCAACCTCCCGACGCCATATTTTTTCCTATGAAAAAAAAATGAAATAATAGTACTTCGGTCTCTAAAATATTTCAATGTATTATGTTAAGTGTAACTTTATTCAAAATAGTCTAAAACACAAATTGAGTTGCATTACAAATAACGAAAACCGACTAAATCATATTCGAAAAAAGGTGTTCCATATAAATATGTATTTTTCATATATCTTCAAAACCTCACGTGATACAGCAGAATGGTTTTAAGATTTGAAATCAGCACTTAAAACTGCATTTAAAATGTAAACATGATGTTAGATATCTACAGCTTATTATTATGTGTAATCTGGTTTTCTTTCGTTTCCTAAAATCACTCGATGCAGTGCTGGGATATATTTCCATCTGTCCTCCTTTCAGATTTATCTTTTTTTGTATTTATACCAATCTAAATATCGAGCCTGTCGACCGAGTTTTTAAGAATTCGCAGTGTATTGGGCATAGTATTAAAAGTATGAAATATAAGAATCATAGTATGAAAAGTATGAAATAATAGAATTAAAAGTGTGAGGAACAATATAAATAGTATAAAATAACAGTATAAAATGTATAGATCACACTATGAAAAGTATGAAATCATAGTACGAAGTTAAAGTATAAAATGTATGGGGAATAGTATTAAAAGTATGAAATGTAAGAATGATTGAATGGAAAGTATAAAATCATAGTATGAAAAGTGTAAATCCATAGAATGAATTGTATGAATCATAGTATTATAAATCATAGTATGAAAAGTATAAAATCATAATATAAAAAGCATGAGGCATAGTATGATATAATAGTATTAGAATATGAACATACAATTTTCGATTACACATACACACCCACAAACAAATTTCAGTTGGAATAAAACGTAACTTTATATTTCCAGTCATATATTACGTGAAGAGTTTCACAAAGAAGGGAGAGAGTGAAACCTTGTGCCGACAAATTCAGGCCTACTCTTCCGAAAGATACCTGGAAGCTTAACGTCCCCATTCAGTGGTCGAATCACTATCAACAGTGTCATATGCCTTCACTCCATACACTCTATGGAGAGGCTGAACCCAAACCAGGTATCACAAGAAACATGATGTAAAATACCAAAATCATACTCTGGAAAAGTAGCTGAAATGTGAAGCGACAGGATGGATTCTGAGATCTTAACGAACTTGTTAGTCCTCGAATAGTGGCTCATTTTGGCTTACGGAATGCAATGAACAGTTGTAAGTGTAAAATGTATATTTCTAATGTCGTAGTCACTTTCTCGTTTCCTAGAACTTTTCGGAAAGTTGCGCGGTAGAAGGAACAATCCTAAAGCGGCCCCTATATGATCAATGTTATTGTAAATAATATTGCGAAATATTATTGACGCTCTCCTAGACTGCTCAATAATTATTGCACCCAAAAAGAATAAAAAAAATTGTGAGGCAGATAAACAATTGGTGTGTGAATCGGAAATATTTACACATTAGGGAATTGTCGTAGAACAGTATTGCTGCTATAGACAGGTGACATATAGTTATCATGATATCATCTGGCTCTGAACTCTTTTGATAAGTTTAAACATTTTTTCAGTATTGCTCTGTTGGGAGCAATAAATGGGAATTACATGTTTATAATGGTTGCCGTCAGATCGAATGAATGTGTCCTCGTGTATATGATGGTGGTTTTCTTAATGTTCCACATTTGAAGATATGCTTATTAATCACCTCTCAATAACTTTCACCAAACAGTAATAAGCTTCCGCCATTTTTATTTTTTTTTCCTTATCCCAGTGAGGAAGCGTGACTGGTTTAGCAATAAGGGAACAGTTCATTGGAATGATCAGTTTTGTTAACATTGCTTGAGTAAGTTTTGCGTTGTATTCATACCTACTTAATCCTTATAAGGTCATATGTATACTAACTCAAGGACTCTTGTTATTATTGTGGCTAATAATAAAATTGAAATTATAAATAGTTAAATCATTCAGTGATTCTCTCTGCTCTTCCAGTGGTCCCATCGTATGTACTGAGCTCCCCACATCCTGGTCTCCAAGAAAACTCACCTGGTCGAAGTACCTACACTACTTCATCTCCACCCACTACTCCTTTTTTTGCATCCTTAATTCGTTTTACTTCTGTTTTGTAGTTGGTCCTCAAAGAATCGATCCTCTTTGTAACATTTTCCTCGTAGCAATTGCATATTTCTCTTTATATTCGTGCAGGAGCATTTCGTATTTTTTCCTGCCTGTTTCTATAATCAGACGCTTTGACATTCCACAATGCTGGTAAAGTCTTTCACTCAATAATAAACGCCCAATCTTCACTTTTTGCATTCATTTTCAAAAAAAAAAATACAACGAAAAAAATATTACAGTAACAAAATACAAGCGGAGACTAGTGCTCGTGCCCATGTCTCGAGACTAACTGAGTTAATATTGCACAATATCACCCACAGACAGCATAATATATTTCAGGTTGCAAAATATATTTCAAACTGTTTTGATTCACTCGATAATATTACACAAACTCTCAATCTAACCTACACACGTTCAATATTATTGTCCAATCGCCTAATTATTGTGCAATAATATTGACTGTGTAGGTTCTGCTTAATGCTATGAAAACATTAAGGTTTTATACGATTATTAGGTAGAGGAAGTGTTTCTAAATGTGAATTAGAACGATACCTCTTGGAGTGCATTACTGAAGTTCTAACAACTGAACTTTCAATCCTCAGCCAGGACCGCAGCAAGTTAAGGTCGCATAGTATTTAAAGTATGAAATATAAGAATTATAGTACAAAAAGTATAAAATCATAGTATTAAAAGTATGAGGAGTAGTATGAAAAAATAAAATCACAGTATAAAATGTATGAATTATGGTATGAAAAGTATGAAATATATGAAATTAAAGTATAAATGTATTGGACATTGTATTAAAAGTATGAAATATAAGAATCATAGTATGAAAAGTATGAAATCATAGTATAAAATGAATGAATCATAGTACAAAAAGTATGAGATCATATTCTGAAATATATGAATCATAGTATGAAACCATAGTATAAAAAGTATGAATCATATTATGCTCGATTACATATACATATCCACACACCAATTTCAGTTGGAAGTAACGAGTACATCGCCTGACTCGAAGTACCAAATCATTACTTACAAATTCATTTCGTTACACACATATGTGATACAGAAGTCAGTTTGATTCGATTAACGAACGAATACGACGCATCGTGCGGTTCTTACAGCAACTAAGAAGTTGAACATCGGTGATTTTGATTTGAATTCGTTTCGTTACAAAAAAAAATAATAATAATAATAATAATAATAAAAAAAAGTTTGAGTACAAATATGGTGCACATACATTGTTTTAGTATATCTAATATTATTCAGTCACTTTTCCCCCATTTCTTGGAATCGTTCAGAAGGTTGTGAGGTAGAAACGCCAAGCTTAGTGATGTTACTAAAAAGGCTTTGTGCGATTATCAGGTGGAGGAGATATTTCTGGTTGAGGATATAAAATATGAATTAGAACGATATAACAAACTGTGTGTCAGTATGTAACCATTCTGTAGGTAAACAGCCCCCCTCCCCTCCTCTAATGAGATCGGTCCGTGAGACTCCCCTCCTATTAATCGCCCTCTCAACTTTTTGAGACCTTTTTTTTTTAGGCCTCACCCTCCCAAAGCCAGTTGCACCAACACTTTTCGACGAAATACTCCCCTAAAATCGACTTTCACGTCATTTTACCCCCCCACCCCTAGGTGTGATTTGGTGAAATTTCGCTGGACCCCCCCCCCTATTTCACCTCACGGTAATTTATGGACAGTCCTCTTAACTAATTTCACAAAGGTCATCTACATTTATTAAACAGGCAACATGCCTCAGTAATTAGGTTCTTGATTTCTAGCGTTGAGATACCAGCAATAAACACTGCCGGTGGATAATGGATAATTTTGAATACTTAAAGTGTTTTGCTGAATTTCTTCTAACTTCAGGAGTATAGCGTCCCGATCAAAGAAAAGTTAAATTCCTAAGTCTTCCCATGTCAATATTCAACAGAAATAGTCAAAAAGAACACTTTTGTATTAACTTTGCTTGTAATATATGTACCACCTGGAGGTACGGTTATTTTTGTTTATCTCACTCCCATCCTCTAGCTGCACCCGTAAAGGCTTCGAGGTTAATGGTTCACGCCTCCAGCCGAAAGAAAAGAAACCTTCGCGGGCGGGGAATCTAAATGACCTGCCAAAGCAAGGTATTATACCTTTCATATTTTATCATGGATACGAATCCTAGGATGATGTAAGAGGACCTGCCCGCTCGGCCGACGTTTTAGACGAGAAGGAACCTTCTCGAGTGGGGGATGTAGTTGACCTGTCACTACAGGTTTTCTGATTTTCATATGTTATCGTGGATATCAACCCCAAGGTAATGAAGAGGACATAACTGTTCGGCAAATGTTTACTAGTTTCTTTATGCTTAGACGGTCAAAATTTCCATGGTGGTGGTGGAGGGATGGTCCTCATACAACAAAAGGAAGATCTTGAATCTAGTATCTTCAGTTTAAGTTGCAGCTAATATGAACGCAGTACAAGTTTTAGAAGAAATTTCTTATGTTCTTAATGCAAGTAGGATGTACATCAAATGTATTGGACTAGTAGGGCTTGGCATATGAATTAGAATATATATCTTGTTCTTTTTTTTTATTTGTTTCCTGTAAATAGTGGGATGAGAGTGCAGAAGAAAATCTGCTCCAAAAAATATGATCTAAAGTTCTACTTTCATACACCGCTAGCTCCAGTGCGCCTATCTAATTGCTTATAGGGGATGTAATTGTGTATTTATGACTCTATTGTTCAAATACCTGTTTACTGCACTTGAAATACACCTTGAAATGGTTTTACTGTGGATAGTATTTTGTATTTATATGTATTTGTACGATGGTTCCCTCAAAAGTTTATACTCCCATTCCACACTAAATCCTGTGAATAGTGGGATCGAGTGCAGAGGAAAACTGCTCTGACAAATTTGATCTAAAGTTCTACTTCAAACGTAATGTAATAGTAGTGGGAACAATAACTAAACTCATTTCTATCTTCTTATAAAATTGTTGCTTTTTTTTATTAAATGGTCAGCTGTCGAAACTGGTAGCTTATGTCCAAACTTTTATAACAAAGATTGTTAATACTAAAAACTTAAAATAAATACATGTCAGATAAACACATTTTATATATTATTATTGTTATTATATCCTTCCTATAAAAGATTGGAACGACATAATGGCACCTCTTCCAACACCACCTCAAAAGAAGAATAGAGTGTATTGGGATAGGCGACCGGAAGGACCAACTGCTGTGGTTCGGCCATATTATGTTAGAGGACGTCTTGAGCTTGCGGACAACCCTATTATTGTTGCTGACAATGATTGGATTCAACCGTTAGCCGTTATAAAGCATGCAGGGCCAAATCCAATCGTTGCAGATGACGACAACGATGGGGTCGAGGAACAACTTGTAATTGAAATGGAACACAACGATGAGGAAGAAACTGATATCGAAGTGGAACAAGAGAGCGATCAAGAAATTGTTGTGGACAATGGCAGCAACAGCGTGAAATTTTTGGGACAATTGATTTTTTATGAGGAGTCTCCGGTATTTATCATCAGTAAACTGAAATTTACAACTCCTGAAACTTATTTACTAAAAGACTATCAAGGTAAAGATATTGTAGGAGCATTTTATCAGCAAGAATTACCACTAACAAGACTTACAAGTATATTTTTGGGCGAATGAGTGATAAAGAGAATGAAAAATGTGATCTTGGTATAGTGGCCAGGTTTTGTCACATTATACATGGATTCATAAAAAGTATTTAATCAGAAAAAGTGTAAAAAAGTATACAATATTTTTTCATAAACTTATGTGTCTAACAATGTTGTTTTTCTTCATAAAATCGTAATGATACTCCTACAGCACAGCAGCAGCCAATTTTTAACAATGTTCTCTATTTTAAGCATACCACAGCGTATGATTGTTTATATTGTGTGTTGTCTTAACCATTTTTTGTTATATTTGACTAGTAGGCCTATTAATCGATTTTTTTAATCTAATTTGTACATTTTCACACGTTTTCAACGAAATTCCTCGAAAGTGGTACTTACTACCTTATATCTAACACAATTACTTCTCATCTAGTGTTGGTGCCCGTTATGATTCGGTTTTGTGGAATATCATACTGTTAACATACTGTTTAATGAAACTTGAAATGTTGTCATCTTCTGCATGCTCTGTTTAATTCAGCTTCAGTACTTTAGTATGACTTTCAACAGATATATCAGATGTACTATTGGAGTTGACAGATGCCTTATAGGACAGTGAACAGAATGTGTTTCTCTTTTTTTTTTAGCTATTTTCAAGACCTTTGCACATTTTGTGCCTATATTACACTTCTTAAGATCCGTTGGTGTGTTGAATACACATCATATGAATGGTAGTATGATTCATGCATGTGTAATTTTCATGTCAACCCTTGACTTTTTTTCCAATGAGGCTAAAATTGATATAAATTTTAGAATTATTTGTCTGTGAATACGTTATTTTTCGTAATTTTTATCAGTTTTTGATGATTTTCTGAATTTTAATGCTTTGTTTCACGAAAATACATAGCATTCTCTCTAATTTACAATATTTACAGGATCTTTTGAAATGAAAAACTGGCGAACTAAAGTGTTTTACATCACTAAAGTAAAATTATCTTGTAACTTATTTACTTATAGACTACCAAGGTAAGGATATTGCAGGAATATTTTGCCAGCAAGAATGACAATTAGCAAAACTTACAAATATCTTTTTGTTTGAACGAGTGATAAAGGGAAGGAAAAATATTATTTGTATGAAGTGGGTAGGTTATGATAAATCATGTAACATATGGATTCATAAAAATGATTTAATGAAAAAAATATGTATAATATTATTTTTTACAAACTTATGTTTCAAACAGTGTTTTTTTTTTTTTTTTTTTTTTTTTTTTTTTTTTTTTTTTTTTTTTTTTTCCAGTGAGCTTTATACAACGCAAATGAGCAAGTCGCTTAACATTCTTATAGACTATGTGCAGCAACGATTTCTCAGTACACATAGTCTATTTTTTTTTACAAAGCATATTGCTCAGCAATGTGCATTCGGCACTGATATAACCTGTGATTTCACAGACTCAGCACAGCAGCAGTATAAAGCCAGCAGACAATTTTTACAAGTTTTTTCTCTCCAGTTGACTATTATACAAAGCAAATGAGCTGAGCGCTCAGCAAACTTACACGCTATGTACAGCAATGATGCTTTTTTTCTTTGTACAGAGCATATCGCCCAACGAACTTACAGTCTACATACAGCAATTTTTCTGTACTTTTAATCAAATAACTATTTTTAAATAAATATATATGTTTCTAACAATTTTGATTTTTCGTAATAAAAATCGTAATGATACTCCCTGAGCACAGCAGCGGCCAATTTTTCACATGTTCTTTATGTTAGGCAAACATACAGTCTATGATTTTTTGTTCAGTTTAGTGTCTAGGGAATTTTCACCGTGTTTTTGAGCTATGTACTGCTTTGATTTTCTATACACATTTTCAAATGACTCGATACAAACCAATAGTGCATTGCATGTATGTTTCTATATATACAACATTTGTGCAACAATACATTCAAAAACTTTTCTTTATACAACATATATTTACTCTATCCTAATTACAATTTTGCAGCAGCCTAAGCAGTTCACTATAGATACATACAAGCGGATAAACGGTATATCTCATCTTCACTCATACACTATTTATAAACATTCATACATTACTTACAGGCTCAGAACCACACTTGTGTACACACGGTGGGGTCTCTATCCCGTCGGGGAAAATAGACCGCTTATTCTTAGTCCTAGTCAGACCCAGTTTGGATATTTGCTGAGTATTTACAATGTAGAGGGATGAGCCTATTCTTCGCTGCAGATGGAATTTTGGTGTTGCTCCATGGAGACAAATTTACATAGCCTTTCCATCTGCAGCTTTTGTGTGATGGAATGAGCCAGACACTTAGCCCGTCTAAAGGTTTGCCCCGACTTTAGCCGGAATGTGCAAATCTTCGACCGCAACCCAGCAAACTCCACAATAGGAATGCCGTTCTGCTCGTCCTTCCTAAAGCCGTCTACCTTCCCGTTATGGGGGACTATCCCGAAATGGTTGTAGGTGCTATACCCAGAAGTGATAAACTCATTCTTGTTGTGGAGCATCACTTTACATGGACCACCGTTCATCATGTAAATGAAGCTGTCCGTGTCCATATAAAGCAGCTTGGGGCTTCAAAAGCAAGAAATAGCGAATTCTCAATGAAATAGAAACATCTTCACTATTGAAAAGTCGCGAATACACATTCCGACATACACAGGTTTGTTATGGAGGATCCGCACTTTCCATATTTACAGGGCTACGAAGTCTTCACGAAAAACGGTCATGTGTTTCAATCTGGGCGATGCTATGTATCTGCCGGCACCGCAGCGACCCACCCAACCTGTACAGAATTTCACGTCGCAGTGTCTGCTAATGTCCTCCATAGTTTTACCTAAAATGGAATTGTTCATTAACTTGTAGAAATCTTTCTCGAAATCTGTGTTACTTTCTCGATGTACATCCGTGTTGAGAGAAATTTAGTCTTTCGACGACGGTGACTGAAAAAAATCACACGATGTATTTGCTCACTTGCAACCCCAAATCTACACATTGCTGGAGGACTCGGTAATGGAGGACGTAACGTACCTTGTTCCTCAGAGTGGTCATCAACCTGGAGAGCGTAGAACCTACCGGGGCTTTGTGCTCTGGACATGGCAGTAGGTCTACCAGAACGTCGTGTTTATCCTGAGTACAACATGAATCCCCTGGGCAACGCTCAAAAAAACTATATTCGCAATCTCCTCGGCCGACAACCAATGAAACCCACCACTGGCTAGAAACTCGGATATGTCTCAACCGTTCAGATTGTTAATATCGAAGTAGATCATAAAATTGGCTGGCGCCTCACGGTAGTACTCCGACATGTAATTCTTATTTGCCTTGGCATACCTATGGACGCATTGACAAATACATCCGGGTATTCCACGTTCTAAAAGAATCAGCATGTCGATATCTGTCAGAGGGTCCAATTCAATGAGTGCTCTTTAACATCGCCTGCCACGAGAGGCCTGGGGATGTAAAGTAGTGTTCAGGGTCCAGGGTGTATTTCCACAAACATACTCTCCTAAATTTCTCAAACAGATAACCGCACATCTGTTTCTATGAAAACACATGCATATTCGCCTAAAGTATTGATCTGGAAAGTCTGCCACACTTGTGTGGCGTGCTCGTAATCAGTATCTGAAATTTAAGATTCCAACAAAGAACTGTAAGATATAGATTTTGGCCTCGTCGAGCTTCTCCACCGGATTCACATACTCGTAGACTCGTAGGGAAAGACTCACTACGCTTAACTTATTGAAACTTCTCGGGATCGGCAACATGAGCCCGAGTAATGTTCATGTCACCGTCTTCAAAGGTTCCAACCAGTTTTTCTACTGGAGCCTGCATAAAACAGTAAGAGTTCAGAAACCTTAACGTAATAGAAGTACGTACTACCTTTTTTGAAAAAGAAATGTTGCGTTCAGTTTTTATGGGATATATATCCATCCCTTCGCCGTCGAGGTCAGATAAAGCCATAACTATGAAATGTGCGTCATACCCAGAAAGATAATAAAAGAAAATGGGTATGTACTTTTTAGTCTTAAACTACAAATTGCAGTCATTGTATGCAGCCTCCCTAATTGCATCTGTGATATGGCAATGATCGCCGATTTTTACAGTCCCCGATTCAATATCTTTCTCACAGATGTTTCATACCATTTCATCAGCAAAATTTGCTTCTTGCTCATCTATCAATACAAGGGGAATACACTGCCTGTAAATTTTATCAACATGCTCGGCAAGCTGGACAAGTTGTTACACAAGCCATTTCTCGGGATTTTGACCCGAAAATAAGTTGAAATATGACAGACTATGTACGTCGCGACAAACGGCCTGTTATGCCACAGCGAATTGGGTGTATTTCTGGACATTAGCTGAATGGCAGGCGTTGAATTGAGGACTACATGAATCATAAGGTCCTAACAAACTTTCAAAATCAGCTTAAACGATGACGGGAACACGCTGCTGGTGCCCAAAATCCTTAAACTTTAAGGTTGTATCGTCATCACCGGGCAAATCTACTCTAACTATATTTTCCCTTGCACAATCGATCTCATGACGGTATAGGAGATCTTCGCGACTAAAATGCTGCATGCATCTATCACAAATATCTATAGCACCATTATGATTTCCTAAGCAAAATCTAACTAGCCACAACAAGTTGCGAATCCAACAGTAATGGAATTTCCCACTACCGTCAGTATGCAGCAACATTTTGATTTGGTTATCGCGTTTTTCTGTAGTTGAGTGTAAGGGCCCGACAACATCATTCCTACCTTTAATGAGATCCAGGCCGAAAACGTTTACTGAAATGTCTGGATTTTTCCTCTGGATTTTGAAAAAATCTTAAAGCCTTACCAGAACTTAATACCTGAGAAATTGAAATCATTGTTGGCGAAAGCATCCCTATAACTACTAACTCGGTCTGCGTGATTTATTGGCGCCTGTACTTGAGCAGCAAGGAGATTCCAAAGAAAACAACAAACACTCTTCGTCGTTTTTCACGTTGACAACGTCCATTTTTCTATGGATATCAAGTGGCAGAGCAACATACGAAGACCCTCGATAAAAAGGTTGAAAATGAACAATGTTTAAGTCTAGATAAATTAATCTCTCCCTGAAACTCTTCCAATTTAGTCGTGATCTCCGATTTCACACCAATCAGGCAGGTGAGTGTTGGTTGTGACTTGAAACATTTTCGTTAGAAAATACATGTTTGAGGATTCGAAACTAAACCGCGTCTGAATTGCAAATGATTTAGCCAGCCGAACCTGAGCCTTTACGCCCGTAGTGGTCTGGTTACTAACAACTACGTGAATTTTATTTTCCAAAAGATCATAACATGCATCAATGAAGATAAGTGGTCCATTAAAATTTTCAGAATTTAGATTGGTCCCTGTATAGATTCTATTCTTAAATGCACTCTGCCTATCTTCAAGGATTAAGCGCGTTGCATCCGGCAACTCACCCCACGTTACTGTATGATTGTGCCTGCTTGATGCCGTGGCGATTGGCTGGATTGTTCTTGCACCGACAAACTGTCGGCTTGGCCCGGCTATGGCGAACGGAGGTCGAGGTGCTGTAGAGGCACACAGCCGGCTTGGCCCGTCTGTGTCGGGAGGTGGGTGAAATGCTGCTGTGGTGGGCGACCGGCGTGCCCCGACGGACTGCTGGTTGGTTCCCGCTATATCTCCCATCGTCTACACATTAATCGTTGAGCATGGTCGTTGGCTGCGACTTGGTGTCCGATAGCCTAATGTGAAACATAAAAAAGCATTGTTTTCATATCTTGGAAAACTTAATTTCGTAAGCACATAATTCTCAAAGTGAATAACTGATGCACTGTACTAACCGGTCCAGTATGCAGGTGGCTGTGGCAGAATTCATTGTGGCGGTGGCACAGGAGGCATGCTGCGTATCCACATTGCTCTAAGCCCACTGAATCCGAAAAAAACAATTGTTTTAGTATCTTGGAAATAATACTACGCAATGACATAGTACCGTAAACAAGTTACTTTGAGAATGTACTTACCATTCAATTGCAGTAGAACCCCTTGCCCAGATTGCGTCATTGGCAAGTTCGATGACTGTGGGTCATCCAAACCTGGTGATGATTCAATACTCAATTGCGACATGCCTGAAACAAACAAAAAATTGGTTTAGTATCATAAAAAATTCATAACATAACATTGTAAAAAGTTACTTACCACTAGTAATGTTCAACCGCTTTGAGCTCGTTAATTCCTTGAGCTCTTTCGCTTCCTGCTACTTGGCTCATATGAAAAAGAAGAAAGTTATGTGTTAGTGTATATTATACATAGAAAATAAAAAAATAGAAGTAATAATACAACTATTTACCCGCAAAAATATATCTGTTAATGTCTCTCATTTCTGAAGACAAAAAAGTAGTTAAAGAAATGGAAATAAATAAATGAAATATGCACCAATCCAGAAAAAAAAATACTTACAGAAATCAAAAACATCACTACATGAGATTTTCAAATCATAACCTGTCAAATAATAGTAATAATAATATAGACTACCCCAGCACTATACAGTTTCTTAAACCAAATACTAACTAAATTTGTCATTGCCGAAATCTGAAAAAAAAGCTTACCAACAGGCAAAAAATATCTGATAAAATATGTCTAAAGCAGATTTCTTACCACATTACGAATTATTAAGGTCCTCCCATAATTGCTGCTGATCTATAATTAGAAAATTAATATTATATAGTATCACATTAAATTAGGTTGAACTAAGTGTAAAACATATACGTTAACACTTACGTGTAGTGCTAAATACAATCATTCTTCCAACATCTTCGGACATCTCACTGCGATGCGATTAGGCTGAGCGCTGAAAATAGACTGATTGTAGTTCTCTCTCTTCAGCCTTGTCTCAGCATCTTATTTTTGAGCTGGTGATCGTTAGAGTATATTGTCCTAGGACATTGCCTCCAAGTCATTTGGTCGCGTCAGGTCTTCATAGTCGTTAGGTCTTTATATTGGTTTTTGATGTTGTCTTCAGATGATTTTATCTTCACAGGATGGAATGCCGGTACATCTGCCATCTCAGAAATGGTACTCCAATTTGCTGTGGTGCACTTAGGGCTGTCACAGCGTGTTCCGCGTGTCTTTCTTTGCAGCCAGGAGGTCGACGAGATTCTTGAGTAGATCGAAGAGGGCATCAAGTGGGTCTTCTCACTGTCCAGGAACTTGGCAGGTGCAGGGGTGGATGCAGTGTGCTCTGTCGGACTTTGGTGGCTCCGTCTTCTTCTGTCTTGCAGTTTCAGCTGATAGGGCCCGGATGCTATTTCTTCTTGTAGCTGGACGTGGGCGTGCCCTGCTCACTTCCCGACTTGGTGCGGGCTGCGTATGGAGCCTAGGACTCCGGTGCTGCCGAGTCTTGCGTAGTTGCTGCTTCCACTTATCGCAGCAAGTGGAGGCACGGACACAACCTTGCAGACTGCAAAAAAAAAAAAAAAAAACCGAGACAAGCCAGTCTGCTGCAACTGCGGATCCAAGTACGCAGATTCTTTCCGCGGTTGCGGCAAGTGGAAGCAGCAACTACGCAAGACTTGGCAGCACCGGAGTCCTAGGCTCCATACGCAGCCTGCACCAAGTCGGGAAGTGAGCAGGGCACGCCCACAGCAGCGACGACACCACCCATTCGCTGCCGAGACTCCGGCCGAGTAACATCGTGCCGTTGCGGACGTCATATTGAGCCGCCAGCGAACGTCTGACACGACAGCACTTGTCAAGTCCAGGTGCACCAATCATGTTGCCAGACGCAGCCAACACGAAGACTGCGGCCGCCAAGAAGAGGAAAGTAGGCGGGAAGCCGCCGCCAGAGACTCCTGAATCGCCGGCGCCGCAGCCAGTCACTCCTCGAGTTGGAGTTGTTGCTGGGCCTGCAAGCCCAATCCTGATCCGCTACAGCGGCAACCTTTGCGGCCTGCTAGCTCACCTGCAAAGGGCCGCGGAGCAACCGATCTTCTGTTGGCCAGTGGACGATGGTGTGATGGTCCACACTTCGACCTGCAGGGATTTTTGCGCAGTGTTGAGGGCCCTCCCGGAAGGGGTCACCTCTTGCACAAGCCATTATCCGAACGGAGTGACGAACACACTGGATGCCCCTGTGCAGACGGATGCCCCTGTGCAGACGGATGCCTCTGTGCAGACAGTGCGGAAGCCCAAAACCAAGTCGCCCTCCCGCAAACTGGCTCAGTGCTTCAAGTGTCAAAACTTCTGGCACTGTGCCAGCGAATGAACCAACCAAGCTAGGTGTGTTCGTTGCGGGGGCGACCATCGATTCGCGGACTGCCAGCAAGACCGCAAGGAACCAGTCTGCTGCAATTGCGGCTCCAAGCATGCCGCGTCCTACCGTGGCTGCAGAGCGTGGAAGGAGCAAACCAAGAAGCTCCCCCAGCGGCGCCAAGTGCCGCACTCGCAGCCCGCCAAGAGCCGGCAGCAGACCAGCGCTCCTGCTGTGGAGGCCATCCCGCAGCAGACAGCCGCGCCGAGAATAAAGAAGAAGAACGCACCACGCCAGCGCCAAGGGCTCCATAAGCGGGCCGCTGAGAACAAGAAGACAACACGCCACGGAAGAGAGGCTTGCTGTCGCCACACCTGCGCTCGCCAAGACACCGAGCACCAGGAGGACAGACTGCGGCCTCTCATCCAGCTCCTCACGGAACTGCTAGCGCGACTTCCGCCAAGGGAAGTCGCGCCAATAGCGCCCCCGAGAGCAAAAGCTGCTCTCTCCTAAGACCGTACCACCTGCGCGAAGACCACCGGTCATCGCCATAATGAAGATTCCATCTTCTGCCAACCGAGAAGACAGATCGACAGTGAGGCAAAAACCCGTCAACCTTGTCGAGGAGTAAATGCCGAAAGGCAACACACTCCATAAAACTCAACTCCGATATGGCTGGAGCTGATATTGGCTGTTCTGCAGCAGCGACAGACTATCGACAAGAGCGCGGGCCCTGCCCTCCAGTGACAACACGCACTGAGCAGTGGCGAGAAGCCTACTCGCAGCCAAGACAACAACGGAGAAGAGCTATGCCAGCGGAATCAACTGGGCATCGTGCTGCTACTACCAGACAGCGGCCATTACAAAAACAAGAAAGGCCGAAGATCACCAGAGGGGAAGGCAGCGGACGAGGCAGAGCAACATGCGACCACTCCTTCTCCAGACATGTTGCCGATCAACGAGAAAGAAGATTAGACGAACTCATCGCCCTGCTCACGCAATTGATAAATCACCTGACTACAAAAGAAGACATGACTGCCTCCATGAGGCAGCTCTAACACCACCACATAAAACGCGGCGTACCACTTCTGATGAAACAAGAAGGACGCGCCGGCAACCATTAGAGAAGAAAATCCCTGACAGCCTATCGCGAAGACACACCGACAGCGAAGTTACAACTAATCAAAATGCAGGAGGAGTAAATGTCTAGCAACAAAAACTCCACTATATTCTGCTCAACGGAGCAGTTACTAGGCTGTAGCGATGACAGCAGCGACAGTCGATCAGCTACTAGAAGAAACGACATCGGGGCTACACCAGCCGAAACTGCAAGACAGAAGACGACGGAGCCACTGAAGTCCGACAGAGCACACTGTACCCACTCCTGCACCTGTCAAGTTCCAGAACAGTGTGAATACCGACTTGATGCCCTCATCGATCTACGCAATAATCTCGTCAATCACCTGGCTGCAAAGGAAGACAAGCGGGACACGCTGCGGCAGCCCTAAGTGCACCACAGCAAATTGGAGTAACATTTCTGAGATGGCAGATGCACCGGCATTCCATCCTGTGAAGATAAAATAATCTGAAGGCATTATCAATAGCCAACATAAAGACCTAATCGACTGTGAAGATCTGACTCGTCCAAATGACTTGGAGGCAATGTCCTAGGACAACATACTCCACCGAACACCAGCTCAAAAAGAAGAAGCTGTGAATAGGCTGAAGATGAACTTGTCGCAACCGCGGAAAGAAGCTGCGTGCTTGGATCCGCAGTTGCAGCAGACTGGCTCATCACGTGGTTTTTTGCAGTCTGCAAGATTGTGTCCGCCTCCGCAACGGGCACACCTGACCGGTTCAGTGCAGTTCATTGTGCCGGAATTTTTGGCACCTGAAGCACTGGACCAGGCTGCGTGAGGGCGGCTGCGCTGCGATGGTCTGCGTTGTGGCATTGCAAGGGGGTGGTTTCTCAGCGATGATCGGCGTTGAAGCGCTGTTACTCGCTCCATCAGGGAGCATGTTGTTGTGGCCCTCTGGGATCTAATACTCGAGAGCTTCATTTTTCTCTGCAGTGATGTTGACTTCTTCTTCATCGCGAAAAATGATGTGATGGGCGGTGGAGCGACGCTGTGTGATATCGGTGACTGTCTCGAAGTCGTCGAGGCAGGCTGGCAGTATCTTTACCCCTTGTCCGTATGGCCAACAGAATAGGGGCGGCTTCGTAGCGGCGATGCAGATAGACTACTATGCCGGTGTAATTTCTCCTATAGCGGGCAAGGATGAGTGGCACTGGGCCCTCCTCTGTGTGGAATGATGATTTCTGCAATGACCTCATGATGGGATTGATCAGGAAGTTACGGCCGGTCGTCGAATCAAAACAGAACGTTTTGAATCTTCAACTTATGAGATCATTTTTTTTTTATTTCACATTTATACAGCCTAATAACTCGATACTAAATTAGGCCCTATTAAATATATTTTTTTATTATTGATTAAGGGTTCCGCCAGTGTCGCTTCTTCATTACTGCTTAATTAGGCCTCTCAGCTGTGTGGATTACCGGATAGTCTCCCGTCCCCGCGAGGAGGCAGGCCAAACCTGTTTTCTGGCGAAACCATGTTAACAGTTTACAATTTTACAGTCTAAGAAAGTTTTATGTAAGCAATTAGCATATTTTTCCGCTTCACTTAGCTAATTGGTAACTGATACGAAATGATAAATTATTAAATATTAAACAATATACATTACAGATTAGTAAATGAATAACAATATTTACATTGGTAGTTATTTGACAATTACAGTGCGAGCTTACAGTTGTTTGTCGGTTAGTGAATACTAGATCACATTACATCAGGTTGTATTACAATGAATTTCGAACAACAAATTTTTAAGATACAGATCTACTGGGATTTACAATACATGGGTTATTATTTTCACAGTTTCTATATGCATACATTAGAACTGCCTGCTTCGCTTCTACAGCCTTGAACCAGTTCATGTGTTATCGAAATTCCGTTACTATTAAATTGTGACTTGTTTTTTGAAAGGTATTTTTTTTAAATATATTAATGGTAACATTCCATATCTTTCTTCAATGCCATTGGGCAATTTTTATGCCTTTTAGTATTACAAACACTGCCCATTTTTATTTGCGTCAGTTTGTGCTCAATACGCACGCGGCCTGTGAGGCATTAACCTCGCTGGCTACGTGCTGTATCGGCAGTGCTGACCACTGTAAATTCCGTGGCAAACCCGACATGGCTCCGGCTTTGTAAACATAGTCCTTGACTATCAATTACATGATGTTTATGTTGTAGTACGCCAGCTAAGGACGCTACATCTTGGAAGGATATAATTGTTATTATTATTATTTACATCTTCCTGTATTCACCACACTATTCCTTCCACCGTTATTATCCCGGAAACATTCAACCATTCCTGGTCCGTCTGGAATTTGCAGCAGAACCGTATTGGCCGACCTGTCGTGATCACTTCCGGTTACCGGAAGTTCTCGCACTATTCTGTTAACTACAATGCCCTCATTCACCTAGATACGCCTGTGCAGCTGCTGGGGTCCCGGAGGTGATCGGCCCCGCCCGACTACTGCTCGGTCCAGATACTTTTTCCTGTGTAGTTTAGACACTTTGTCTGATAGGTTGTCAAGCCTGCTCCATAGTTGCTCAGTCCAGGATTATATCCCGTGTTAGCATGTTCCGCATTTCGCTAACGTCCGTTGTTCTCACCTCTTCCGTTTCAGGACACTCCCACAAGACGTACTCTGGTGTTACTTCTGCACCACACTCACATGCACTGGTTTCCTTCAACCCTCTTTGGTATAGCATCTGGTTATATGGTCCGTATCCGGTCAAGTAATGTATTAGCCCAGGTGAAGGATTAAAGAATCAAAGATTCAGCCTCTCTTGGACATTTGGAAACACGCTGTATAATCTTCTGCCTGTTTGGCTGCTGTCCCAACGGGCTTACCACGCGGCGAGGAGTGCGTTTTTAATTTCCACCACAGATTGTGCTACTGCTCCCACAATCTCCTGCACCTTGGTCTGATTTTCTTTACGCAGCCAGTATATGGCTCCTCATCTTCTAATCTCGAGATGCAAACGGCCATACCCCTACTAATATTGTGAGTGAGTCAGCAGGTGTAGTAGCATAGGCACCACTTAGCCGTATCAGAATGCTTCTCTGCACTCTAAGTACCGCCTTACGAGGTTTCACCTGCAGTAGTTTATGCGCCCAAACACTGGCCGTATACCCTACCAGTGATGCCAGGATAGCATCACGGTATCTTCTTATTAAGATGTTCGGGAGATGGAATTTCCTCTGGCCTATGCTTACAAATTTGTTCATGACCGCCTTAGCTCTTTCACACGTCTCTGAAATATGCATTGCGAAGTTTAGGAACTCATCTAGAGTGACGCCTAAGTACCTGGTTCTCGGCTTCCTTTTTATGGTGATGTTATTCATCTTAACAATTGGATCCCACTTCAATTTCCCTTTTAATAGCATCATTTGGGTCTTCTTTGGTGCAAGCTCAGCTTAGCCTCTAAGCACCATGCCTGAAGTTCTTTGATCACTCCCTTGATTTATCTTTTATGTCTTGTCTGGTCCGACCTTCAATCAACAAGAGCAAATCGTCAGCAAAGGCGACCAGCCCCAGCAAGCCACACAACCCCTCCAAACGCCTAAGAGCATCTTCAAAAACTAAATCCCAGAAGACTGGCCCACTGACTGAGCCCTGGGGACAGTTAGACGTTTATCTACCTTCCCTCGTTGACATCTCAGTGTGGCGAATCTATTCTTACAGTAATCCCGCAGTGTATTATACTTGTTACTTGGACAGTTGATTTCCCTTAGGCAGCGGAGCAACATTTGCCACCATAAATTGTCGAAAGCCCTGGAAATATCTATGAAAATTCTTATTATATACTTCATAGAACTACTTTTAACTAAAGTTACCACCCTGTTTACTGCGTCTTCGGTCGACCTGCCTGCTCGAAAGCCATATTGGTTCATGTTAATGCCTATTTGGCTTCTGTGATACTGCGGTTTGTTAATCAATACTTTTTTCCTGAACCTTTCCAAGGACGTTTAGCAGGCAGATTGGCCGATATGATTTTGGGTTTGCCAGATCCCTATCTCCCCCTTGGTCAATATCTTGACTTCACTTTGCTTCCAGATGTTTGGAACTACTAGGGCCTGCAACACTTCTGCTACTATCCCGTCCGGTCCCGTTGCTTTATGCTTTTCCATACTGTTTATGGCCTTTACTTCCTCGTCTACTGTTATGTCCTCCCCTTCCGATTCAGCTTCATAAAGCTGAGATTGATCACTCCACACGTTTCTATGAAAGTCGGTTTCTCTATCTTCCTCATCATCAGGTAGTAGCTTGCCTTAATAATTCCTCTGCTGTTGTAGTCCAATTTTTGGTCATGATACATTCCTCAGTCCTCACAGTGGCTAACGTAGTAGGTTGTCTTATTTTTCCGGCAACTATCTTATACGGAATGCCCCAGGGATCTTATCTAAGATTGGATCTGACATAGGCCTCCCAGTTATCTGTTTTAGTTATTAAGAGTTGCTGCTTAAAAGCTTCTTTCCTTTCCCTGTATCTATAATCAAAACAAGATTATCAGCCGCCACAGCACAGCGGTGGTACTGCTTCCGCGCCCTTCGCATGTTCGATCTCATTTTATGCAGTCTCTCATCCCACGGTATATCCTTCACCCTTTTTACCTTTGCCAGTGGAATACTGCCTTTCATTGCTGTTTGGATGGACCTAGTCAGTTCCTTGCCATATGGTCCACGTCATTTCCCTCCAGCAAGTCCACTGGAATACGGAAACTCTCCCGAAGTCTCTGCCATACCGCCCTTCTGATATTATAGCAAAGTTTAGTAATCCCATTACTAGTTGCCTCAGTTCGTTGCCGAGAGAGGTCATATAGAATTATATTATGCTCACTCGTGGTTTGGTTATCTACCACCCGCCAATTACGTAACATATTTCCCACAAGATCGTTAATAATTGTTACGTCTATGTTAGATGTAGCCCCACGCCTATCATTAAAAGTAGGGGGATTGAATGGGTTAGTTCCTTACATCTAGATTAAACTCGCAGATCAACTCAGTCAGGTCTTGACCTCTCTCATTTGTATGGTCACTGTGCCAGAGCAGTGACCATGCATTTGCGTCTGCCTCTATGATTATCTTCTGGTTTCCTAGACTATTGAGAATTTCTCCAATTTTATTCAAGTATCGATCAATTGGATCTTTGTATTGGAAGTACATTGATACTACAATTACGTTGCACCATCCTGTACTGATTTCTACGCATGTAGTGTGCTCATCACAGAATTGAGCAATTTTAGTTGTAGTTATATTCCTATTTAATACTATTACGCTTGACATAGGATGCTCCCGTCTGAAATGATTTGTGCAGTTCGGAATCGACCCTCTATCTGAATGGGGTTCCTGAATGCATAACATGTCTCAGCTATTTTCCTCTGCCAATTTTCTTAACTCATGGAGGACTAGCTTGCTCCGTCTAGCATTTAACTGTGCAATTTTTATGATATCCATTTACGGGTGTCTGGTGTGGACATTGCACTTCGGCCATTTGAGCTGCGGATCAAATCTAATCCTTCCATGGGTCATGACAAACTGCTTATAGATCTCATAAGGATCAAACAGTTCATTTCGTCTATCGAATATTTTTTTTACGAGGATTACTAGCTGGGACGGATTCCTCTGGCAGGTTGTTGGCCTTAAGCTGAATTCTATCTACCACTTCCAGCGTGGGAAAGGTTATTGACCTCCCTGCTGGATGCAATACGCGTGTTTTTTTACTTAGAGCCATTGTAGTATGTTCTCCTGTTCCAGCTTATTCAGTCTCAGTATATCCTCTATATTCGCATACAATGATGTTGGATCTACTGACATACTCTTGGACACATTCCCCATACTTGGTGCTTTGATGTTAATTTCTCTTTTAACGCTATGCACAGCCATGGGATCTGATGGGATATACTCCTGCACGCTTCCTATGCTTAGTGTATCTGTTTTCGATTCTCTTTTGACACTGCGCTGAGCCGTGAGATCTACTGTACTTGGTGTATTTATGCTCTACTATCTTTTGACGCTATGCAGCGGCGTATAATCATCTAGGCTATTTCCGAATACGTTTCCCCGGCTTGATGTGTCTATATTATAAAGCGATGTGGGATTTAACGAAGTATTTTCGAGCACGTTACCCTCGTTTGGGATATCTAAGTTTGATTCTTTCTTGTTACTATAGGTGGGAATAGAATATTGCCTTTTCACGCTCTCTTTGCTGACGCTTGCTAGCGTTGATTTCGCCGTGTAGTTCCCCTTTAAGTCGTCCGTCTTTATTACACCATCACCTGTGAGGGCAATTGGTTTATTCGGCCACAGTACTTCACCCTTTATCCAACCAAGCCCTGCTTTACATCGAGAGGACCAAAAGGGAGGCATCATACAAGCCCCCTTAACCTTCGCATCTGGGAAGCTGAGGTCCTCTGTTTGTGTACTCTTTTCAGTGAACCCCTCCGTTTGTATTCCTTTATCACAAGTACCAATAAACTGTTTTTTCTCTAAAGCCTTCATAGCTTCTCTGAATTTCGCAGCCCGCGTTGCATCCCGGCGCCTTCGAGACGTGCTTTTCTTCTTTTTAACCTTCTCTGCAGACATATTGGAGTTATAACTTTTCCGGTTTGTTACAGTTGAGTTCGTTTCTATCCTTACTTTTAGCCTTGCCTTACTGTCCATGAATCTATTCGACTTACAGTTCTTTGCAACAACATTTGATATAGTTGGACACTCCTTTCCCCTTTTTTTGCATGTCTCTCCCCTCCTGGCACAGGGTATACAAACTGCCAGGGGCAGATTTGTTACCACATGTTTCTTTTTTGTGTCCCTTTGTCCCGCAATGGTTGCATACAGATTCGGCTTGCTGACAATGTTTACTTATATGTCCTAGATCATCGCATTTTACACACTGAGGCACCACCGTGTAATCTTTAACTGTTATGGCCGAAAATTCAACAAATATTTTCCTCTGTTTCAGTAGAACATTTCTGATCTTTGCACTTACTTCCACGACATGATGTACCGTTGCATTGTTCCTGGGCCCAGTTTTGAGTCTCGGTTTGAATCCTTCCGCAAATTCCTCCTTTGCTTATTTGTCCCTCGTAATTTTGATCATAGGTTATTTCAGCTAATTTTTCCGGTTCGATCGATATTGGAATATCATACAAAATTACTAGAGGTCTTCTCTTTTTCGGTAACTCACACTTACTTCCTCCGCCAACGCTTTATTTTTATTACTTTCCTAGCGTCAAGATCACTGTTTGTTTCTACAATAACTGTTTTATTTGTCTTTATTCGGCTTATTTAATTTTCTCCTGTTGAGGTTTTAGAATCTTAGTTACTTTTTCTGCTACTTAGTTTCGGGATTTCCCCCTTCATTGAGGTAATGAAAACCACAGAAGTATTCGAGGGTTTTGCTTTTGTTTGCTAGCATTTGATGAGGCCACTGTGGCGTAGCTTGTTATAGGCTGTGCGGTTATTTTGTTCTCCATATCTTGCCTTATTCGGTCACTGTCCTTTTCAAGTTCACTAACCCTCCGCTCCAGATATGATGAAGCTATTGCCCATAGGGCTAACTTATCTTTGAGCTCTCTCATCCTAGTGTCTGTAAGAGTTTTGCCTTGAAATTCGTTCAGGTACTTGACTATGTCTTCGTACCTGTCCGAAAAGGTCATTGTACCCATCGGGTCCTTACCGTTATCGCCTTTATCAGTACTCATTATTTTACAGCAATTCCTTCTATAACCATTAGCAATCGGGTCCAACACGATGGAACCTCATTTCATTAGAGACAAGTTGCTAACTGATATTCCTCTATTCTCCGCAACAACTTAGTAAAACAAAACTGTTAGAATACCTGTTGCAGTTACTGGAATCACAGTGAAATCCGCGCTGGTTTCAGACAGATTTCTCTAACAGGAACATGTATTTAATCTGGAGCACCAGATCTCAGTAACACCTTCACTTGAGCACTTCAGCACTTTCACCTTATGAGGTCAGCGTATTTATCCCAGTCGAAGTCGCTGGCTGGAGGGGTCGGAAACAAAAGAGCTTCCCGCCATTCGGCGACACTCAGCGACTCCCGCTGCAAGGTGACTACGCTCGCGGCTTGAGAGAACCAGCTCGAAGGTGGCAGCGTCAGTGGTTGGAATCTCCCAGCAGAATTTCAGATCATCTAGTAGGATTGTGATGAAGAACTTCCATTTCTTGGGGTTCCCTCGTTCATGGCGACGTTTCCACAGCTTTATTGACCACTCTTCAGGCCCGACGCTTTCAACAACACGTTCAGAGGCTCCTGCCGGTAGGAAGGAGGCTTCAGCATAGAAGCCGACATCTCCTGGGAACGAGAACTTGTTGTTCCTCTTCTTCTTTGACTTGGCTTTCTTACTTTCTTGACGGCATCAGTCGCGGCGGCGTCAGTAGATGCAGCGGTGCCTGCCATGGACGAGTTGCCATTTCGGAACTTATAGGAGCAGTCTGCCTTATATACAAGAGGGCGAACCGCTGTCATTGACCGGCGCCTGCGTATAAAAGGTCTAGATACGTATGTGGCTAACTAGCAACTCAACTCAACTCTTTTGCGAGCAGTATTTGTATATACATGCATGCTAGTAGCTTTCTCGTGTATGCGATTTCTTTTTCGCTTACTCAGCGAAGGTGAAGGTAAGCGAAATATCTTGCTTCTCTTCTTTGGGGATCCTTGGCCCTCCAATTCCGAGGCTTTAGGGATTTAACCACCACATGGTACCCTCCCTTGTAGAGTGGAACCCCCTGGTGAGAACTTTGGGTTATGTCTGATCCGGATACCTCATGGTGGTAACAGAATGATCAGAACAACATTCCTGATGTGTTTGGTGGGCACTTCCTACGTCACCACTGATGCCTACAGCATCATGAGCAGAAACGGAGCCCCGGTCGAAAGACTGTAAAATGACCAGGAACTCAACAGAGAACCAGACACTAACTGGCTGGATCAAGATCCCCCTAACAATCAAGAGGAACGTCAAGAGGAGGAAATGGAAGTCGCCAAAACGAACGAGCTACATCACCTACCTCCTGAACATCAAGAAGAAGAAGGTCTTGATCGATCCCGAAAGCGAACACTAGGTTCACCGACAGATGTTATGAACGTGAAGAAGTGCATTGCAGCCTACAACATCACCGGAAAGGTGACCTTACCCAAGAAGGACTACAAGAAAAATAAAAAAGCCGCTGCTATTGACTCGGATTGATATATGCAACCTCGTCACACCGTGCCGGCAGCTAAGCTCACTTCTGCTGGAACAAACAAGGAGAACCTGACAAATTTATCCAACAGCAATAGATATTACCAGCTTGCAGCAGAAGAAACTGCAGCTCCTAAAACACCCAGTGAACCCAAGCCAGCTCCTATTGTTATAACTTATAAAAAAGATTTCAAGTCTCTTTAAATCTTGCTCAGAAAGCTTGTAATGCCGGCTACGAGGTGAAACCATCTGGCCATGAGCTGTATAAGATAATGACAAGAATTACAGCAGATTACATTGCTTTTACAGATTACCTTTCCAACCATGAACTGCCCTTCTACTCGTTCCCTACAATACCTGAATAACTGATGAAGGTAGTCACAAGAGGATTACTTTTTAACATGCTTCCAGAACACGCCAAAGAAGAACTCGAAGACATAGATATTATTCCCAGGACTATGGCCCACCTGAAGTCACCAAAATACACATCAGGAGATTCCTGTTTTCCTTGTCGTTCTAACGGATACAGTGGAAAACAGGAAAATTTATCAGATGACCTCTCTCTGCTCAGTCAGGATCACTACTGAAAATTTACGCATTTCAATGTTATAGATGTCAGGCGGTAGGACATGTCGCTAGGCACTGCTCCATGCATTACAAATGCGTCAAATGTGCGGATGAACACCCTACCAAGGATTGCAACACCTCCTAAGTGCACAAACTGTAATGGCGATCATATTGCCAGCTACAGGAAGTGTCCGGCATTTGGCCGCTTCAATGAAAGGAAGAAGGTCAATAATGCTGTCTACGCAGCGATAATGAAAAAGTAGCGCCAATAACAACAAAAGCAGGTGTCTCAAGACGAATTTCCGGTGCTCCCAACGCAGGAAAACACAACGGCAGAAGCTGCAACAGAGAATGTTAACAACAGCCAACTTACGGATCAAACCTACACCACGGCCCTGACAAAGGAAATACCAAGCCGGCCGAATAACAACCGACGAGGAAGGAACACACCTGCAGAAAAAGATGAAAACCAGAACAAGACCACTGATCTCCAGACGGGCATATCAGAACGCCCAGAACATAACGAAATCACCGTCCTGTTAAAATAATACAGTCCATGCTTACAGCTGGTACTACCCTAATAACAAACCTTACAGACCTTCCGCGGCAAATATCAGCTGCAGTGCAGTCGGCGGTAGAGGTCGCACAACTAAAAGTTATAATAACCGAACAACATGGCCAGGAAGATTCGCAAGCTGACCATATGTGAATGGAATGCCAATGGCATTCGCCGACAAATGGGGCAGTTCGTCGAATTTCTATGTAACGAACAAATTGACGTGTGTCTCGTTAACGAAACTCACCTAAAGCCAGGAGTGCGTGCGGCTGCCCCCAATTACAATGGCTACAGCAACGACAGCCAAACCGCAGGTGGAGGTACTGCCATTTACATTCACTCCTCAATTAATCACCACGAGGATGCTCTTCCCCACCTCGCCAGCTTAGAAGCCACAGCAGTGTCTGCTGAAATAACTACGGGCCGCCTGCTCTTGATTGCTGCCTACCGTCGTCCAAAAGGCAGAGTGAACGAAGATGATATTGCTGCACTACTTCACCTGCGTGGATACGTTTACATTGCGGGCGACTTTAACGCAAAACACCACGATTGGAACTTGCGCGTAACAAATACGGCAGGCAAACAGCTTCTCCATGCAGTCCAAGCTAACGATGGAGTAGTCTGGGGGCCTACTGAACCAACAAGTTTTTCCGTCTGGGTGACTTCCTGAAGTTTTGATATTGCTGTCACCAAAGATCTAAACCACACCATTGCGGTCTCTACCAAGACGGCGCTCTCGTCGGACCATATCCCAGTTATTTTTTACCTAGCAGAGGGAGCTACACATCGTAGTAGACGTCACAGAAACTTCTCCCACATTAACTGGGACAACTATAAAAACAGTATCTTGTAACAGCTTCAAAATGTCACTCCACCTGAAAACTCCGATCCCAGCACAGCAATTAAAAACCTCTCCCACTGGATCAACGAGGCAGCAGACTGCATCTCCGCCCCTCTGGACAAACCATCAGAACCGCTCCATGCAACTCCCACCATGCATTAGATAGGCGATAACAATAAAAAAAACAGCCTCACAAGAGAATGGCAGATCACCCGAAATCCTGCCACTACACGCCTCATCAATAGGATGCAAAGACAAATAAAAGCCGATGTCCAACAGCATCGGAATCGTTAATGGGCCGGTCTCCTGGCGAAAATCAACATCGAAGATGAGCTGCCTGGAAACTCACCCGCAGGATCCTCCGGCGAACGGCCAAACTGCCTCCCCTATGTGTTGGCAACAACGTCATCTCAGACCCTATAGAGAAAGCCGAAGCCCTGGCGGAGGTTTTTCAGAGAAACTTCAAGCCAGTCAACGATCACCTCGATGCTCAACATGTTCAGCTAGTAGAGGAACGACATCAACTCTTCCTCAAGACTATCATCCCTGAAGATGAAGAAATAGAACCCATAACTATTGAAGAAGTAGTCAACGTGATCTGGAAATGTAATCCCAACAAAGCAACGGACCATGATGCCATTGGATCCACGCTGCTAAAACAGCTACCCGATCAAGCAGTTCAGTACCTTACAGCAATCTTCAACCTGATACTCACCACTGGCGAATTTCCTGACTCTTGGAAGCAGGCTAACATTGTCGCGATACCTAAATGAGGCAAGGACAGGAGATCTCCTAAATTGTATAGGCCAATCAGCTTGTTACCAACGATGACAAAAATTTTGAACAACTATACTTAAAGAGACCCAGCCGACATATAGACAAGTATCATTTGTTACCGAACGAACAATTCGGCTTCAAAAAGCAACATGCTACTTCACAAAAATTACTATGTCTAGTGGAACACGCATTCAACACAATTGAGAAGAAAGTATTCTTTGGGGCCGTACTTTTAGACGTCACTAGAGCCTTCGACTCTGTTTGGCATCAGGGGCTTCTCTACTAGCTGTTGGTCTTAGGTTTCTCCCTGTCGCATGTAAGACTGCTAAAGAGCTACCTCTCAAATAGGACCTTTAGGGTACTCCTAGAAGACGCACTTTCTTCTGCAAGAACAATAGAGACCGGAGTCCCACAAGGGTCAGTAATTGGCCCGGTACTCTATAACTTGTAGACATCTGACATGCCGAGAACTGACCGAGTTCATACTGCGCTCTACGCGGACGACACGGCCCAGTTCACTAGGAGTATGAGAGACACTCAAGCACGAGCTACGCTACAAAGAGCTGGTAAAAACATCGAAAGCTGGGCCAAAACATTTAACGCAGGAAAGAGTCAAGCTGTCTTCATCACTAGAAGGAAGGTCCCTCAACTACCGCCAATCACTCTTTTCAATGAGCCCATACCATGGACACAAACTGCCACTTACCTTGGAATCTCCCTCGATAGAAGATTAACATGGAAGCAATATATTAATAAATTGAGAGCAAATGTGGAGGGCAGGATGAAATTCGTCTATTCTGTACTAAACCCTTCGTCAACGCTTAAGCCTAACCAGGCCATCAGGCTGTACACTACTCTAGTGCGACCAGTTCTCGATTATGTGGCAGTGTTTTGGGGCAATTCCGCCTCCAACCACATAGATCGAATGCAGAGCAATTCGTTTTGCATACAAGCAACCAATGGATACACCGTCCTCTGCCATTCTTCAAGTCAGCGGTCTCGAGCCACTAGGACTGAGATTCGCCAAAATAGCTTGGCAATTCTACAAAAACTGCTTACAATCAGCTAACCCGCTGATTGAGCAACTTGGCAGAACTGCCAGAGTTAAAGATAACGTTAGGTGGCCCGTCCACCTAGCACTATAATGAAAAACCGGAAATGACAATCCAGTAAGACCACATCGATTATGCCAACTTGCCTCAAATGGAAGGATATACAGTACCGCTGTAAGAACTTCTCTACACTCCGGGAAAGATGGATCCGGGATGAACAAGTCAGCTGTGTGGCTAATTAGCCAAACCGATGCTTAGGATGGCCAAGCGGACGTCCCTGAAGGGGATTAGGTCCGGGTTGCCTTGAGGGTAACCCGCCGGCGTCCGGTGAAGGGGGACAAAACACTCTGTCTATGTAAACGACAACCATTAAATACACAGATAATAGACTGCTGACATGTAATAGCCTCGTTTGTTATTCGTCTGACAGAAATTTTAATTAAGAGGCTGACATTAATATCCGGTAACAGGAAGTTTATTATCCGGCAGACAGAAATTTTAATTAAGTTTTAAGGTAATGGGCCGTTAGAGTGGAGCGGCGGCGGGAAGATGACCTTGAGATTGGAAACAAACGCTCCATCCAATACTACTTAGTTGCCTTCTTTGTTGGTGGTACTGTTTGAAGTTTTGTCTTGTATGCAGTATGGTAGTAATTAAAATAATTTGGGATTTGTGCCGTTATTTCATAAACTATCAAAGAAACGTTGGTTGCTTGAAAAAAGCAGACGAGCAGGCTTTTATTTTTTATTTTTTTTCCTCCGTGATTATTTTCTCGTTCTAAATTTTGGTTGCATTCAGTTATTTAAGCAAGTTTGTTTTATGTCAATTGTTTCTACCCTGTCTTGAAATTGGCACTAATTGGGAATATTTTATGGTCGCGGATAATCCGCATGTCAACTTTGGTAAAGATCACGTAGGTTCTCTGCAAGAAATATATTGAAGGATTCTGACTGGCATGTGTTTGAGCAGAATTTTTTATTTTCATGTATATAAATTGTGAGACAAAACATCTAATTTAATAACAAACTCTACTTCTCAGAATAATTTAAATATTCACACCGTACATATAAAGTTAATCATACTAAACCTTTTGAATGCGTGAATGGTTGTGCCAGATATCACATGGATAATTATATTACCGAAAGATTAAATTAGTTGGCTTTTTAATTTCTCAGAGCGTGGTTGCACTCCATCACTAACCTGATGTAAGCTGTTACAGTGTGCAGTTCCTATGAAAAATTTGGCTTCAGCTTGATCCTTGCATACAGACACAGATGATAACAAAAATTAGTGAATTTTGGCATCTGAGTAATGGAAAAACCTGGTACTAACTGGAATAAAAAGACACATACTTCTCAGATGATGATGTAAGTCACAATTAAGTGTGAATTTGATGATTTCAAATCATAATTCATTGTGCGATGCACCTTAACTTAACTTAGTCCACAACCCGAAGGTTGGTTGGATCCTCCCGAAGGAGGCATACTAAGCCTTTTTGTCAGAGGTTGGACGGCCAGTTCCTTTCCTCTGGGACCTGCAGTTTAACGTGGAATCCGAACCACGGAGTGTCCTGGCATAGCTCATATGATCAAACACAACTCTCAAAATTCCTGCACCTATAGAGTGGTTTTTAGATTGTTTTGGCCTATGTTTCGTAGAGAAGTATGTTTACAATGTGCATTAAAAGTAGGCTCTCCTATGTCCTTGCCGGTGAAATTAGCTTTTTTAAAAAAAATCTTTCCATTAGGGTTTACATGAATCGTTAACATTCAGACAGGCAAAACTTTCAAATTGTAGCCTACAGTTTTGACACAAGTGTCGAATAGTGTACATCAAATTATTCTTTTACAAATAAAATCTCCGATACAGAGGCACCTTTCCCATAATGCTAATACTATCCAATAATATAGACCTGCTGAAGTAAATCGTGGGCTGAAGTAAAAAAACTGCTTGTTACATTATCAACCATATATTATGTGTTTCATAACTATAACGATTGAATTTGCTTGTTTTTAATTGTCCTTATTAATCACTTATGTAGGTTTTCTCTTCATATTTTATAATAATCACAACATACAATGATAAACAAAGATTACAACTTAACTATTACAAAATAAATTATTAATACTTCAACAAGGGATCGTTTTTTCCAGTTCCATAACTGTTCTAAAAGGAAAAAATTTGAACACAATAATCTGATTGCATCAAATTTTAAGCAAAATTCATTTAGATTTCATACCAGAAATCAGAGCACCAGAAAAATTATTACTACCATTAGAAACACACAGATAAACCGGTATATTAATTATCCAAGATTTAAAGACTGTCTCGTGCCGAGGTCAACATTTAGAGGGACGCTATCAAGAGTCGTAACAGATACCTTTGTTTCATAAAAAATTTAATTCCGGCAGAAGAATTGCGCAGGTCAATTAATTTTATCAGAAACGAATGTATGTCTCCCCCATGGTTGAGGTCCCTTCCTGGAAACACACGACTACTGTGTGTGGGGTTAACTCCTCTTCATATGGTTTGAATAGCAATGGAGAGAAAATATTCATCTCTGGAAGCTCTTCCGGAGAGTTACATGTCTTAGTGAAACACATTTCCTGATCACCAGATTGCTTACCAGATACCGCCCGCATTTTCACATTTACGAGCACATAGTATGTCCAGCACATAACGTGTGATACAGGGAACAGACATAAGTTGTATACAACAGTACACTCCCACACGTCGTCAAACAAGCTAGATAGTGCATGCATGCTACTACTTCTAAAATGTTCCGAAATTTTTCAATGGAAGAATTATCTGTAGAGGGAATTTTGCTGGAAGAAGTAGAATCGGGTTATGCAGAATTTCTCATTGTACAATAGAAAAATCCATCTCAAACCGAAAATTCTGATAAAGTAATACTTGCCCCAAAGCCCGTCAAAAACAATGGATTTAAAGGAGTGTTATGGTTATTTATTTCTCTGCAGTTGCTTAACTAAATAGAATTGTTATAACATTAAGCTCTTTGTAATTTATCTTCCCTTGTGCTGTAGCTAAAAATCTTCAATTGTCAACTTGGTACAGGTTGCATTCCAGCCTAATATTGACGCTAGAAAAGCAAAGCTTCAATCGCATACGAATTAATACATTCCTTTTATTGCATGTCAGTGTCAACATGCATCGCGATATAAACTTCATCCCAAATCTTCACAGCTTCTTACCCCTTTCTTTCATATTACCTGTGAGGAAGATTGATGGTTTAATGGCTGACACAGCTTACATCGGCTGAAATAATGACTCAAGTGAAAACGAAGGATGCTGAAAATAAATCTTAACAACTTACGTTATGCGACGTAATATTTAATTGTGGTTTAGGCCACATAGATCGCGATCAATTTGGAACTTCTTTCATTCAAACCATGTTATGATTTAAGTAGAAAAACTGATAATTTGCCAATTTAAACGAAATACATACTTTTCTTTAAGTGTTCTGACAATTAGTTTCCTAGAAATTGCTTAACTAAATAGAATTGTTATATAATAAAATTCAATGTAATTCTTCGTACCATGCGCTGTAAGAAAAATTTTCCATTTCCATCCAGACCCATGTTGCATTACAACCTAACCACATACACGCCGCCAGAAGAACAATACTTCACGTATATTAATACATGTACTGTATCGCATTTTAGTGGCAATATTGCATCGCTACATAAATTTGGGCTCTAGCGTAATCACTAGGACTCGTAAAGGTCTTTTGGTCTGAAAATTGTTACATATGTTCGATAGATCATACTTTTAAATGTGTGTTGCTCTTAGAGCTATAAATATATACATACCGCAGAAACTTCACTCAAAAAGTGCCGGAACGACTGGGAGAAGCTATATAGCGAAGTATAATAACTATGCAGACGATCTTTGAACGATATTATTCGGGAATATGTCGCTATCACAGCCATAAAAAATATAAATATTGAACGTATTACTCACAAAAAACTGCAACAACTATTAACCATTAGCGAATAAAGGAATTTAGTTTTTATGTTTGGAATACAATCTGTACCAAAATGGTGATTGGTTCTTGTTGTTAAAACGTAATTCACTAGAAATTTGGATTGATTTAATATTTGATCAAAACTCTTCAAGGGTTTTTACACCTTTCTTTTTTGTTATCCGTGATTCAGACCGAAATTACAATCTTTGAATACCTGACATGGTTAAATGTTGCGGAAATAATAGCCTCTGTAATATTACTCAGCGAAAGCAAACAAGATTAAATCTTATAAACTTACATTATGCATCGTAATATTTGTTCGCGAGCAGTGTGCAACTATTTCCGTTCAAACTATTTAATAAATTTACAGTTTAAATTATTATTTAAAAAACAATTAATTATGTAGCTGTAGCGTCAAATACCAATTGTAATTCTGACCTTAACTCTTTGAATATTGATTTTGTTTTTAGGATATATTGGTTCCATCAACAGAAATTTACATATTATAGTAGTAAGTATAGTAGTAATTGATTCTTTTATCCATAATGATCAGTGGTATTGTGGTAATGGTTTCTCTATCGGTGGAAACAGTTGAATTACCTATAGACCGGTTTACTGTATTTCATTCGTTTCGATCCATTAATTCTGCGCTAAAATATGAATTCCAATGTTATATTAGTAATTGATTCTTTCTTCACAATTGGTTTCTCAATCAGCCAACAGAATTAAATGTCTACCGGCAAATTACAACTCCGCTTGTCTGCCACTCCACTATCTGAATAAAATATTATATATTTCAAAAATTTACTTAGGTCAATGTCACGTGTTCTGCTAAATCATCGAAGCTTATTATAGATCTTTAGATACAATTTCGGAACAAAGCAACACATGACATCAATAAAATGGAGCTCTTGAAATAACTAATAATGTTTTATTCTGGCCCAGGTTGCATTTCAACCAAGTCACAAACTCAGCTAATATTACCGCAAAATCATAGCTTCTATCAGTTGTGCAATAATACATTCACTATAAGGCCTATTACATGTTAGTGACGTTATGAATTACGAAATAAATTTGATTCATTATTTCAGATCGCGATACTAAATGAACCCGAAAATGACGTTGGCAATGTGGCGCTCGTAAAAACGCAGTAAATTAAATACTGAATTTATCTGAAACTAAATTCATCCACATGAATATTGTCATCATCATCATGACAGTTATTGGAGTAACGTAATTAACAAATTTATACTAAAATAACTTACAGTGTGCAACTGAAAGTCCATAATTATCTACAACTTTAAGACAACTTTCGTTAATATTGCTGGTCAAGTTAACATCTCCATAAAGTGACTGTTAATGCTCGTGATTTAGTAAGGTGTATAATTGCATTCAATATTTTGAGGTGTGTTCGTAAAGTTTGACTTTGTAGCGGCAATATTAACAGAGATAGTGGTTTAATTGAAATGATGCCTGGACCATAATTATTTTTGTTACAGCATAAGGCAGAAGAAATTTAGTTATTATTAGTAATAAGTAAGCAGCTTTCATATGCTCCGTGCAAAATGAGGTGTATTGTGTTGTAAACGACTTCCACTGTTATTTCACAAAACAATAAGTTTCTACATTAGCCCTTTGAATACATTCGTTTTAAGTGTAGCATTCGATAGATAAAGCAGAATGTTGAACAGTAAGTAAAAAGCACTATTTCGTGAATCATAGTCTCTATTGTACAAAAATTTGAACAAAAAATAAAAAGTGTTAGTTAAGTTTTAAATTTCGGCAAAAATAATTTGTAATACAGAGACTGTATAGTAACAAAAAAGAAACAGGAAATAAATTAAACCGAGAGAAAATGGAATCCTTTACATTTTTATAAATACACTAGCAGTTATTCGCGACTTCGTCCGCGTTGAAAAGTGTTGTAATATAAGATTTTCTTGAGAGATCTGGTTGCTCAGTGGTTAGGGCGTCCAAGTCGAGATGGAAAAGTCCCCAGCTTGAATCCAGTCCCGGCGAGGATTTTCAAAGGTCCTTAGCTCGACCTTCACCTCTGGCATAGGTTGTTGTGTGATGTGAATTACGCCAGAATGCTCAGTTAGTTCTGATTCCGTGTTGAACTGTGAGTCCTCTATATCCGGTAGGATTACTGGGTTACGTTAATAGGCTACGAAAGGGGCTGATGGCGGAGACGTAAAGAAGCCTTGTCACCAGGTCAATACGACCATAAAATTTATTTTAGAGCTATTTTCATCAGTAATCATCATCATTATCGATAGGGACCATCTCCTGTTTCCCGGGTGTTGTTTACGAGCCTTGTTTATTATAGACGATTGTTTTCCACCTTTTCCTGTCCAGAAAGGTTTCTTTGTCTTCTCTCTACGTCCTCCTTCAGTTGGTCTGTCCATCTTCTTCTTGGTCTTCCCACTGGTCTTTTGTCCAGTATCCTTTTTTCCAAATAAGTTTTTGGCAGTCTTTTACTAGTCATTCTCTTCACAGTAATAGTAGTAATAAATGTTGCAATAAAATAACAAAAATTTATTTGTGTTCCACAACTACTTCACTAAATTTTTAAAACAATAAAAATATTCTGTTTTAGGAGTATTTTCAGTTTAATATATCCATATATACAATATTGGGAATGTGTCTCCTAGGTTTTGGCTATTTTGGGAACAGCACCACTTTCGGTACCTGCGAAAAACTGCTACTAACCTGTTGAAATTTACATCAGTCGCTTGGTCAAGATATCCTCTTCACGTTTTGTGATCATACATTCCGGAAAAGTCGCCAGGAATTTAATTAAAAATGCCGAAATATGAAAGGCTGAGCAACTGCTAAATGCTTTCAGCACTGCTAAAATAACATAAAAACTATCGGTACAGGGATTATTTCAACCTAAACAGTTTAGTTTTGTCATAGTAATCGTGGTTAGCTTGAAATACGGCCTGGACCAAGTGAAAAAAAGAAATTAAGAAATTTTGGCTATACAGCATCAAACACGCAATGGCGTATTTGTTTACAATGGAAGCAATCTATTATCTCTGGTTGCTCGTTGATATGTAAGATGGCGGTCATTACCGTATTACAACTCGGATAAATATTGCGTGTTCGTCAATTTTGTGCGATTTTTTCAAAGGAGACTGATTTTTTCAACATTGGTGGCATGTAACGGCTGTTCATCATGTCATTTTTCGGCATTTTTAATTAAATTCCTGGCGACTTTTCCGGAATGTATGATCGCAAAACGTGAAGAGGACATCTTGACGAAGCGACTTATTTAAATTTCAATAGGTTAGTAGCAGTTTTTCGCAGGTACCGAAAGTGGTGCAATTCCCGCTATTTTCATAGCCCTAGTTTTCTTACATTTCTTTGAAATATTTGAATTTCGTTTACCCAGCATCTCTTAAAATTACTAATTTCATCTCGCGAATAAAAATGAATATAGTTTTAACTAATAGAAGCTCAAAATGTCAAAATATTAGTAGTATATTGATGGAATCGACTAAATATCAACAACAAAAAATACTAAAATTTGCAATACTAAAAATGAATATTTTGATTTGCATTGAATATCTGAAAAAAAATCTTTAAAAAATAGAACTTTTTGAATATTGATTTGGTTATGAGGATATATTGGTTCCTTCAATAGAAATTTAGATATTATAGTAGTATGTATAGTAGTAATTGATCCTTTTATCTATAATGATCAGTGGTATTGTGGTAATGGTTTCTCTATCAGTGGAAACAGTTGAATTACCTATAGACCGGTTTACTGTATAGTTCATTCGTTTCGATCCATTAATTCTGCGCTAAAATATAAGTTTCAGTGTTATAATAGTAATTGATTCTTTCTTCATAATTGGTTTCTCAATCTGCCAACAGAATTGAATGTCTGCCGGAAAATTACAACTCCGCTTGTCTGCCACTCCACTATCTGAATAAAACATTTATAAATTTCAAAAATCAGTCAACGCCACGTGTCCTGCTAAATCATCCATGCTTATTATAAATATTTTGATACAATATCGGAACAAAGTAACACATGACATCAATAAAATAGCGCTTTTGAAATAATTAATAATGTTTCATTCTGGCCCCGGCTGAATTTGACCCAAGTCACAAACTCAGCTAATATTACTGCTAGAAAATCAAAGCTTCTATCATTTGCGCATTAATACATCCACTATAGGGCCTATTGCATGTTAGTGACGTTATGAATGGCAAATTAAACTTGACTCATTATTTCAGATCGCGATACTAAATGAACCCAAATAATGACGTTGGAAATGTGTAAATTAAACACTGAATTCATCTGAAACTACAGTCATCCGCATGAAGTATGCCATCAGCATCATGACAGTTATTGGAGTAACGTAATTAAATAAATTATACTAAAATGCTTGTAACTTACAGTGTACAACGGAAAGTCCATAATTATCTACAACTCTAAGACAACTTTCGTTAATATTGCTGGTCAAGTTAACATCTCGATAAAGTGACTGTTACTGCTCATGATTTAGTAAGGTTGAGGTTTGTTCGTATAGTTTGACTTTGCAGCGGCAATATTAACAGAGATACTGGTTTGGTTGAAATGATGCCTGGATCAGATTGATTTTTGTTACAGCATAAGGCAGAAGGAACTTAGTTATTATTAGTAATAAGTAAGCAGCTTTCATATGCTCCGTGTAAATTGTGTATTGTGTTGTAAACGACTTCCACTGTTATTTCACGAAACAATAAGTTTCTACATTGGCCCATTTAATATATTCGTTTTAAGTGTAGAATTCGATAGATATTTGCAGAATATTGAACAGTAAGTAAAAAGCAGTATCGTGAATCATAGTGATTGAGGGTTTGATTTTGTAGCGACAATATTAACGGAGATTGTGGTTAGATTGAAATTCTGCCTGGACCAGAATGAAAACAAAACCTTCTTGTCGCAACAAAAGGCAAGAGGAATTTATTTATCAGTTATTTAAGAAATTTTAATAAGCTCTACGTCACGGTGTGACGTGTTGTATCCCGACGTAAACTACTCCCCAAAAAAGAAACAGGAAATAAATTAAACCGAGATAGAACTACGATATTTTTCACTTTTAGTGAACAGACTTTCGTGCTGGTATACTCATAGCATTATACGATTTTTTTTTTTTCAATTATGGTGTTATTACTTGATATGTCATACCATTTTATGTATGCAAATGAAAACATCTCTTTGCTAACTTGACAACAGTCCCTACCTTTTTTTTAAAAAATTTAAGGTTAAGTAGAGATTTGTATTTCCTGCTTCCAAACTATTGTTTGTCAAGTGCGTCGGTTTTATGGCTTTTAAACTAAACACAAACTTGCATATGTAAGTAGGGTTTTGCTTTTATTTCTGAAAAGTAGTGTTTGCGAATTACGTAAAGAGCAAAGAGTAAACGTGGCACGGCTATCTACGAAGTAGGAAACTCTTTGTTGTTTCCGAATTGATATTAATGGCAATTTCTAAAAGAACTATGCGTTTTTTGCGGGATAAAATCTATCCTATGTCCTATGACTTCATGGCAAATTTCATTTAAGTATGTTCATTTATTAAGGCGTTATTGATTCCAGAAGTACATCCAAACACACATCCGAACTTTCTCGTTTTCTCATTTATAGATATATAGATTTCGGACACGATCATTTTGCACTTTTAGTGAACCGACATTCGTGCTGGTATACTCATAGCATGTTACGTTTTTTTTCCAAGCATTGATTTTTCACATTTTTTATGACGCATATATTACGAACGAAAATATGGTGTAATATTTGATAAGTCATACTATTTTATGTACGCAAATGAAAACATCTCTTTGCAAATTTGACAACAGTACCTACCCTTTTTTATATTTCCTGCTTCCAAACTATTATTTGTCAAGTGCGTCGGTTTTATGGCTTTTAAACTAAACACAAACTTACTCTGGTAAATGAGAAAAATCGCTTGTAAAATCGACTTAACTTGCAACAAGACACAAGCCCATCCATCAAACTAATATTATAACATATTACTCTAAGTGACTGTATTACCTTTTTTAGACAAAAAAAATCCTCGTTAAAAAAAAGCCACTTCTTTTTTTAAGGGCTCCATCATTGTCTCGAAATTTCATAGGTGTACGAGGAGCTACGAGTTTAAGAAACTCTGCTTTCCATTGACGCTATGTACATTTTACAATCATCTGATCAACATGGAAGCGAGGTTAAAGAAAAATATTGTTTAGGTAGTCGATAACACGAAAATAACATTTGGCCATAAAGGACCGAAAATTTCCGAACTGCCTGTATATACTTCTCCACATCCAGCAGCACGATACCGGAACACACCACCAAATAGTAAACCAAACTAATGACGGTGGGGTGGCGGCAAAGTGCCGGACGACACACCGCGTGGTTTGAACCAACTTTAATCGAGTATGCGCCAATTATAAGACATTTGTCGTTGCGGTTACTGTGCGGATTAGTATCAGTCTAGTGTGGCCCCAACTGAATGCGTTACAAAATCGTTTGTAAGGCGTAGATGTTTCAGTAAATCAATAAACTTCAATTTATATTAAATTTTAGCGAATCTTACGTCATTAATAGTATGTACTTACAGTTAGGAATGAGTTGTTTAAAAATTGTGAAAAATGAATTGTCAATTATTTTTGACTTAGTTTTATGCCCAAAACAAGGTTTATGAAATGAGTTCACGTGCTTTAAATATTTTAGTCTTAGGAAAAGCAGCAAATATAATTTTAAATCCTTGCGTATATCTTTCAAGGCATTAGTTTATCATCTTTATTAATTTGAAGTTTTTATGTGTGTTAACTATTAAGAATCTACTAATATAATATTTTTAAATTCAAAAATTTATGTATTTACTATTTTTGCATTTCACGTCAATCATAAGAAATACCTACCTCCGATTCACATACTTTGCCCAAAGAACAAGGAACTCGCGAAAATCTGCTGCCCACGGCCTCGAAATGGTTAAGGCCGCCGCTGGTTACTCATTACTTTTGGTACTACCATGCTCATATTAATCCGAACGACCCGAATTGCACATCGCTACATTTACTCCTGGGACTTGTCCAACCCATTATACACATCTACGAAGACAACACTATACCCTGGAGGTGGTACAGTCTCACGACTATTAAAATTGAGCCACATCCACCTCCCATAAAACGAAATATATTTCCGCTATTTTGTTTTGTAAACCGAAATAGTAATTACATTTCGGCAATAAAAGAGTTATAGGAACATCGAATACGTTTCATTTACTTTTTAAAGACATATTAAAGTTATTAAGTGTTCACACATACCACGAAAGTTACCAATCTCAAACAAAATGCTGGTTTCTAGCAAGTACTGGATAACAACAAAATTCAGATTTTATACCCGTCTACAACAATTTAAAATGACTCGAAATTTACGTTGAATATTAACGTATGCTTTGTATTATAATTTTTGGAAACAGTACAGTCTTATCTAAGAGTTCAGTCAAATATATAACACGTAAAAAGATTTCGGATTTAATAATTTTGGCAGTGGTCTTGTAAGTATTATTGCCTGTAAAAGCAATTCTTTTAGTTCTGTCGTTTCTTGAACATACTTAGCCTTGGAACAATAGAATAGAATCATAATATTATTGTTCCGGCTGACGTGAGACACTGTCAACGCAGCATGCGGGAGTAGGATTTGAAAGGCACTATTTTATTAAATCTAACTTCACCCTAAAGATTTCTGTCACTCTACATTCCCCATTTTTTCTAGTGCTCATAACAAAGTCGGGCTATTGATCATTGATGTAATACGTAATGATAACTGTTTAAAAATAATCAAGGAACTAAATCAAACTAATGTGTTCATTGTGCGAAAAAGTTTTTATTAGCTAATGTCCTTATTGTGCGACAACGATAATTTCTAGCCTGTGGTATTGGGAAGCAGGTGAGAAATGAAATAGAAAGTGGCTGTTCTTACGAAAAAAATTCTCATCAGAGAAGAACATTAAATTCAAAGCTTCCGTATTTACAAACATGCTGCTCCGACTAGTGATAGCTAATGATATAATTGATGCACAACCACAACTGGGCATTATTCGTGGCGTGGAGTTATCTTCCCTGTCCTATCGAGTTAACTGCTATCTCCGGGAGTCCGTAAAAAATTCGGTTTGCGGTAAGGGGCAAAATCTTTAACCGTAGCACAAAAAGAATATACGTTATTAAAGAAGTGCAGAAATTTTAAAAGTTAATTCTGATGGATATCACCATTGATGAAAAGTTTCTTTAATTGTATTTCCTAAATTTAAAATTCCAAGAAATAAACAGTAAAATCCAGGAACGAGGAAAGATAACGCCTGGCTCGTTATTAGTTTATCCTACCTCAGCTTCCGTCTCTGGTAAGCCTGACGCAATGGTGCTGTAATTGGCTCAGGTTCGGGGATGCTGATCCCGGAAGCTACGAGGTGCGATGTCTTGCGGGTCCACGGTACGTGTCAGCTGAGGGCAAAAGTGGATAAATGATGCATTATGTTTTTCTTGGGTTACCCATACACTGGGACAGAGAAAACAATTTTACACCTATTGGGAAGTTGAAATTACAAATTTCTGCCTGTATCTATTGTGAAATTGAAATTCGTTGTTATTCTTCAATAAAGTCACTATTATTTCAAAGGCACGGAAGAGGTTAGTATTCTAAAAATGTAAACGAATTCGGCAAGGATATTTGAGAAATGGCAATTCCTCATTCCGTTGAGTAATTTCGAGATTTTTTAGTTTAAACAGAATTTTTGATAGTCAGATCGTGAGTGTGAATTGACTACTGTCTAGTGCCACTGATGAAATTTACCCTTCTCCCAATTCGTTCAGCTATTAATTAATGTAAAATTCCGGGAAATAAACAATAACTTTCAGGAACGAGGAAAGATAATGCCAAGCTGTTTATGCGTTGTAGCTACCACGTCTTCCGTCTCTGGTAAGCCTGACGCGATTGGGCGGTAAGTGGCTGATATTCGCGGACGCAGATGCCGGAAAGTAGTGCCTTGTCACGTGGTTCCACGGTTCGAGTCGCGCCGCAGGTAAAAGTGGTTAAACGATGCGTTATATTTTTCTTGTGTTACCTGTCCACTGAGACAGTAAAGACGTATTAAACACCTATTCAGACGTTAAAATTACAGATTTCTGCCTGCATCTATTGATCAATCCAAATTCATTGTTATTTTTGTTTAAAGTCATTATTATTGCAAAGGTTTGGAAAAATTAGTGTTTTCGGTTTTTATTTTTTTTTTTTTTTATATAAACCGAAAATCTTTTCGCTGGATCGTGAATGTGACTTGACTACTGTCTAATGCCACTGAAGAACTTTGCCTATTTGTTTGATGAACTGCACCACAATCAAGATTTAATTTAAATCTGCTGGTATCTGTATGTATTGACATATTAACTCATTGTATGCTGAATTGACGCTAAAGTAAATACATTCATGCTGTGGATACTGAAATTTGTAACAATCTAGTCTTAAAGTATGAATTGTTCGTGATAATTCATTTCGCCAAAGTATAAAGTAAAAGGTTTGTTTCCTCATAGTTGTGGAAAAACGATAGCCAGTATATGGACGTCATAACATCCACGAGGACTATGAGAAAGAAGAATGGTTTCATAAATATTCCAAGTTTCATTTATTCTAAAAAAAAAATCTATCTGTTTCCAAATTTTTGAAATTTTTTGTCTCAAGAAAAATATCGTAACAGAAAGAAATAGTAACACTTATTTTTCCGTTATGTTTTCTTAATAGAAAACTTTAAAAAATTACCTGTCAGCTCATAGATGACGATAGCACTATCAAGCGCCACATTGTAATTCATTATAAGGATTTATAATTTGTCTCAGTTACACTCGGCAAGTGATGTGTGGTATGATCATCATGAGGAAATAGAGCTGTTTACACTCAGCGTTGAACGCGCATCCTTTCCGTGAACGGCTCGTATAGAAAATCCATTCCCAGGATATTCCTACTTCTTAAAGAATGCTAATCATTAATTTTCTATATATACTCGTACAGTCTTTGTATTAAATGTGAACAGCGCTGTCATGTTCAATCAGTCTTTTTGCACAATCTGGCATCAATCTCATCGAACGAAAGAGTAAGGCACCGCTGGCTCCGCCTTTGGCAATATCATTGGGGGATATTTCATCAGAGCCATCTATATTTCAGATTATTCATTTCCGTAAACCAATGCTTGGAACAAAACTGGAATTAAGCTTCTCCCCACTGACAATTCGTAATGGGGGGGGGGTAGTTCATCAACCTACCCCTACATTTAAATAACACTATAAATAAATTCAGATCGTAAAACCTATCACAAAAGTTGTAATTAACGGGAATGCATTAAAGCGAGGCAAAAAATAACCCCTAAGGCTCCGTTCTACTGTTTACTACAACTGAATAGTGTAAAACTTTAACGATAATTATTTACATACTGGTTTGGTTAATTCCTTCCGATAATATTTCACTCACAATGTGGTCTGTGGACAAACCAGCGACTAACCGTTATCGAGGACGTAGAGTTTTTAGTACTACAAAACTACAGAAACAAGAGATTATTCCGGAAAAGATTGAATGAAAGCGTCTTCCTAGACAGCATTGTTATCAAACTGACGAGTAGGTATCTAGCTTGAGCGGGAGGGGGTGGGGTGTCCTGTGGTTAGCGTCGTGGTTTTCTGAACCTGCGGTTCAAGGTTCAAATCCACGTATTTCATATTCTTTTAAATTTTTTCGCCTTTTATAAGTTCCGAACCAACACTAAGCTTATACATATTATGTATTCTTGATTCCTTCCAAACTGCCCCAGGGAATAAGATACTTAAGGAATCTCTTATAACCGAAACTATCAAACGATTTTTAACCAACTACCAACATGAAAGTAAACACTTTTGCGGCGGCAACGCTGAAAGAAAAGTACTCTGGTTCCCAGCCACGCCGAAATCAGATCGTCTGCCCCGTTTCCAACTGTACACGTTTTTCGAAAATAATCATTTCGCAGTAGAACGAATTTCACGTTTCAGAAACTATTAATTAATCGTTGGATTTATATCTATAATTTTAAGCCATGTCTATCATTAATTCTGTAGGTGGTCTATAATGATCATACACCATCTTTAAGGAAAACAAAATTATAATGTAAAAACATGAAATGAAATCTCGTAGAACCATATATTAGTACTGTAACAAATTAAATGACCATTGTCACTCAAAAAATTAATACCAGGTTATTATCGTAGGACTAGCATAAATTCTTTTATTACTGGTATACGTAATGAAAGTTAATTGAGAATCGGGATTTAAGTAGTGAGTTCTAAAATTACTTCTTTACAGCGTAGCGACTTGATACCTGCGGGATTAAAAACTCATTACTTAATAAATCATACAATGTTTGTGTTATTCTTTGTTTGCGATTATTTCAGTGTAATAACATAAATAGATACCACCATTTGGCGAAGAATGATGTAGCCACTCGTTTGAGTGTTCTTTAGTCTCGTGTGTGAAGTGGAACAGTAACGTTTCGTCACCAAAGATAGTCGACTCCAAAATAGACTAAGCCGTAAAATTTCAAATAAACACAGCCTACCGGGAAATAAAGTTCGACAGTGCCTTAGGACCGGAGAACCGAGCGTAGTGGATGTGCCTTAACGCTCTGGCCTCGCATTCGGGAGGAGGCGGGTTTCAATACCCGTCCGACTATTAGAGGTGGAAAAGGACTAGTGGCAAGGATTTCACCATTTGCCATTAAGGAACCATTCCGGTATTCACATAGAGTGGTTTGGGGAATGCATTGAAACACCAAATCTGGATGGCCGGACTAGGATTCCAACGTGTGTCCTCCCGATTGAGAAGCTAGAGCGTCACAGCGTCTACAAGAATGCGTGTGTCGAATGGTGATGACGTACAAAATTGTATAATTGTTCAGTCCTTAAAACAATGTATACATTGAAGAAAGTAAATTGAAACTTTGCTTTGGAGACCTTAGATTTCCCTCTTACAGTTAACATGGATTACCATTGTATTTTTAATTTCCAGCTGTGACTTGCAGTATTAAGTTGGATAATTGTAGTGAAAAACAATAAAAGAAACTTTAACCGAATTTGCTGCTCGTGATGAATTATTACGTGTATTATTTGCGTTATAAAGGTGTTCTTCTTTGCCGAAGGAAATAGGAAAGTTCACACTTATTTCCTCCTGCAACGCAGCCACATCTACTTCCTCCTATGTTGCCACGATTTCTGACTTCTGGCAGTGCTCCGGAAATTCCTATACAAGGAATCGTGTCTCATAGCTAGGCGATATCATAAGAACAGACACATTGGCGATATGGAAAATAACTTTTATTCCACATCTCATATTTTTACTTATTTTTTTTTCTGCTTTTAACAGTTTGATTTTTTATACAGGTTATCAATAACTATTCTTTCACGAGATTTTGTATCTATATATATCTTCACTTTGGTTATATAATGGACGAAGCACATCTGTTTGTATAGGTGCAGTGGCTGAACGGTAATGCGCTTACCTGTGGAGCTGTTGTTCCTAGGTTCGATCCCACTTGCGGTTGAATATTTTTTCATTGATTATTTCCTTTTCACTTGTTGCAAAATATATATCATTTGTATATACGTATAAAAAACGTATTATATTTTACGGCAAATTGTTTAAAAATAAATTCTAATATCAAGCGCAAATACACTTGTCATCGGAAGTCCCAGTCCACTAATGTAGCAGCATTTTAGTTGTTCATCGTGAAGACAGATTCATTTAGCAATCCATTTGAAAAACATAGGCCACATCGACGATAAATTGTGTGTATTTGGAATTTGAAATACTGTTGAGCCAATATAATCTGACGAGTTTAGTGCATTTTAGTGCCATAAAGGCAGGGAGTACATTTAGAATTGTTCATGAGAACCTGCAAGAATAATCACTGCTGTTTAATTTCTCACTTGATCCGACAAAGAAACTATTATTTTTAATTTTTTATTTTGGATCTGTGATTTCAGTATGCTGTGAGTTAGGTGTGTTATTTTGTAAATGTCTCTCCAAGGATCTAGAATTGTCTCAAAAACCGATAGTTCTTGGAGTTTGACGCAAACACAGTAAACATCTGTATCCAATGGTATCGCTGTGAAATGCTCCTTCTAAATGCCAATTTCATTTCTAAGCCAGATGTGAAACTACAAGGCTGTTGGTTGCACATAGCTGCTCTTTCTTTTTAACGCTAATTATATTGTAATTTCCCTGACGCCTTGGAGAGCCATCTACAAAAAAAATCCAAACTAACAACATATTGAAATCACAGATCCAAAAAAAAGAAAAAAAAACAGTTAAATAAAAATATGAGACATGGAAGAAAGGTTATTTTCCATTTCGGCAATGTGTCTGTTTTTATGATATCGCCTAGCTATGAGACACGATTCCTTGTATAGGAATTTCCGGAGCACTGCCAGAAGTCAGAAATCGTGGCAACATTGCAGGAAGTAGATGTGGCAGCGTTGCAGGAGGAAATAATTGAACTTTCCTATTTCCTTCGACTAAGAAAAAAACCTTTATAACGCAAATAATACACGTAAAAATTAATCACTAGCAGCAAATTCGGTTAAATTTTTTTATTGTTTTTCACTACAATTATCCAACTTAATACTGCAAGTCACAGCTGGAAATTAAAAATGCAATGGTAATCCATGTTAACTGTAAGAGGGAAATCTAAGGTCTCCAAAGCAAAGTTTCAATTTACTTTCTTCAATGTATACATTGTTTCAAGGCTGAACAATTATACAATTTTGTACGTCATCACCATTCGACACAAGCATTCTTGCAAACGCTGTGACGCTCTGGCCTTTTCATTCGGGAGGACACATGTTTGAATCCTAGTCCGGCCATCAAGATTTGGTGTTTCAACGGTTTCCCAAAACCACTCTATGTGAATACCGGAATGGTTCCTTAACGGCAATTGGTGAAATCCGTGCCACTAGTCCTTTTCCGCCTCTAATAGTCGGACGGGTATTGAAACCCGCCTCCTCCCGAATGCGAGGCCAGAGCGTTAAGGCTCATCCACCACGCTCGGTCCTCCGGTCCTAAGGCACTGTCGAACTTTCTTTACCGGTAGGCTGTGTTTATTTGAATTTTTACGGCTTAGTCTAGTTTGGAGTTTACCATCACGGGTGACGATAAGTTACTGTTCCACTTCACACACGAGACTAAAAAACACTCGCCAAATGGTGGTATATAATTATGTTATTATACTGAAGTAATCGTAAACAAACAATAACACAAACATTGTATGATTTATTAAGTAATGAGTTTTTAATCCCGCAGGTATCAAGTCGCTACGCTGTAAAGCAGTAATTTTAGAACTCACTACTTCAATCCCGATTCTCAATTAACTTTCATTACGTATTCCAGTAATAAAAGAATTTATGCTAGTCCTACGATAATAACCTGGTATTAATTTTTTGAGTGACAATGGTCATTTAATTTGTTACAGTACTAATATTTGGTTTTACGTGATTTTCTTTCATGTTTTTACATTATATTTTTGTTTTTCTTAAAAACGGTGTATGATCATTATAGACCACCTACAGGAATAATGATAGACATGGCTTAATATTAGAGATATTATTCCAACAATAAATTAATTATTTCCGAAACGTGAAATTCGTTCTACTGTGAAATGATTATTTTCGAAAAACGTGTACCGTTGGAAACGCGGCAGACGATCTAATTTAAATTAAATCTTGATTGTGGTACTGTTCATCAAACAAATAGGCAAGGTTCTTCAGTGGAATTAGACAGTAGTCAAGTCACATTCACGATCCAACGAAAAAAGTTTAGGTTTAAATAATAAAAAAAATCCGAAATCACAAAAAAAAAACACTAATTTCTTCCAAACCTTTGCAATAATAATGAATTACACAAATAACAATGAATTTGGATTGTTCAATAGATGCAGGCAGAAATCTGTAATTTTAACGTCTCAATAGGTGTTTAATACTTCTTTACTGTCTCAGTGGACGGGTAACACAAGAAAAATATAACGCATCGTTGAACCACTTTTTCCTGCGGCGCGACTAGAACCGTGGAACCACGAGACAACGCACTAGCTTCCGGTATCTGCATTCGCGAATATGAGCCACTTACCGCCCCATCGCGTCAGGCTTATCAGAGACGGAAGACGTGGTAGCTACAACGAATAAACAGCTTGGCATTATCTTTCCTCGTTCCTGAAAGATATTGGTTATTTCCCGGAATCTTACATCAATTAATAGCTGAATGAATTGGGAAAAGGGTAAATTTCATCAGTGGCACTTGACAGTAGTCAATTCACACTCTCGATCTGACTATCAAAAATTCTGTTTAACATAAAAAATCTCGAAATTACTCAACGGAATGAGGAATTGCCATTTCTCAAATATCGTTGCCGAATTCGTTTACATTTTTAGAATACTAACCTCTTCCGTGCCTTTGAAATAATAGTGACTTTATCGAAGAATAACAACGAATTTCAATTTCACAATAGATACAGGCAGAAATTTGTAATTTCAACTTCCCAATAGGTGTAAAATTGTTTTCTCTGTCCCAGTGTACGGGTAACCCGAGAAAAACATAACGCATCATTTAACCACTTTTGCCCTCGGCTGACTCGTACCGTGGACCCGCAAGACATCGCACCTCGTAGCTTCCGGGATCAGCATCCCCAAACCTGAGCCAATTACAGCACCATAGCGTCAGGCTTACCAGAGACGGAAGCTGAGGTAGGATAAACTAATAACGAGCCAGGCGTTATCTTTCCTCGTTCCTGGAATTTACTGTTTATTTCTTGGAATTTTAAATTTAGGAAATACAATTAAAGAAACTTTTCATCAATGGTGATATCCGTCAGAATTAACTTTTAAAATTTCTGCACTTCTTTAATAACGTATATTCTTTTTGTGCTACGGTTAACGATTTTGCCCCTTACCGCAAGCCGAATTTTTTACGGACTCCCGGAGATAGCGGTCAAGTCGATAGGACAGAGAAGATAACTCCACGCCACGAATAATGCCCAGTTGGGGTTGTGCATCAATTATATCATTAGCTATCACTAGTCAGAGCAGCATGTTTGTAAATACGGAAGCTTTGAATTTAATGTTCTTCTCTGATGAGAATTTTTTTCGTAAGAACAGCCACTTTCTATTTCATTTCTCACCTGCTTCCCAATAGCACAGGCTAGAAATTATCGTTGTCGCACAATACGGACATTAGCTAATAAAAACTTTTTCGCACAATGAACACATTAGTTTGATTTAGTTCCTTGATTATTTTTAAACAGTTATCATTACGTATTACATCAATGATCAATAGCCCGACTTTGTTATGAGCACTAGAAAAAATGGGGAATGTAGAGTGACAGAAATCTTTAGGGTGAAGTTAGATTTAATAGAATAGTTCCTTTCAAATCCTACTCACGCATGCTACGTTGACAGTGTCTCACGTCAGCCGGAACATTAATATTATGATTCTATTCTATTGTTCCACGCTAAATATGTTCAAGAAACGACAGAACTAAAAGAATTGCTTTTACAGGCAAGCATACTTACAAGACCACTGCCAAAATTATTAAATCCGAAATCTTTTTACGTGTTATATATTTGACTGAACTCCTAGATAAGTCTGTACTGTTTCCAAAAAACTCTTTTATTGCCGAAATGTAATTACTATTTCGATTTATGAAACAGAAAAGTCGAAATGTATTTCGTTTTATGGGAGGTGGATGTGGCTCAATTTTAATAGTCGTGAGACTGTACCATCTCCAGGGTATAGTACTGTCTTCGAAGATGTGTATAATGGGTTGAATAAGTCCCAGGAAGAAATGTTGCGATGTGCAATTCAGGTCGTTCAGATTAATTTGTGCATGGTAGTACAATCGAAGACTAGGATGATGCATCGCATCGAGTCGCATCGCGTATGGGATAACTTCGTTACTCGTTACTTTTTATTCAACACAAACTAGAATGGGGCATCGCATTCGCATTGAGTCGGGTCACATACAAGACGTCTTCGTTTGTACTTGGTAACGTTTAAGTAAATTGTTTATTTTGTAAAATAAGTGCAAGTATTATTCATTTGGGTAAGGCTTCATTTAAGTAATTAGCACATGGATCTTACGAAAAAGTTCTGAATGTACACTTTATTTTTTGTAATGAATATTATATACTAAAGAATAATCTAATTTCAAAACAAACACCTGTTCCGGGAAAAAAAGACCTGATCTTTCACTTGACTGCGACATTTCAAGTAACAATAACTATTGATGGTTATATTTTGAAGTAGCCTACTCAAAAGCCTGCTTAGAAGCCTAATATCATAAAAGGACATGTATTTAACAAACACTAAATTCTCATAAATGAATTTCTTTTTAAATAGGAGGTTTCACCACTGTCATCCTTTGCTGATTTCATTTATTTTTGTAAATTATTAATCTTTTTGTTATAGATTTGTTAAAGTAAATGTGGACATACCATCAAATCGGGCCTACAGGCAGAGTGCTACTGACTCGAGCTTTAATTGTTTCATTTTAAAAATATCAATATTCTAAACTTTTACATCGATAACAAAGATACAGGACAAACATGCGATTAGATTCGTAATTGTTGCGTCGCGGTTACAACGAACATTCAACATCAAAGCCAGTACCAAATTGATTACATGCGTTCTGCGGTAATCATACAATAACTATAGCTGTGGCCAGATTAATCGGCGGGTCGGTGTGAACGCGCTGTAGCCGTATTTGGGGACAATCTCGCGTTGCGCTCTCTTTCTATCACCTGAAAATTGCAACGCCTGTGTTGACTAGTCCAAGCGGCAACACCTCGCTACCCAACCCCAAACCTTCCACCTCCCTTTCACAAAAAAATGTGTGAACCTGAGAATTAGAAAGTGTCAGAGTGAGTGTGACCTTGCTCAAGAGAGGATATTTTGATTTTTAGCGAGTTACGATTTTTACGTGCGATTTAAATAATTACTTTTGGTTATTAATTAATTATAGTAATTTAGTGTAATCATTTTACCGAACAAAAAGTGCATCAACTTATAATTAGGGAAATCTAGAAAGAGAATCCTGCTACTAAAAATAGATACTTAGGAAGAGACTTATGCTCCTATTCCGGATGTTCCCGAACTAACGACTCCCAACAAGACGCAAGTCATCGACAGCAGAACCACCGCGGCTGAAGCAGACAACAGAGTAAATCTATCATTCACAATGTGTATAAATATTTCATACTTCTTGTGGACAATGATCGTGAAATTTTGTCTTCTACATGTATGCTAGTAGGAAAAGACTTGAAAAATATGGATGTACTTGATATTGTTGAAATAAAAAGCTATAGTTATTTGTTACCGCAAAAAAACAACCATATTGCGAAAAAATTAGGGAATAGACAGGCTATTTGCGCTGCAGCTTGTGATGTCGGTTTGAGAACTGTCCAGCGCGTGTGTCGCGAGGAAAAATAACCTACTTTTCTTTCTCGAAAGAAAAATTTGAAACAATACAGCACTCTAACAAAGCTTAGCGACTTTCACAGTCCTTTGTCAGGAGGACAGTACACGAATTTTACGATAGTGATGAGTGGTAATATATAAACAGATAATTTTGTCGTTAATTATGCAAGTTTTTCAGTGCAGAGGATGACAAAGTGGAATTTTGATTTTAGTTATAAATATACAAACTGAAAATAAAATTTAACACGCTGACTTTTAGCCACAAATAAAAGAAGAGTATTTCCATAAGTTTCCTTGGTCTGTCGAGAATTTTATTTTTCTGCGCAGATAATAGAATAATAAATAATAGGTTTTTTGAAACCTCCAATTATATTAAACGCATCTGCAATGCATAAATTTCGTAACGAAATGACATGCATCAATATTTTATGACAGAATAGTGATCTTATATTACTTAAAACACGTTACAAACAATTACTACAAGTAAAGAGATGAATACAACTGTTACGCGCATGGCTTGGCAACTGCGCATTTGACGCCACCCGCCAAAAGATTTGGCCAGAGCTATAACATCAGGCAAAAGGAATAAAGTCATTGTACCTCGTTCTTTGTTTATGATGTTCTGGAACTGCAAAAAAAGGGCTGATAGATTTTTATCTGGAAATTATCGCAGAACGCTATCAGTAACAGATATGATTAAAGAGCTGGAATGGGATTAATTCGAAGACAGGAAGATGGTGAAGAGATTCATGGGAGTGTACAAGGCGTATATTGATGATAAGGCACGGAAAGATATTGGTGTAAGAATTAAAAGTAATGCTTGGAAGGAAAATGATGACAATTACCACAAGCTGGCACTTGATTTTAGGCACAAGGGTGTAAGAAGGTTCTCTTTTTTTAGGTAAGGGTTTCAGGGATTGGAATAAGTTACCAAGAGAAATTATGAATTTATTTTCCCAAAAAAGTTGGAAAAATTCAAAGTTAAAATTTGTAGAGGTCAAATGTAAGTGGATGCAGGAAAGGAGGGAAGATGAGTGTGTAGGGAAATTGCCACCGGATCGTGCAATCCATTGCAATTTATCGCGCGACTGGTTATAATTATAAATAACTCAGTTCTTTTGCTTTCAAAATATATTGTTTATTATTCACAACTCATATTCCTCTAGGAACTACATCGGACTTATAGTATTCGAAGAATGCAAGGATCTTCAGCAGTGAAACGGTTTCTAAGCAACCGTTCGGTCTTTATGTCGCTAACCTCCAGCCATCTCTTGATTTCTTATCCCGATGGCAACTTACATTTCTTTGCTATAGGAGTAAATATATCGATTTTTGTTTAATCTCATGGCACAAAAATATGGTTTTCTTATTAAATGTTTCTGTTCTGTCACATGCCTCCTCAAGTTCACCACGTCTTTGCTTAAAATACATTGGTAAACTTGCATCCAGTGATACTCTTTCCTCTGTTCCTAGTAGAAATCTTTTACAAATCATTTTACAAAACATTCTCTTCTTAATACTAACAACATAATGAAATGAACTAAAAACATGTCTGAAAATTCACACAAATGCAAGTCCTGTCACGATCGCCATTTCGCGCGACTGTTTATAATTATAAATAACTCAGTACTTTTGCTTTCAAAATACATTGTTTATTATTCACAACTCATATTCCTCTAGGAACTACATCGGACTTAAAGTATTCGAAGAATGCAAGGTTCTTCAGCAGTGAAACGGTTTCAAAGCTAACCTCCAGTTATCTCTTGATTTCTTATCCCCATGGCAACTTACATTTCTTTGCTATAGGAGTAAATATATCGATTTTTCTTTAATTTCATGGCACAAAAATATGGTTTTCTTATTAAATGTTTCTGTTCTGTCACAAGATATATATTACAAACCATTAGACAACTTTTATATATTGTAAATTACCCTATAAATTAAAATAAACAAATTTCATAAATGTTTGAAATCAACAAACCTCACTAATGAACAATCAATTAAAATAGTAACTATCTAAAAATTATCCATACGAATTTTCTATTTACAAATTATGCACTGCAAATTCTAATATTAAAAAAAAAAGTACAGAATTATTCTTTTCTTTGTCAAAATTATTTACGTCGTTAAAAATATAAAAACTTAAAAGTAAATAATATTACATTAAAATAGTGTTCGGACAATGTGCTTCTACAGAAACATTTTTATTTGTAACGAACCGAATTCAAATCACAATTCCCAAAAATACGTGCGTGTGCATACGATTTTTTATTCTTAAAATTTATTAATTGCTTTGTCATAATACTTCTGGTACAATTGAGCACTGGCATGAAGCATACCATGAATGATTTCGTTAGTACATTGTAAAGTTCAACTAAATTGTTCATTGAGTAAAGTAAATCTGGGTAAATTGTTCGTACTGAACTGAATATTACATACTTCAGAGTAATACCTAATATCAAAATCGCAGCGCACTTAAATCAACTGATTTCAAAACAAACATCTGCTCATTAAATCGCTGGGGGAACCTTTCTAGCTCCCGCATGACGTATGATACGTCGTGTTCGTTCGTTTATCGAATCAAACTGTCATCTATACGACAAATGCGAGTAACGAAACATGCGAATAACGAAATGAATTTGTGAGTAATGATTCAGTATTTCGAATTAGGCGACGAACTCGAACCATGATTACCTATGTGTTTCATTTTTATTTTTTCAGTTAATTATTTTCGTGGATCAGTACCTATCCGTGCCTACTCATCTCTACATTGAACTCAATTCAACGCGTAGAAAGCATATATTACACAAAGGACATACTGTATGATGTGCCATAAAGAGTAGTTCCAAACAACTTATTGTGACAGTTTTCTATACACTTTTCAGTTTCTCAAAAGAAAATATTCTGTCTGGCTTACAAGCAGTGAACTTTACTAAACAACTTCTTTTCTTTTCTTTTTTTACTTAGTGCTTTACGCCTCGTCGACGGCTAAGGTCATTAGAGGTGGGATGGGAATGGGTACAAGGAACGGGAAAGAATTCGGCCATGGCCTTTTGAAGGAAGCATCCCTGCATCCGCCTGTAGTGATTGGGAAAACCGTGGGAAAAAACCAAATTTGGATGCTCGGACGGGGGAATTCGTACCGGAGTCCTCCCGAATGCAAGGCCAGAATGTTAACAGTTCACCCACCACTCTCGGTAATAAACAATTTCATCTCCGGTTGTTAACATAGCTGAAACAATTTTGATTTGTAGCACAATTCTCTATACTTTGTCCGTCAACATTAACAATTACATAATGAAAAGTATTTTTTCATTTCTTAAGGCCTTTAGACGTCGATGTTTATTCTGCTTGGAGGGGATCGTGGGTGAGGAAGTGGAAGAAACTTGTTTATGGAAATCGTTTGAAATAAAACCGCGGAGATTATGAGTTCTACGCTTTTTGGCCAACAAATGGCATAATTTTAATAATAGTTTGAGAAATATCTAGGATTAGAATCATGAGAATTAATTTTAGTACCTGCCCAAATATAAGCAAATTCTGGAGAAGAAGAGAAAGAGTGAATGGAAAGCTATGTTGAACGCCCCTCCTACGTGGTTTCTGACATGTGAAATTCTCGTTTCAAAAGTACTATTACCGGTTGTAGAGTTATATTGTGATACTTTCAGGTTTTAATTTATGCATTTTCCCAATACTCTTTTTACGTAAAAGCCTTAGAATACTATGTCCATGGAGTTGCATTGAGGACGCTATTCTGCGGGTCAGATCATTTTCTGTGCAGTATACATATTGTGGAACTGAAGATCTAGCAGCCATTTCTTTGTGACTGTATGGGAAGGCTTCCTGTGGGATATGTAGTACCGAACACCCGCCTTGTCAATAGGGTGGTTAATGAATAGATTCAACACTTAGTTGATTGTTACTTTAATATTACAAAATACACTATAAATATTGCAAAACAGACAAAAATAGAGATCTCGCGTAAGACAATACCTTGATTTTATAAGATTTTACGGCAAAAATCTTTTTGGCTTAGTAGTAGATATCGTTGAATCATGAAACTTAATACTACGAGCAATAACACGCAGGTATATCAGTTTCTTAATTACCATAAGGCGACAAAAGAATGGCTCGTGTCGAGGTAAAGTTTGGCGGTGTAAGTGCCTCGTAACAGATACCAGAGCCACATAAAGTTTTAATCGCGATATAAGTTTTGCACTGGTCTATTTGATTCTTAATTTATCTAGAATGATTGAAGGCCCGTCCGGTGATCGAGGTTTCTTTGATATTCTTATTATTATTACCATCGTATAACAGTTTACACAAGATAACATAGCACAAAGAAAATACAACAATATTAGTAACACAAAAATATCTACAAACTCAGCAAAAGAGATGGAACGAGTTTCAGCGAAACAAGATACAGTTATGGCATTTGTCATATGTTAACGAATAGAGTACTTTTTACCCCGATAGTTTACCTAAGCCTTAAAAACATTCACGCCCCTGAAACTGTATATGAATTCTAGTGGAGTATGGCATAGCCGCATAGTTTATGTACAGAATAGTAAGTTCCTCCAGAAATCATCATACAATATATTAAAACAAAGAAAACTGTAGTGGTATATTTTACTTTTTCTTATGTACGTATAGGTCTCTCATTCCAATACTATCAGCTGCGTTGGCGTGGAGCCAGGTGTGTGGATGAATCTAATATTAGTCTGGTATGAATGTCTGTACCTTTGATAGATGACGTCTGTAGATTTCATCCTTTCGGCGTGGGGGATGGTGGTTCACTGGCTAGGATGGTCATAGCACATTAAAGGTTCAAAGACAATGTGTACTGAACAGCGTGCATGGTTGCAACCTTCAGCTGATTCGCTCACTACACATTCTCAAGAACGACGTTAGAGATAGTAAAGGTATTTTATGGTGCTTGTGGAGGATCGTGCTGTTAATATACTGTTTAGTTAAACTTCTGATGTTGTCGGCCCGTGCATGATCTATTGAGTTCAGCTTCAGTACTTTAGTGTGACTTTTGACATATGTATCTGATGTACTACTCGAATAGTTAGATGCCTTATCAGACAGTGAACAGAATGTGTTTTATTTATGATTGCAGAGCATCTGTCACATACGACGCTCTCTGTATTTCTGTGGAGGGATTCAATACACTTCGTATGCTATGATGCATAAAACTGCAATCGACATCTTTTGCAAACCTTCTCACAATGTTAGCTGATGACATCTTTTGTGGAGGGAAATTACATAATTTTGGTGATTTTTTATGATTTTCCTGATATTTTGCCGATTTTCATAAACTTGAGGAATTTCTAGTATTTTGAAGTTTGTTTTATTATTATTATAAAACTGTGCATTTTTTCACAAAATTACACATCTCTTTTGTTCCATGTAAATGTTTCATACATGTTTCTATTTCTCTGACTATTGTCTGTATGTTTTTGCATGTATCCGTGTTAACAAGTATCATTTATATGTGCATGTGTCATCCATCCTATTTAAACGCAGACTGCCTTCGGTGTCGCTGTGATGATGTTGGCTTCTGTGTCGGTATACGCTCTGTCACTACTTTTAGTCGACAATACTGTGCTTAATGCGTAGTTGCACACTGCGCACACCCCGTCTAACTGGTCTAACACGAGTGTAACATTATGTGTAGGGTTCAGATATTTAAGACAAGTCATATTTTTTTCCTGCCTTCTGTTTGAGCTATAATGCTGAATTAAACACTAATTGATCGATTGTATTTTATATAGCATTCAAATGCATATTCAGGCCATTTTCCTAGTTTTGGTCATATAACGATAATTTTTAAGGTCAAATGGTCATATTTTGAGGGAAAATATCGTAATTTTTAATAATGCCCGGAAGTCACTAGAAGATACAGGTAAGGCGAAATTAATATGTATTTTTCGCTGAACTGTACTAATATTATACTTTGGAGGAATAAACAAAACTAATTGTCACTGAATTGGTCAGAATTTAACAGCCAAGAATTAAAGTAATATACTGCAGTAATTCTCTTAACGTTAATGTTCCGCCCGCTTTTAAATCTCGACATTGCCGCAGCAGAATGCCTGTGTCGATGCACGTCAATCATTATCTCACTATCGCCAATATTTTTGAAAATATTTCTCAGACAGTGTCAAATCTGCAGTGGATCAGTGAGTACCATCATGTTGAAAAAAAAAAAATCTTGAAGTGCGGGGTTACGGAGTTACCTGAAGGCATTTGGATAGGAGTATTTTAGTACAGATGAAACACTTATTTTCTGTTAGTTAAGTGAAATTAAAGTGACTTGGATAATTCCATTTACTATTTAATTTCTCAATGGTGTAATAAGTGTACGGAACCCAATTATACTGTCTACACGAAGTCGAAAATACTAGATAAAAGTAAATTATGTATAACTGAGTAGTTTTGATGTATAGTAAATTCAAATGTTTGGTCATTTTTAGGTCATCTTTACCCTTTTTATTGTCATACTAGCTCGTACCCGCGACTTCGTACGCGTGGATTAAAAATTTTTTTTGCCAGAATTAAATATAGAAAGTTATTGGTAACGAAGGATTGGTCCCAAACAATATCGAGTCGGAATAATATGACAGGAAAGCTAAACTATGTCATTGTACCGTCGAACCTGTCTCTTGAAGAGAATCAATTTCTAATATATTTCTGTCACCATTCGATAAGGTCTCAAAATTTCGTGACTACAACTGTTAATCATACTGGAAAAAATATCCTGTGCCCTTGATACAGATTTCCTTATAAAATTCCATCACAACGAAATAGCCATTTAGTCGTTAAAACGTAACAAAAAGACAGAGACTTACTTCCGTATTTATAATAATATTACTGTGGTTCACACTCACACACTGACTGCGAACAATACCTGAGCGATTATAACGTAAAAAAGTGTACACCTACAAAACTGCAAGACTACCTACGATTTGCCTCGCATTGCACCCCTAACTTTCTAATATCTACAGTTTAACATTCAATCCGAATAACCTACGGCCCGGGCCTGACTCTTACGATGAAAAACAATTTTTAAAAATCTTAGCCTCCACGTTGATTTGAACCGGAGGCCACGCGTTCGTAGGCAAGCGCTTTAACCACTGATCTTCCAGTCCACTACACGGAAACACGGTACGGAGACGTCCATATCCAACGTGTCTGTCTATCGCGGTATTTCGAAGTTATGAGACAACATGTGTTATTTATACAGATAATTTTTAACCAAATGTAGACAGTAGTTTTCTCCTTGTTTCAAAAGATAAGTGTGCAAAGTTTCATCGAGATCGGATTAAAACTGTGGATTTGTATGAAGAACAAACAAACTAACAAACAAACATACATTCATCTTTATGTATAAAGATTTGCCTGCATATTTCCCTATTTTTAGGTCATAAAGAGACGAACCCTAGTTATGTGTTTGTTGGCTCTGCTGGTCTTTCTGGAGAATACTCTGAAACCACGCGAAAATCCGTTTTCTAAAATTTTACGTCTTTGAATCTTAAAAGACATCCCTAAACAAGAAAGAAATGTGGTAACCTTGTAAATGAACTGCAAGAAATGGGGTATAAGATACACATATGGCATGCTAGTTATGTTCAATATGGACACTATGCGGCATGTGCACAAGTGTCACTGACCTAGGGCATTTTCATTTTTCTACCAAAGATGACTGTATATTTCACTTTGCAACCACAACTAACTAGCGCAGACCTCTGTTGTTTGTGTATGGATGTAACCTGGAGTCTCCCCAGTATGTCTGTTGCAAAGTGTTAGCCGTAGAAGTGTCAGAGATATGGTGATAGATAGTTGTTGACCTAGGGCAGTGGTCCCAATTAATCTTAGGCGCAACCCAGGGGAACGTGAGGATGTTTCAAGGAGTAAGCGCGGCAATTTCTTGGCTAAAGTAATCACTAAGATAACTAAAAACAAAAATTCGCCAACATTAGTATGGGCAAAATATATTTTAAGGAAAACTGTATGTATATGAATTATATTACTATAATGCTGTAGTTGTGCAAAGCACTTGACTGGGATAAACGCATCTATTTATTATTTCAGCTATGAGGGGTACATAGGTTGAGCGCATTCTTGAAGTAGTACTCGGGGAAAACTAATTGGGAACTATTGACTATATGTTGGTTGAAAGTAGTAGACCTAGGGCATTTTCATATTTCGAACAAAGTATTCTAAAAAGTTTTTGGAATTTCCTAGAGTGGACTAGAATGTTAGTGGATGTATTAAAATGTTCTTGAATAATGTTCCAGAATGTGACATATTTTTCAACTTTTTCAGATAAAATATAAATAATTTATTTGCGACATTTTTAGTGTGTAATCCTACTAAGACGAAACTTTTATTGGCGCTGATTTGATAGCGAGTAATTATAGGCTACTTATTCTTTTGGAAATATTAATGGTTCAATGTAAAAACACAGAAAACGACGTCCAAATTTTTGACACACACGAAAGAAGTTGTGGGCACCAGCGAGTTGCTTTTAAAAGATTCATTACATCGTTACTTACGTTCAGTTTCAAGTTTCTTTTTCACAAATATGATTCCCGAATTCGCGAACCCAAAAATATTGCAAGATGTACGTCGTTTGAAAAGTGCGGTCTGATGTGGTATAACTCACTCCACTGGCTCGTTTCGATACTTCTGTTGCTCGCAATTACTAAGAAGTGCAGGTGGCATACAGCACAATACGTATACGCTGCACATACACAAGTGATAGGTCTGGTGTTGTGTATGGGTTGCAACCTCCAGTCTCGGCGAGGAACGTTAACAGTTAGCTGTGCGACCAGTGGCGCCGGCTCTGTGGGTGCTCGGGAGCTCCAGCACCTACAAGAGGTAAATACTGGGTGTGGAGCACCTATGAACATTAGCAAAACACTGACCAGTAATCGGCTTTGAGCGATACCTACATTACCTATCTCACGCGTCGCATGCAAGACAAAACGTCTGTTTATCATGCGAGCGTGCGCGAATAAGCGTCGTAACCAAGCAGAAAGTAAAAACTACGTTAAGCCATACTTGAAAACATCTAGTGTTTGGCAAGGGCAGAGGTTATTTGTGAAGAGCATTCACGCAACTAGCCAAGCAGCCTGCCTCGTTGTTAGTCGAGCCAGTAAATAAACCACGTGCTTTGAGAGTGCACCGCGCGTTTTGTTATCGTATTTATTTCGGAAAATTATTTGTTTCGACGGATAAATTAGTCGTTCGAAATCGTAAAAGCCTGAAGAACCCTCCACTACTAGCTCTTCTCAGCTCAGTATAGTTCAACAAATCCAACCAGAAAAATGTTATTTCTGACAATTCAATAGAAGAGAAGAAAAAGTTGAATTTTCAAAGTAAGTAGTGGACAATTTTTCTATGGCTTTTATATGATTAGCCAAATCTGTAAAGTATCAATGTCTAGTAGCGTTTCTGAGTCGAAAGAAAATCAAGAGATGTTGAGTCTATTCAGACATTCACACAAAGAGGCTTTCCGTCATGAAATAAAGCTTTAGAAAGGTTTAAAAAGCATGAAAAGTCTGCCGTCCACAATTTAGAACGTTAAGATACACTGCATCTTATTAAAAAGTAACCAGCCAGAACCACACTCTTGAAAATGATTTCAGCTCATCGTTTTTTAATAACCGGTGCCTAGCCACGGGTTATCAGGAGAACATTCAAATTTTATTCGATTTTGGAAGCCATGATTATAGGATATTCCCGAGTTAAACTTTTGGCTTTAGCAGCATCACAGAGAATAAAAGCTTTTTCAAGGCGTACTAGGACCCAGCAAAGACTGTATGATCACATGGTAGTGCAGGTAGCCCAAGACTGGACACTCGGGAAAGAGCTGATGTATTTATAAATAGAGCTGTTGTTCGATAATATAAGCCTGAATTGGAAACAAATTATATCGTTATATAAATACTAAAATTTTCCTTCTGAAAAAGGTTTATTAATATTGATTTGTTGGTCTTACAGTTCGTAGTGCAATTGTGTACATTATGTAGATACTAATAAATATCTCCTGCAAATAAAAATTATTATTAACCAACTTCAAAAAAAGGAGGAGGTTCTCAATTCATGTTTTTTTTTTTTTTTTTTTTTTTTTTTTTTTTTTTTTTTTTTTTTTTTTTTTTTTTTTTTGTATGTATGTTCAGCGATTCTTCGCCAATTTTGAAGCCATTTAAATGAAACTTTTTTAGTGGATAGGGTATACCTCCAAATTGGTCCCATATGAATTTCATTGCTAAACCACCCCTTCTAACCCCTTCAACACTTTAATTTTTGTACAAATCCACATTTTCTATTCGATCTCGTTGAAACTTTGGACATATATAGCCAAAAATAAAGAGAAAAATAGTGTCGACATTTGGTTTTTTAAAAAAAATGAAGCCTCTCCCCCTATCCACCCCCTAAATTGTTGCCGATTTTCTTTATTCAAAAATACAGTCGACACTATTTAACTGATCTCCATTAAAATTGGCAATTAAATATAGTTTTTTCATGGAGATGGTTTCTGATCAAAAAAATAAAAATAAAAAACCACCCATCTCCCCTTTACACCCTTAATTTTATAGAAACCTACATTTCTTTTCTGACGTTTATTGAATTTTGCCCATGTATGCTTTAAAACAAACAGAAAAATCCTGTCGACATCTGATCTGCCAAAGCTCAACCCTATCCCCCCCTTCCTCCCCTTTAATTATTGTCAATGTTCTTCATAAAAAGCTACACTCAACACCGTTTGACTGATTATCATCAAAGTTGGCATATACATGTAAATTTTTATGGAGAATCTGATCAAAATATAAGTAAATAAAAAACTACCCCTCTCCCCTTTACACCCCTTAATTTTTATACAAACCCACATTTTTTCTCCGATTTCGATGAAACTTTGGACATGTATAGTTACAAATAAATAGAAAAATACTGTCAACTTTTGGTTTGAAAAAACTGAAGCCCTCTCCCCCTATCCACCTCCTAAATTTTTACCAATGTTCTTTATACAAAGCTACAGTCGACACCATTTAACTGGTCTCCATTAAAGTTGGCATATACATGTAATTTTTCATGCAGAAGGTTTCTGACCAATAAATAAAGCACCCCATGTCTCCCTTTACTCCCCTTAATTTTATAGAAATCTATACTTCCAATCAGATTTTTATTTCACTTTGCCCATGTATACTTTAAAACAAAGAGAAACATCCTGTCAACATTTGGTTTGCCAATGCTCAACCAATTTCACTCCTTCAACCCCATTAACTTTTGTCAATGTTCTTTATAAAAAGCTATAGTCGCGATCGTTTGACTGATTAGCATGAAAGTTGGTGCTTATATATATTTTTTCAAGAAGAAATTGTCTGACCAAAAGATTTAAGAACCACCCCATCTCCTTATTAAACGGCTTAATTTTTACACACAACCACAGTTTTTTTCCAGTTTAGACAGAACTTAAAAAATTTTTAATATAAAACAATGCCAACTCTTGGTTTGCAAAAACTGAACCCCTCTTCCCGTTACCCCCCCCCCCTTTGATTTTTGTCAATTTCTTTTTAGAAAGATAGAGTCGACTCTATTTGACCGATCTTTATGAAAGTTGGCACATATATATGTAATTTTTTATGGATAAGATTTCTGAAAAAAAAATCAAAAAAACTACCCTAGCTTCCCTTCCCTTAATATTTGTACAAAACCCACATTTTAATTCGATTCGGTGGAACTTCGCATGCGTATAGTTTAAAACAAATAGAAAAACAAAAATACTGTCCACATAACTTCCACAAAAACGCAAACCCTAACCCCCCTTTCTACCCTTTAATTACTGTCAATGTTCTTTACCGTCTCTTTCTGATTTTGAAGGAAGTATGCACATGTATAATGCAAAACAAACAGAAAAATACAGTTTACATTTGGTTTCGAGAGTCCAAACACCGCTCCTTCCTTTCCATCCTTTAATCTACAGTTTCTATCCGATTCTACAGAAAATTTGTACATGTATAATTTAAAACATACAGAACAATTTTGTTTAAATTAGATTGCAGAAGCCCAACCCCTCTTCCCTTCTACCCCCACCCCACCTAATTTCTTATGTTCTTTATAGATACCCACAGTTATATCAGTTTTCCATGGAACACTGTCCATGTATACTTAAAAACAAAGAGAAATATAATGTCTACATTCTGTTTACAAAACCCTACCACTCACTCTCTTAGCCCATTTAACTTTTTCAAATGTTCTTTACACAAAGCCAAAGGTTTTGGCTGGTTTCGATGGAAATTTGCATATGTATACTTTAAAACAAAGAGAAAAATACTGCCAACACTAGCTTTTCAAAAACCAAACCACTCTTCGTCTCCACTCCCCTTAATTGTTTTTTATTCACACCTACAGTTTTTATCTGATGTCAATAGAAATTTACACACATATACTTCATTTCAATCAGAAAAGGCAATCTACATTTGGTATACAAAAGCCCAGTCCTCCTTTCCCTTTACCATCACCCCTTTCAATTTCCAATGTTCTTTACAAAAATCCACAGTTTTAAATCCCGTCAAAATCAATTAAGCTATTTTTAACTCATGGCATAAAATTTATAAAATAAATTTGTCATAATGTCTCAATATGTACTTAAGATTTCAACTTGGATCACAAGCTTTCACGTTGTGAAAACCAATCAAAAATCTTTATTTTCTGTGTGATGCCGCAGCAAACAGATATATTCCAGAGATGTCTGTATGTGGTATGTATTAATGCCCAGATGTTACATGTATCGTTTTTCGACCAGTAGCTGTAACAGATGTTATGATACCATCGAAACGTAGCCTGGACAAAAATGTAAACTGACATTCCTTAACACAACACCCAATTCACCCCGTTTGGGAAGTTGTTGTGGTATATAAAGACAGAATTCTTTTTTGAAAACAAGCGCTTTAATCCCTGAGCACCAGGAAGTTCGCAAAATTAGAACTGCTGTGGCACATTTAAAATACAAAAAAAATCTATAATATCACTAAAACTTTTAAAATAAAATAATTGTTTAAAAAACATAAAAACCGCTTCAAAAAAAAAGCACTAAAAATTTTAAAATAACTTTATACCTTGCTTAGGAAAAAGTAAATCTAAATGGGCAATATTTTACATTACTGTCATTGAAATTTTTACATCAATTAGTTATTTTTGGAGTTGGTACCAGCGAAAACAAAAAGATAAAAACAGTAAGGAATACAATAACAAATAAAAAAAACACGTTACTGGTTACCTACAATTAATGCTAGAAACATGTTTCAACAAAACTGAAACATACAGATGATACGCCGATATCATACTAACTGTAAATCGTTTACTGCATGATGCAACATACTAACTGACACTGTAGTTCCAGAGATATGCCTGGATGACCAATAAGGGGGAGCCACAGATTAAAATACTATTAATTTGTTTACCTAAGCTGTCTCCCGCAATAACACTCACTGCCTCACGACATGCTGTAAAATATTGGGAATTTTTGTTCGTACCTCCCGTTTCGCCTCTAACACAAGTAATTCGATCTTTGCGATGTGACAGCTGGCACCGACTACAAAAATAACTAATTAATGAAAAAATTTCAATGACAGTAATGTAAAATATTGCCCATTTAGATTTATTTTAAGCAATTTTTAGTGCCTTTTTTTTTTTTTTTTTTTTTTTTTTTTTTTTTTTTTTTTTTTTTTTTTTTTTTTGAAGGCGGTTTTCATGTTTTTTTTTTAAACAATTACTTTATACATTGTTAACAATAGTATAATGGTTTAAATTTTACGTTTTTATGATTATAATAGGTATCCATTCATTATTGTTCAACCGAGCATTTTGTACCCTCTTTTTTTCCATTTCTTCTCCGTATCTCTATATTAATTACTAGCTGTACCTGCCACTGCGTTCCCAATAGCGATCCTTGCGAACAGATATCAAATGCAATACTAAAATTCTGAATTCTTCAAGTAGTACAAAAATTATGTTATCTATCCATTAATATTACAATCTTAAAAATCTGTACGTTTATTACTCAATAACGTCAAAAAGGCTGAACAAGTTGGTATGGAGTAGAATTAAGAACATGCAAAATATTTCTGTCCTACTCGCCTAACTGTTTCCTTATAACTCGAAATCTACTGGACGGATTTAGATGCGTTTTTCACGATTATGCAAGACTAGCTGGTTCCTGCTGCTTCGTGTTAGGAAGAATTTTTGTGTGTGTGTGGGATATTTTTTTTCCCCGGAATCTTAAATCCTTTAGTATTTCCAGAATAAAAAGTGGCCTATGTTACTCCCTGTCAAATCAGCAACCCATCAGTGAAGGTCCCGTCAAAATCGGTTCACACACTTAATCTCGTCAGGTGTATTTTTAAAAATGGATTCATTAATTCATCAAATGACCATAAGCAACCACGGGGTTTTCTAAAAGCCGGCGCCCCTGTGTGCGACAGTCAGTGGTGAGAAAAAAGTTACAAATATTAAATATGATTGTGTCGACGCGACATGCACCCCCCAAATATTTGTGGTCGTGAATAATTCTTGTTTGGGATACCATACATTGAAACATAATATCGTTCACTTAGTTCACTTCAAGAACACCTTGAATCACAGAGACGCTATGTTAAGAGAAATCTCCCATGATTCTCTATCTCCTTACTCAGATTCCAAAACGAGGCACTTGTAGGAAGATGCTGAATGCAGCCCGGATGGACATTAGGCTTGTGGGATAATGTCTACCTGTATATTGACTGTGTCCGTGGTTGTGTTGAATACCTCATTATGTTGTGATACTGGACACAGATGCTGAATGTATAATGTATGAATATTGTAGTAGTAAATTTCACAGATGAAAATGAAAGTGACGGTTTGCGCATGCTAGCTCCTATCTGTATGTACATGCTATATTTTTTGTGGGGAATTTAACAGCTTATCGGTGATTTCAATTTGCATCATATAGTAAAAGTGCTTTAAAACAGTCTTATAAAACGGCGTAGCGTAATCCCACCTGATATTTGGTTACATAGAATTTGCAAACCCTCTTTAAAACTGAAGTGTAGTGTTCGATACGCTTGTTAAGAGAGTGCAGACCCAGATGTTAGCGTATGTATGACAGTGTCCAACGATGCACCTTTTGACTTTGGGAATAAATATTAAACATAACAACAAATCCTGGCTTCTCTGTACTTTCAAATGAAAATAATGTTGTGCGTTCTTTATGGTCTAGTACTGTAATAGAGTTTCTTACCAGGGATGTAACGGAGCTCCACATCCGCGTCGCAATAGGGGCACTTTCGCGTGAAATCCTATATCCGCTTTCGCATCCCGATCCGCCAAATTTATTGCGGATGTATAGCAGATATTTTGTTTACGTTGGAATATATATTATTCTTTTCTCTTTATACGATATTCTGCCAGTCATCGCTTAGCTAACTGTGGGTTTTTTTCTGACGATTTTGCAAAATAACAATAAACTGAACGTTTTTTATTTTGTAAGTGACGAATTTACAAGTTTGAACTTCGAGTAAAATAAAGCGGCTTATTCACGGTCGAACTTAAAGGACATCCGTGTAGAACTACCATAGGATGCGCTAATCCATCCACGCTAGTAAAAGGGGTCCAACAAAGTATTCCAAGCAATCCTTTCCGCTCGTATTTCCTCGCGGCATACCATGTGTTCTTATCGCATACTCGCAGGATGTTTCCTCCAATCATGATACAACGCCATCGCTTGTTGGACAGCGAGGACCCATGTTATTTGTTTGGGAGTCCAGCAACAGCCAACACGTCCTGCATGCAATCCCCTAACGCCTATCACGAACCATCAAGAGTTCTTTATCGAAAGTCGGATCAAGGTAGGTCCTACAAGTTGTACTGTGAATGGGCCTCTTGAGCGGTGGTAAGCCAAGTGGCGGGCACGGAGATGTGGGGTTGTGATTGACGCTTGCATTAGTCGAGCCACGAACTGCGCAAAGTTCATATGACAATGATTATTTTTTGGATGCGTGTGAAGTTATGTAAATAATTTAATTCTCTTGTGGAATCATAACATGATTTTTGTTCTAGAATGATAAAGCAAAAAATAAATCAATGTGACAGTATTATTTGGAAATATTCGTTACTTATGAAAGAATGTGGAAATAAGAATAAAATATGTACTTATTTTGGTTTTAAGTTTATTTTGATAAAATATTAATACCTAAAAATTATAAATTGGTTTTTCCACTTCCGCATCCGTGGATGTCAAGCATTGAATATCGGCATCAGCATCCGCATCCGCAAATATGACTTCCGTTGCAACCCTATTACTTACCGATTAGGCTCTGTCGTAGCAGCCTAACCACACAGTTTGACATGGAATCCCGTGGAAGCGTTATGGCGTACTTGACAGACACATTTCAAGCTATGCCGGAGGTGAACGAAGGTATTTAAAACTCCTTGTCAAGACTGGGACTCGAACTGTTGGCCTTTAAGTCCATGATCATCCGGCTTAACCATTGAACCATCAGTCTGAGAGCAAGTGGTCACTGGCTAGAGATCTCGGGAGCGATATGATCGTTTTAATACCAATTAAGAGGAAACAACATCCACAAAGTGTTCCGATCAAGTTAATAGATATTACAGGCCTGAACAAAAGGAAAATAAAAATGTGATATAGTGCCTGTTTCAGTAGGCTGTATCTAGTATATAACCGCATCCTGAATCATATACTGTCACATGTGAGGTATATCAAGAATCAATAAACGCGCAAAAAGACTCAAAATTTCAGTGATCTTAACTATTTCTTTGTGGGGTGCAAGCTGCTTCCATGTTAACACCCATTAGTAAACAATCATGGGTTGAACTCCTACAACTTACACAAATAATAAACGGTAGATAAGAGTACTTATTTTATTTTTTTGATGGCATCTGATCAGAAGTTAACTTGACTCGGTTGTGGAAAGAAACAAGGCCGATTTCACCCCATAAGCCCTTCAAAAAAAGAATATTAGTAGCCATTGTGAAGAGTATCACCCAAACCGAGACGCTATCGTCATAAAGCAAACAGATACATCGGTCTGTAAACTCCACTTACAACAGCTTGCTTATTGATAATCAATGTTCACGTTATGGTCCACAAAGCAAATTTCAGACTGATAAAATAATTGCAGTATTTCCCTGACAGGTTGAGTGCAAGATGATTTCGTCCCCGCTCTATCTCGTTTTTGGAATATCTCCCATATATTCATGTTCTTCCTTCCGCTCCTGAGTTAAATAGGTCGTCTTAGAGGCACCGGCACAGAATGACTTTGAACGCGGAAGATACCTGGCAGCTGTTAATCCATAGTTTAATAACATATAATAGTAATAATAATTTCTTGTGGTCTTTGTATCATGGTGACTGACCGACTGCGCAATCCACCTCTATTGTAGCCTTCTATCATATCCTGGTAATCCTGGCAGGCATAAGGGACCTAAAACTTGACGTAGAATCTGAATCATGGAAGCATTCTTGCATATTTCTCATATAAACAGCAAATTTTGAGACCCTTTGATTTTAGTTTCTGGATTTCCCATTTGCAGATGCTGTCACAGTTCTATATTATAACTGCTATAGTAGCACGCCTGGTGGGTGAGTGAAAACGCTCGGGACTGGCACTCAGGAAAACGTGATTTGAAATGTCCTGCCGGCCATTGGAGTCCACTTTAAGGAGCCTGATACAGCGTAGTTGGAGATTGTGCATTATTTTCTGTACCTCCTGAAACCTCCATTAATCAACTGCAGACATGTTGATGAAAGTCTCGTCACTGGGGGTAGTATTGTTGAAACAGGTTATGTTTGACAACCACCACTTCCTTGCGCCCTGATCGACGTATGCAGTTTCTTCACAAGACTAGAATGCTATACTCACGTGACGAAATTATAAAGATAGTTCACTACTTAAAGTTCCTACCGCGCTAGCTGAGTGAACATAATTTAGTTTATAACTCTAAACATAGCCTGATAAGGTAGTTTCAGTAACCATAAATCGTGTTCAGGAACTGTTCTCGGGAAAATATGATGGCAAAATAAAGACTATAACTTAGACTCTGTCCGTAAACTTTTAGTAGTAATAACTGAATAACAGTTGTGTATCTAATTAACCAAAATACCTGTGGGGAAGGGTAGGGATTCATGAGCCACTTTTCAGATAAACATTTTTGTAGCTTTTATCTAGCAGCTTTTGAAAATTATATGTAGTGTTTATAGGAACAATGTTTCCTTAAATAACAATATAAAAACAATTACAAGTTTTTTATTATGTTTTGTTGTAAAAAATACTTCTTGAAACCCAAGAAACATGGGTCAAGTACCCCCGGCAGGGAGACGGGCATTAGGGATACTTGATACAAAGTTTGGAATTTTATTTTAAAAAATGTAAAAAAAATGCCAGCACTAATATTAAATGTTTAAAGAAATAAAAAAGTAACTTACTGTTAAGTTCAGCTTCAAACAACAAAGCTCTACATGTATACCTACACAATTACATTTAGGTAGAAAATTAACACTAGTTGAATATTTAGTATAATTATCACCAAATATTAGTGAGTTACTAAAGATATTTAAAATTGCCTAATCGGTCATGTAAATTGGTGTAAAAACAATTAAAATCATTGCAGGGTCAAGGATTATTTAATAACTATTCACCCGATCCAATCCTAAAAATAAAACTGGTAGCATGATAAGTTTTTGACACTACAAAAGCTGTCTTTAGCAACATTTCTATTCGCCCCTCATCAATAGTTGCAACGTAGTCTATTGTAGGCCTCTTTGACTTAGATCCATCAATTCGTCTTGTGATCATGACTCTCAACCCATTCTCAGGTTTGTCCTATATCTGGCCAACAAATCTCCTTACATGTTTCTTCATTTCATATTTAATTAATAAACAGTCATTACTTGGGTCTGCCTAAATTGTAAATCTTCCTTACAAAAAATCCTGAACCATCTAACCAATAGAAAAGTTAATATCACACATAGCTGGAACATTTTTATTACTTGAAGCAGCAAATCGTAAGATTTTTATACATCTTTGTGGACAATCCACAGAGAATTTTGGAAGCTATCAAAACAGTCTTTAAGCTTGTTTCCTTCCTGACTTGTTAAAGTTTCTCTCTTTTGATATCAGCTCACAATAAATCTTCATCTTCTGGGCAAGATTTATCATTTACTATGTACCTACTTTGGAAGCATTGTACGGCATGTGTTACACTTCTTTGCTACTGCTCTCAGTATTCTACTTCCCTCAACTACTTCACCGCAGGCTTCCTGCATTATATTTGTGGCCACTGTGACAATCCCTCTTTTGCAAACCTGTAGCATTTTAAAAAAATAAAAAACCTTTTTAAATTTTTGTATAGTTAAAATTGTAAATATTGTCTAATATTTTTACAAATAGACCTGTCTGTCATAATATTAGTAATTGGTAACATTCCGGGTAGTTTAATGAAATTATATATATAAAAAAAATAAAAAGTAAAAGTTAAAAAGTTACTTTTTTTAATACAATGATGCTTGAGACATGTCTCATGTATCCCTAGATTGTCTGTCTTAAGGTTCCCTCATGTAACACTAATTATTTTTAGTCAATCTTTATGTTATGAAGCTTTCTTTAAAGTCTGTTAGAACTAAATATGATCGAATATAGTAGGATTTCTATCAATCTTCATACAGTCGGATAGTAACAAGTAGTTGAAGAAAAATAACTGTTAGTTCAAATACATAAATATTTACTGTGAGACCACAAAAAATTAAAACTCTACAGAAAATCTATAACTGACCACCTATCTAATTTGTTTCTTCTGACTAGCAAGTACATAGAACAAGAATTCAAAGGATGTCAACCTAACCATTTCAGAATGCCTTATAAATAAAAATGGAAGTGTCTGAAGTTTCCACTATCCGCAAGTATCCCTACTCTCCCCTAAATAAAACACACATCCCGCATCACTTTAGAACAATGGATCCCGTATAAGTTGGAATAACAAATGTCATATAAAGATCTCCGCAGAATCTGCTGTGCATGAATGGGTGGGTCGTGGACTAGGAGTAAATTAACGTTATGAACTATGTGCCGTATTTCAGCATTTACTTGAAATTTTTCAACACTGGTCTAGAAAATAATTCAAACGAAGCTCATATAGGTAAAAATGTTTTGTGTACGGTACATATTAACTGTATTACACGTTATTAAAGATAACAGTTAGTTAGATAACACGCGACAATTTTTTAAAAGGCCTGCATGTCACAAAAAGAGCCATAATACGGCGTAAACTCGGCGCTGTGTGGGGCCACAGGTGAGGGTATTGCGTGGGGAGCTCTGGGGTCAAAGTGATTTGTCGCCTATATAAAATATGGTTACGTGACGTTATTATCTTCTAAGCGAATAAGGGTATTTTATTCTTCATGAAATTGAACATTTATGGAATTATTACACCACACATCACTACTAAAAACAAGAGTCATAGCGTATTTTGTTGTTGTAAGACGCCTCGCCTTGTCTTTGAACATACAGTAATATGCAGTATTTTACGTGTACTGGTGACCCCGCTTGTAATGTTTTGGATGCTGGCTAACGTGTTGTCTGGCTCACAGCAGGGAGCCTTCAACACGCGAGAAAAATGCAACTTTGAAAACAAACGTGTACAATTCACTTAAAATCTATTATTTCATCAAGACATTATTCTATCAAAATGCGGTTAATTGCAATATGATGCATAATTATCTATCCAAAGACTGCGAACCCAAAAAAATTGAATGAGTACAATCTATGTATTTTTACGTTTCAGAGACATGAATGAAACATTTAGATCGCTTAATCATTCGGTTTAAAGATAAAATTTGCAGAGGGCAAATGTAGGTTGGTGCAGGATAGGGGCAAGATGGGTGTGTAGGAAAATTGCCACCGGAGCCTGTGCTCCATTGCAATTAAATTAAATTAAATTAAATTATATGAAGTAAGATTATTACGATTTGAGAAGGATTAATTAGTTTAGATTAAATGGCTGCAAGGTTTTCGATTACGCAATAACGTAATAACAACTTCAACTACCCGTCAGATTCATTAGTACTGTTTAATGCGAATCATATGGTAGACCTTTAATCCGAATTTTGATCTTGTATTATGATGAAACTATTTATTAATTGTGAGTTACGTTAGAGTCAAGAACATTGCAGCTCATGTTACTTCTCGTATATACTGTGCAACCAGTTTCGTTGGGGAAGTAGCAGAAGTTAGGGGCATGACCGTCCACATCCGTCAGTCACCAGCTCTGGGGCTAGGGGCAGTTGCAAGTTACCTTGAGAGGCTGGGTAGAGGCGGTGGAGGAAGCAAATCTTTTAATATGGCAACAAGTCATAAATATAGCTTACCAACAATAGAAGTGGTATGCTTTGAATTTGCTCACATAACACCTACCAAACTAAGGTTGAGAGGCACAGATCCTTCAAAATTATAGCAATTAATATTTCAGTGTACCGACTAGGTGGATGCATGACATTAAGCCATTAATCTAGCTTACCAACAATGTTTAGCGGTTTCTTTCGGATTTGGTTACAAAAGGCATTCATTAATTTGACGACAGCGCCTCAGGAAGTCCAACTAGTACGCCGAACATTATGCCGCGCGAGCTTAGACGAGGCGAGGCGAGACAGCTCGAACGCGAGAGTGTAAACGGTGCACTCGCGTAGTCTCGCCTTGCGTGGTCGCTCGCGAGTGCCGCTCACCTCAGTGGCGGTTTCTTGGCGCGACACAAAGGCGCGACTTTGCTTACAGCAGAGCTAGTCAACCTTTTTACCTACCGCCCACTTTTGTATCAATGTATAACTTATTAAACAGACGTACAGCGAGTTAAAGCCCATAATAATAATCTGCCAAATACTTTGTATAACTTTCGCTATGTTTGACAGGATAAGTCTTTATATAGCTACTCACTGTAGTTAAATCAGTTTTTTATTTATACTTCACGTATATATAAACACGACATTTGGTGAAATTAGATTTTATTATTTGATTGATTAATGAGATTTTAAATCTCCCTTGAACTGGAACAAACGAAGGTCTCCTCTTTCAGTTTATTTCTTTGGCTATAATATGATTATCAGCACATATGTTTGATTACATGAGATATGAAGGAAAAGGTATCATTAAACTGAATATCAGTTGTCACACATTTTGATATGATAGGTGTTTTTTTATCATTTTGCTACAGGTTTTCATAACCATCACTATCGAATTAATGTTACTTTCTGCCATTTAAGTTGTAACAGCTTCTTCAATATTTGCGGTAGAAGGATTTTTCATCCAGAATTTCAAAATATCTTCAAATCGTTTTTCCATGTTTAAAGTTTGTTGAGGTGGGTACCGAATCTCTCAGTATCCCCTGGAGTTATTATCGTTTATAGAAGTAGGTAGGGGAGGCCGAAGCTGGTGCAAAAGATCTTAAGCCGGCCCCGGAAGAGACTCCACTCGTCCGCGTGAAGTCACAGTTTTAAGTTCGTTGTCGTATGAAGTCACAAGATGGCGGATCTTTAGTTAATTTGGTGGCCGCTAGAGGGGCAGCACCGCTCGGGTTTGCTCATACGATAGTTCATTGACCGACCGCGAGATGGCAGCGCTAACCTCAGTCTGTGTGATACCGCTGTGTAGTAATTAGGTCGCGCTGCGAGTAGCGCATCGCTGTTCCTGGGTGTACCGTTTCTCGGCGTGGCTGACGCAGCGGTGAAAGCAGCACACACTCAGCACCGCCGCGGGGTGAAAAACGGTTTCCAGTAGTCGCTATTCCTGGTGTGAGCGGACTGGACTACTTTCCACAACATAATTTACCGTACGTGACAGAGTGTAAATTCTGTGCCAACCTTCTTCTCATCCTCATTGCTCAACAGTATCTTGCGGAGTGAACAACATGGATCGTGCTTCAGGTTATTTTCCAGTACTGACTGCTGAAGACGTTGATCAGTATTTGGCAAATGGTAAGTTAATTTTCTGTTATTAATTGTTTTGCTGTATTAGTTTAAATAAGTCTGATTTTGATTTTATTTTACAGATCTTCCTGGCATCTCGCAACAAATGAGTGATGAATTTCTGACTGGCAAGTTTTATTAATTTTTTGTTGCTGATAAATTTACTCGTTTTGATATTACTAATCATTTTTTTCTGTTGTAGACTCACGATCGATAACCATGCTCGACCTTGAGGTGCGATACAATCTTGAAGGTGGTAAGTGATTATTAAAATTTTATGCTACAGATTATTTTTTTATTCATTAATTATTTTCCATGTGAATGCTTAATGCATATGTGACTTATATTATTTATTTTGTTGTAGATGTTAATGGATGTGTACTGCCTGTGATCACCACTCAGGAATTCACGGATTGTGTTACTACTGGCAAATCTTTAATACTTCAATCATGTTTCATGTGAATACTTAACGTATATGTGACTGACATTATTTATTTTGTTGCCGATGCCTCTGATCAGAGATGTGACTTATCTAGATAAAAGTATCTGAAATACAGATACAAGATACAAAATACGTATTTTTATCTTGTATCTAAGATACTTTTCTTAATCTTTATCTTGTATTTAGATACTTTTTCTTTGTATATTTGTATCTTGAAAATACTAAATACTATTTCCGCATTTTTACGTTACGGCATCGTAAAAACAACGGAATACATTCGTAAAATTCATTAACGTATATCAAAAGACAAGGTTATAGGGTCTAGTTATCTTTGCCTTCCTTCATACCTGTGAACTGTGAAAACCATAAACGAACACCTGCCTGTCTATTGTATGTTGTCTTTGGTCCGCGCCATATTTTACCGTGGCAAATCGTGTGTGGTATGTCGAAATCGAATTTTTAGTGAATCATAATCGAGGACAACGGCATCGAAATGTAAGTAAATAAATAAACGAATCATTTTAATTTTATTTAAGTAAGTATATACCGGATTAGATTTCACTTGACAGCGACTATGTTATCGTTGGTTGCGTGTGTGAAGGTTGCTCACGCAACTCCGAGTATTTATATTATTACCCATGTTTTATAAACTATTTTTTTTTTTAAATCTATAAATTTTAAACTAAATTCTTAGGATTATTGTTAGCGAGAAGAAGTATTTAATTTAATTTTTATATTTACCTGTAAAAATAAGTTTCAAATTCGTGCCATTGTTGTAAGCTAGTCTCTTTTCTTTATCACAAAATACAGTATTGCTTTATAAATAGCCGAAAGCTTTTATTAAAAATTCTAGTGTAGGGTAACATTGTGGTATAAGTTATTTAACAATTCTAATTTCTTAAATATGGCATATAATTGAATCTGTTGCCTGAGTTCCGATTGTTTAGGTTGCTTAATTACCAAATTTAGTACGATTGTGTTCTGTTTAGAATATAACAACTTGTTATTTAACTGGTTCTGAAAAATAAAATAACAACTTGGAAGTAATAAACAGCAATATAAAACCTGGTGCTAATATCAGCGTACATATATAAGAAGAAAAAGTTCATTGTAACTTGGTGTATTTTACGATTTTATGTTTCTTTTACACTCTGGCGTACGAACGATACCATCTTTAGTGCATTCGTACAATAAATACGAACTTTTTCCAAGTTATCCTCGCTAACAAATGAAATGGTTAAAAAGTTAAATCACACTTCGGTAAGGCTCTTTTCGCTAGTTTGCTTTTAAAATCATTCCTGATTCGGCCGTTAGTTGCAATTTAACGTCCTTAATACAATTGCGGATCTAGGAATTATTATTATTATTAATTTAATTCCAATTGAGTTAACACTCCAGTGACAATCTTCCTTGTCATCCAATTCCACCCCCCTTTTTTTAAATCATCTTTTGTAATTGGAATATAAAATTCCTCCCCATTTAACTTTCCAATTTACAAATTTTAAATTCCTTAAGAATTTTTGGCAAATTATTCATTACTGCACCCGGCAATCTGTTCCAATCCCTGACACCCCTACCAACAAAATAAAACTTCCCCACTCCCTTATGCATGAAATCGAGAGCTAGCTTGTGGTCATGGTCGTCCTTCCCCTTCCATTCACTATTCCTAATTCTTTGACCAATATCCCTCAAGCCCCGTCACCAGCATATGCCTTGCACATTCCCAGCATTCTCTTCATCCTTCTCCTTTCCTCGAATGACTCCCAATTAAGCTCATTTATCATACCAGTTACCGACTGGGTCATGCGATAATTTGCACAAACAAATCTAGCTGTCCGCCTCTGCACACCCTCCAGCTCCTGTATCTAATAGCCAAAATGTGGGTCCCAAACCGCACCAATGGTCTGACCAAAGTTTTGTAACCCAATTCCCTTCCTTCTCTGGTACATCCTTTCAGCACCCTCTCCAGTGGAATTTTCGGAGAGGGGTGGGGGCAAAAACTTCATATTGCCGCCACTATTGTTGTTATCCCGACTGTCGGCGCCCCGATTGTCAGTCACGCGCGCCCACCAGCATAATTGTAAGCGTCCGGAAGTCAGTAGAGCTAAAAAACGATTTCACAACATTCAATATGAATGGATAAAACGGATTATCCACTTTCATTATGTTACGTTTTTAAAACACATAACCTCAATCTCACCATAACGTGTAACAACAATGTAACAGCTGATCCAAATTCAGCCGGTTCCCGCAAGTCATCCTGTATTAAGAAAGCGATAATTAGAAGACTAAAGGTATGGCCATCGGAGCACTGCTCACCACAACTAAAATTAATTAATGTGAAGTGCACTCAGTCAGAGGTCAGGTAACAGCAATGGTCAATTTGTCTGTACTCTTCATTCGACTCTAACTTTATTTTTATTGATAAAAATGTCGAACTGCATCAAATGGCGCTAGTGGATGTGCTCTTGGAACGAGACGATATTTGGAAAATGGACTGTCCTGCCTGTTCCCCAGTACTTAAATCCCATCAAGGCAGAAGCACGTGTGGGAAGCAGTTGTCAATCACCCTGCGGAGCAATGGAACGCCCTACCTCGAGGACACTAGCAACTAGTGTTGCCAGGTCCGGTTTGCTAAAAATCGGGACAGAAGACCAAAAAAATCGGGATTCAGGGTTACAAATCGGGACAGCCAAAAAAAAAAAGTTTTTTTAGGTAATTCTAGTTTATTTTTGTAATTTAGACAGAACAGAAGAAATTTCTATAAAGATCTGTCTATCATATGATAGGAACTTACGAACGTTAATACTAAACTTTATAATAATAGAATTGTTGACTAGCACAATTAACAAAATATAATGCAAAACAGTATATTCTATAGTTTAATTTTAGGTAATTATTTATGTTATACTTAAGTATATTTATTTTTTATTAAAATTGTAGTTTGCGTTGGATTTTACTGCTTTTAAACATAGCTTTGTTTTTTACAACGTAGTTATAAAATTCGATACACGACAACTGAAGTTGGTTTTAATTTGTATTTCTGCTTTGACATGTTCCAGTGATAATCGGTTTCGTCTGTCATACCAAATTATATTAGTCTGGGAAAATATCCTTTCAGCTGCCGCGTTTGAAACCGGTATTGATTGCCATGAAAGCAAATAGTTTTTGCAGATTGACGAGATCTTGATTCTGAAATATGTTGTGCCAGTTCTGTAGCGGCGTAAGTCTTTATTCTGCACCTGCTGCCTTCACTACGTCTTTCACATTACAAACTTCCTCATAAAGCTCATCCATTTCAAAAAATGCGTCTATTTTTAGTTTTTCAATTATATTAACCATTGGACGCGTAGGTGAAAGAGTCATCTTGCAATGAAAGTGGCTTTGAATATGTCGAATTTGTTTTCACTGAATTCGTATTTGGTTTCTATGTAATTTAAAACATTTCTGTACCAAGCACAGCAATCTGTCTTCATTTTTGAAACTGTTTCATCCGGCAACTTTTTGAATAAATTGCCAGCACGTGAAGCCAACAAATTCATCTCAATCCTCTGTTTCAATTTCTTAGCGAGTACTGACCATTATATCGTAACCTTCGAAACACAGCAATGTTTCGTTTTCAAGACTCAATACGGCATCTTGGTAGGACCTTCAGTGCATTTTGGAAGAAAGCCAGGTAAGGTTCTGTTTCTTCAGAATTAAAGAATATCAGAGCGCAGTAGGACATTCGTTTCTCCCATAGAAATAAAGTAATCTTTCAGGATGTCGAATGATTTCATAGCACGTTCAACAGCGGGGAGAAGTGACAACCATCGCGATTTACATGTCGCAATACTGGAGCAAATTCAGATTCATGCGTCTCATAAAAGTCTTTTAAAGCTTGAACTCGTTTTGCATAGTATGAGAAATGACAATGCAGCTTCGGGATAAAATTCTCCAAGTCAAATTTACTCAAACCCAAAGCATGTTTTACACTGTTATGCAAAATGTGTGCAGGACATCCACTGACAAAATTTTGCCATTATCATCGCGTAGTAAACTGAAAAACTGAATTGCGAACCCCAAAGTTCACATTGCATTGTCTGCACAGTAACTAGTTAGATTTTTAGTGTCAATATTGTGCTCCTTCAGCCGTCTCACTATATTTTTATACATGGCTGACGCAGTTTCATTCGCGTCTTCATAAAAATCAAGTACGCAAGTTTTTAAATTTGTAGCTGGGCTGTAAAATCTTACCATCAGTGGAAAAATTTTTATTCCACCATGATTGGAGGCGTCTGTAGCAATACTATAAAATGTATCGTTTTGGAGAGCTTCGATCGCTTCTTGAGTAGATGCCGGACCCAAAACATTATGTGCAATCCCACTGGCCTTTGTTCTTCCAAGTGATAATTTCTCGGCAATTTTCGAATCGTTATACAAAGTACGATCGAGTTTTGATTCACAATCGAGTGAATTGAATGACAAGGTATGCTTGACCGAGTGGTATGTCTTTGTGACTTCAGCAGCTATCACTTTTTCTTCCTGGGTGCTCATTTGATCAGTGTTCAAAAATATTTTCAATGATGTTGTTAAACTGGCACTCCTTTCTTTTTTCTTGTGTTCGTTACATTTCTGGTGTTTTTCTATATCATTTTTGCCACCATGAGATATGCTGAACTGTTTTTGACACAATGTGCAATATGCTTTAAATCTGCTGTTTTGATAAATGAATAACTTTTTATCCAAATATCAAGAAAAGAACACATTCTCCGTTGTTTTTTCTTTCTCGGAGTACTCGTGGCAACATCTGTTTTTGAAATGGGATTGATGTCCGAATCGCTCATTTTGATGGAATTCTGAAAACAAAAAATTACCTAGCACCAACACACGTAGGTACATATCAAATTGGCACACAATACAAATGAATCGCTGAGGTCAGAAATCGCATGTGTCAACCTTATTCTCTTTTTTGCAAAACTCGATTATTTTGATATTGATATATCCGTGTGTCCAGAAAGGTGTGAGTATTCAGTCAAGAAAGTATCCCTATTGTGCGTAGAAAAATCAAATGAGTCAGATATGTTACTGGAAAGCACGGAGCGGTGATTGGTCCTAAACGGCCTCTAAATTCACCTTGGAGCAAAAACGCCCACTCTTACCTCTTTAACGCCCACCATTGGTCGGTGCCGCGCCCGGTTGGGAACGACTAGATTATAATTTGTGAATTGGAAGGGATATTTAATATCAAAATACAAACAGGCCCCCTGATTGTAAGTCTGTTAATTTTTCACTTTTGCGTTTGAATGTTTTAATTTTTTTTCTTGTAAAAAGTAATAACCTTGTTAGTGTCATAATACTAACGAATTAAAGTTGTCACTATTAGTAACTTATAAGTTTCATTATGAAGTGATAACATTGTATGCTAAGTATTAGTAGTACTTATAAAATGCAATATTATTACAATCATAATAGTATACTGTAAATTATTATTTAAAAAATCTTGTATTACCTATTAGATAACGTTATTTGCTGTCAACACCATTTTCTGTACCTCCTAGCAAGCTGAAACTTACTATGGAATGATTATTTTCGTATTGCTGTAACAGATGCCCATGGAAATGCTATTCGTGTTTCACGGAGCAACAGTGAGATCATTGATGAGGTGCTTTGACAGCAAGGCTCTGCAAGACGTTTACTTACCAACAGCTCATACAACTAAAAGAATGTCCCAGAGCAAGGAGATTTCATTATTGTGTCAGCAGATAGACAACGTACGAGAGTATGCCGAAAAGCTTTTGATGGCTTGCATGGGACTATTGTGATTAATAATTTTAATTGCGATGGAGCTAACGCTCCGGCGGCAATTCTCCTAGTCATCTAATTACCCCTTTTATTTTTTCTATATATAATTATAGTGTTAAATCCCTCCCTTTTCCGATTTACAAATTTTAATTTTAAATTCCTTAAGAGTTTTTAGTAAATTATTCGTCACTTCACTTGGCAATTTGATCCAATCCCTGACACCCTTACCAACAAAAGAAAATTTTCCCACTCCCTTATGCATGAAATATCTGATAAAAGAATACGATGCCTCTCCCATTTGCTTCTACGAGGTGAAATTCGAAAGGACATTATTGGTATCAATTGTCCCTGTGGTAATGTTAATTCACTTTCTGTTTGGGGGATAATTGACAAGCACATCGATTCATTTAACGTGTAAAAATAAATGTTAGTTTGTTTCTCTTCTATACATTCCTACACAACTCACCCGATTACGATTAAAATTACGTGAGTTGTTGTATGCGCACTTATGAAGGTATCTGACAATAAACAATTTTTTTAAAAAAACTCACTCCCTCCTCCCCGCCACCCTAATTCAAGTAAATTTACAGTTTTTTTGCAAATATCTCGAAAACAGTAGGAAGATCGGCTAAAGTGGATGGTGATATTCTGAAAGCTCATAAAATTTCCTGTTTATTGGCTCTGGATTGATTCCTATTGGAGAAGTATTAACGAGAAATTTGAACTAGAACTTTAAAAATTGCTTTAAAGTTTTTGCGGCGACATACATGCTCGCAATTTTTATTCGATCTCGATGAAACATTGAACACGTGTATGTTGAAAAAAATAGAGAACAATACTGTCTACATTTGTTTGCAAAAACTCAGCTCCTATCCCCATTACTTTCCCCGTTAATTTTTGCAAATTTTCTTGATACAAATCCATAGCTTTCATCCAATTTCGATAAAACTTTGCACACGTGTACTTTAAAACAAAGAAAAAAATACTGCCCATTTTTGGTTTACAAAAATACATCCTATCATCCCCCTTCACCCCCCCTAATTTTTTCAAATGTTCTTTATACATATCCACAGTATCGGCGAAACTTTACACACGTATACCTTAAAACAAAGAGAAAATTGGCTAAATGTGGTTTACAAAAACCCGCTTCATCTCCTGCATCATCTTCCTTAAAGGGAAATTGACACGTGAAACTATCCAGTTTTTGCTGTAAAACGTTGCGGAAATCGGTCAAAGTGGATAGTGATATCTGAAAGCCCAGAACATTTCCTGTCAAACAGCGTTGGACCGATTCCGATCAAACAAATGATGACAAAGAAATCAGAACTTGAAATTTAAAATTTTAAAGTTAGTGTGGCGACACAGAAATCTAGTTTTTATCTGATCTCGACAGATTTTTGAGAACATGTGTTTTTAAAAAAGATGTAAAAACAATGTTAACATTTATTTTACAAAATTGCACCCGCTCTACTCATTCATCCCTCTATAGAAATATTTACACAATCATTTTTTTATTTTTTTAAAAGTTTTTTAGTGTTTTTCTTCAAAACGATAGGAAAATCTGGCAAAGTAGATGGTGATGGAGAATGTTTATGACAATCCGATCAAAAGGGATAAATCCAGCCCTCAAACAACGCCAGACGCGTTTTTTCAGGAAGGAAAAAAGCTATTTAGGTGCTCCGCTTGATGTGAAGAAAATGTATAACCTATTCAAAAAACAGCATCCTGACGTTAATGTCAAGTATAAGTTTTATCTGAGGTTTTTAATGAAAACTTTTCCTTGAGATTCGGACGCCCTGAAGTTGATACTTGTGTAACATGTTAGTAATTAGGCATTAATATTAAAAGTGATTCTTCATTCTGCGATTCTGCAAAAAGAGTTGTTGCTGCAGAACTCACGATTCACAGAGGTAAGACCAAAAATTTTATTGCCAGCAGGGCCGGCGTTAGGGGGGGTTAAGCGGGGCAAAAGTACCCGGGGCCCGCCGGCCTGAGTGCCTAAATAAATAGAAACCAAACACAAATTTTAAAATCTGCACTAATAATTTTGAACATTTTTGTATTAAAAAGTTCTGAATCTAAAAAAACCAAAGTGTAAAGTAAAAATATCTTGGGGCGGGGATAGGGGGCCTAAGATCGCTTACCCGGGGCCCGAGAATCCTAACGCCGGCCCTGATTCCCAGATTAAACTCGTAACTCAAATGTGCAAATATCTAGATCATGTCGTGGGGAATAATTTTGATTTCATGCAAACCCCCCCCCCCCTTTCAGTATATTACTGTACAAGATATGTTCTACTTTCACCAGCTGTGGGTGAATTGTTTTGGCATTTTTAACTTCACATCCCGGTTATCTACGTTTTTCATCTACTATGAAGACATGGCGAAGAAAGGTACAATTGAAGTTTGTTCTATGCTTTTGAAATCATTGATAAATATATCCCTTCTACTGTCTAACAACTGCAAATTTTCCCAGACAGGTGCCCTAGCCAAAATAAAAACCATTCAGTAATACTGTTTTTACTCACTTTGACAGCTACAGAACGTTTTGCCGAAATATACCACTATTACGTTATACAGAGATACTCTTACTTCCCTAATGATCGCATACTCAAAAATAAAAGAGCGCATTTATATTCAAAATCAATATAAGGATATTATTCTTTCGGCGAAAAGTGTATTCCGAGTAATGGCTTTGGATACAGACAAAGTTTTAGATGTCAAGAGATGGTAGAGCTCTTATTTCAAGAAATCGTCTTTGTCGACTGAATCATGTGGAAAGAAAACACCTAAGGAGCAGAAAAATGCTTTACAGCCATCCTCATACTTGGCTTTCCACTACTCTTCGAACACAAAATGCTCAATTGGTGCCAACACTTTCATAGGAGGCTTGAATTTTTTTTAAAAAAGTTTTTTTAAAACCAAACACACAAGTAAGACAGTTGCCTGTGATAAAATTTCCATAAAGTATAGCAAGGTGGCCAACATAAGACAAACCAAGCTCTACATGAAAGGAAAACACCTGGCATCATCAGCAAATTTTTGCAGTAGCCAACAACTCAGGGCCGCCTACAATAAAGCTCTGATGAGGAAGGCGACTCATTTTAGTTTTCAAATAATTTCATGTTTAGAAATAATTGGCAAGCTGCTGAATTCCTGCGATTTTATTCTTTTCTTTTTTAATGTTGTTTTTTTTTTTTAAAGATTACCATTTGTGTAACTGTATGCCATAATTCTTCATAATTTCTAATAATCTGATGTTATAATAATTCATATGTGTATTCCACCAAATAAGTACCACTATTAGTTTGGTTGGATTTTTCAGTGATCATTTCCTATTTTACAACTACTGACTGTCAAAATAGTACAAATTCAAAATTTTAAATTTGTATAAATTCATAAACTTTCCACTAAAAATTACGTTTAAGGTTTCAAATTGTCCATTGCGTGCATCTCTTTCTATGTATGCCAGTAACTTGCTTATTCCCGTTTTTGGAAGAAGTATAAGCTGTTTTATGTCTCCCCTGTAAAAGTAATAAAAGGTGACTGATGCCTTTTCTGACCTCTGCAATTCAATTAGATTCACACTTTTTCCCCCCTTTCCTGCCGTTCGTCAGATTATTATTATAACTTCGTCGAAAAACCATAAAACTTATTCAGTCTTTAATTACATTAAGTAAAAGCGCGCAACTATATAAAAATTACTAAACCAAAGATAATAAACTCTCTACCCGAATACTAAACTTCAAGTTACCACGAGTAAGGTGAAACCTTAAAAGCACATAAACAAACTTAGTATATGTGGATGAATTTACTGTATAAATAGTTCTTTCTAACACTTACCTACAAAGAAACGTTTATATCCCGTACCGTGACTAGTTGAAACTGCAATATGTACGAAACTCAAGCGAACTCAACCACTGAATAAATGAGTTAAAAGTGCGATCGCATCTCCAGCAAGCAAGAGCGAGAGCTTCGACCATGTGAATGCGTGGCAAGAGAGAACGGGTCAGCAAGAGCGCTGGGGTATACACAACAATGTATTACGATACAGACACAACAATAGCGAAACGGCGTGTTTAACGGTGGAAAGGATAAAAGCTTGGAGACCTATGAATCTACCATCGACGCTAGCGCTCTATTAATTAGTTTAGTGAACTATTACCATGTTCAAGGTTAGCAGTGGCCAGTTGTCTCTGGTGGCCAGTGGGCTGCTGTTGGGAAGGATGCGTCTCGACGTATGACACGCGATTTCATTTTTTGCAATGAATGATAACTTTTTATCACTTGGTTCAAAAATCGGGACATTTGGCGTCCCGATCAAAGGTAAATCGGGACGCATCCCCAGACCCCCGAAAATCGGGACGTCCCGCGCAAATCGGGACACCTGGCAACGCTACTAGCAACCTTGTGTGACCAGCATGAGCAGGGCCGCCGTAAGCGGGCGTGCAAGGCGTGCACAGCACGCGGGCGGCACATCGAGGGGGGCGGAAAAACGAGCGATCGACAGTCGCCGCGACGAAATTTGCGGCGTATTACGAACGGGCAACATTTTTTTTTTGCTCAACAGCTGCTTCGGGCGGCCGGCGACACTCAGGATGGTAACAATGGGGGCGGCAATCCTCACAGTTTTTTGACCCGGTTCGGAAATTTCCTAAATCCACCACTGGCTGTAGTTAGACAGGGGGCGGCATAATCAGTATTGCACGCGGGCGCTGAAACAGCTAGCGGCGGGACTGAGCATGAGGGCATGTTCCAAGAGCACACATCGCTGCCTGTGGTAATCAAACATCTTTGTAAAGACCACTCCCACCCTTTTTTAACGTCCAAGGGACCATCTCATCGATCGCGTATTTCTTTCAATTGCCTAGGCTATTGTGCCATTCTGTTGCCGTTATTTTATGTATGGTTCAAATTTCATCGAACTATGTTACTTTGTTTTGATTCAACATGCGAATGTTGGTTTCGTCCTTAAGTTTTGCACTCCACTGTAGATCACGACTGGTAAGATGCTTGAATCAGAGCGATCCATTACGTGTAATTCCGTCTATTACCCAGATAAAGTGTGGTAATATTTAATTTATTCAAAATATTGTTTATATTTTCAGGAATGAAAATAATACAAATAGACCACTTATCTTAAAGCATTGTTTTAAAGACATAATACAAGAAAATGGAAGTGCCATGAATGTATCTGCTGTATGCAAAATATGTTCTAAAGTAATATAGGGCAGTGTTACTTCTACTACAAACTTCTTGAAGCATTTGAAGGTAAAATTATTTATAATATTAATTTTTATTAATATTTATAAAATATTGAAGAACGGTAAACTTACAATATTATTTACTTATGTCTTTCTATCTATTGAAATTAAAACGCCATAGTATAACACATTTGGACATAAAAAATAGGTCACATAATGTTTAAAACATTTACTCTTTTTTTCTTCTCTTTTCAGAGGAAAGGTCATGCAGATCTATTGCAAGAGTACGAAAAACTTAAAACCCCAAATCTGAAAAAAAGAAAATGTACTGACAATAGCAGTGGTTCAGAAACATGTAAGAAATTTAAGCAGACCACTCTTACAACTGTACCAAAATCTGTTGACTTGGACAAGTTGATTGTGGCAATTTATTGTTGAATCTATGTTACCAGTGTCAATGAGGGAATACAATTCATTTAAAGCTTTAATTGAAGGTGCACAGCAACTAACGACACCTCCTAAAGTTTTATGCCGCCGTTCAATCCAAAGTAAAATTAGTGATGAATACAATGAATGGAAAGAAAAAATTAAGATGACTCTGAGGACTGTGGAGTTTGTGTGTACCACAGCAGATATATGGTCTTCTTCTAAAAGAAGCTATTTGGGGGGTTACAGTCCATTGGATTGAAAGCGAGACTCTTGAGAGGAAAAGTGCCGCCATTGCATGCAGAAGATTCAAGGGGGTCTCACACATATGATAAAGTTGCCGAAATGATAGCTGATATACACTCAGAGTTTGATTTAAAACTATCCAAAATTGTTAAAATGGTAACAGATAATGGATCAAATATGGTAAAGGCCTTCGAAGTATTTGGAAAATCAGATTCAGATATTTCAGCCACAAATCCTGAAAACATTTCGCATAAAGAATATCTTGAAACAAAACCACAAGATGAAGATAATGAAGATGATGATCTGCTAACACAACCATTTCCAGATTCTTCTTCAGAACCGGAAGTGATAACAGTCTGCTACCAGGACATGAAAGATGCTCTACGCACACTTTGCATTTGGTCGCCAGTACAGATTTTGAACAAGCAAGACTGAAAAACAATTTTTATAAAAAAGTGCATGATGCAGCTTTAGCGAAGTGTCAGGCACTCTGGAATTTATGTTCTAGATCACCAAAGGCATGTGAAACATATTTGGAATTGACGGGGAAATCACCAACTTCTCCATGCGCAACCTGATGGAACTCTTATTATAATTCCATAAAAGACCTTTTATCAGTGCAGGAGCGTCTCAATGAAACCATGAAAAGCGTTAAATTATCAGCTTTTAGGGACTATGAACTTCAATTTTTATGGGAATATGTAAATTGTTCAAAACCTATAGCAGAAGCTATTCAAAGTCTGCAAGGTGATAAAGATACCTACTATGGTTGTCTACTACCCGAACTAATGAGAATCCGGCATATGGTTAAATGCCTTAAAAAGGAAAATCTAAGATATTGTGGCACTTTGTTAGATGTTATTGAAGAAAATCTAAATAAACGTTTCAAAAAGTTTTTGCAATTTGAGCCTGCAGCAAATGATGCAATATTAGCTTCAGTGTCCCATCCGTTTTTTAAAATTAAGTGGGTGCCAAAAATGTTTAAAGAGCATGTAAAAGAGCTTATCCTGATTGAAACACGGAAAATTAATCAATCTGAAAATCAAAAATCAGAGGCTTCAAAGAGTAGTGGAGAGGATATAAGAAAGAAGACAAAAGACGAATCTTATTACATGTTTTTTGATGACTCTGATTCCTCTGTTGGTACTGGCAGCACCGCTGACTTAGAAACACTTCAATGCCTTAATAATAAGGACATCTGTCTAAAAAGTTTAAATACTTATCCAACAATCAAGAAAATATTTTTAAAATATAACACTTGTTTGCCAAGTTCCGCCCCTGTGGAACGACTCTTCTCTTTCGGGGGGATAATAATGAGACCCCACCGAAGAAAAATGAGTGATGAGATGTTTGAAAAACTTATTATACTTAAGTCTCATTTAAAACCTTAAGCAACAGTTGTACATTGTAGTAAAATATGTTTCTAAATAAAAATAATACATTTTGTAAAAAAGTATTTTATCTTAAAAAAGTATCTGGAAAATATGTATTTTGTATCTTGTATTTCAAATACCTTCTCAAAAGTATCTTGTATCTGATATCTAAGATACATTATTTAAATGTATCTTGTATCTTGTATTCAAATACTTTTTTCGAGGTATCTTGCACATCTCTGCCTCTGATGATATGAATATGAGGAATAATAATGTTGTTGGCCTTACCAGTAAGAAGCTAATACTTTAAATAATTTTCATTTGAATGCTTAGTGCCTATGTGATTGACATTATTTATTTTGTTGTAGATGTGAGTGAATGTGCTTTGCCTGAGATCTCCACTCAGGAATTGATGGATTGTTTTACCAGTAAGTAGCTAATACTTTAATTATTTTTCATATGATTGCTTAATACATATGTCACTGGCATTATTTATTTTGTTGTAGATGTGAATGGAGGTGCTTTGCCTGAGATCTCCACTCAGGAATTCATGGATTGTTTTACTAGTAAGTAGCTAATACTTTAAATAATTTTTCATGTGAATTCTTAGTGCCTATGTGACTGACATTATTTATTTTGTTGTAGATGTGAGTGAATGTGCTTTGCCTGAGATCTCTACTCAGGAATTGATGGATTGTTTTACCAGAAAGTAGCTAATACTTTAAATAAAATTTTTCATGTGAATTCTTAGTGCCTATGTGACTGACATTATTTATTTTGTTGCAGATATCTGTGATGATGTGAATGCTATTGGCCTAACCAGTAAGTAGCTAATACTTTCATTATTTTTCATGTGATTGCTTAATGCATATGTCACTGAAATTATTTATTTTGTTGTAGATGTGAGTGGAGGTGCTTTACCTGTGGTTACCACTCAGGAATTGATTGATTGTTTTACTAGTGGCAAGTGCTTACTACTTTCATTATTTTTCATATGAATTCGTTGTGCATATGTGACTGACATTATTTATTTTGTTGTAGATGCCTCTGATGATGTGAATGTGGGCAATAATAATATCGATGTCTTTATCAATGTGCAACCTACACATAAACGGATGGAAACCCATGATGGCGGCCCATCAAAAAGGATTAAAATGTCAGGTAATGTATTCCTTTTATTGATTTTTTTTTCTTTTTTCATACTTGTAACTATGAATCTAATTTTTTGTGTCTATTTGCAGATGGATATATGTCACCGCCGGACCCTGAAGCACTGTGGGGCATTCCAACCATCGTCGACGTGCCGCAGCCAAGTACCAGCGCATGGGCAGAACCGATGGAGGATGAGCTGCTCGCCACTCGTTCACCAATTGTGGCTCTCTGGGTGACAGACGAACCAGCGTCCCAGTGGCTGAACAACACGCAAGCAACCGGGTCCGGCGTTAATGAGGGTGGGGAAAAAGGTAAGCCAGATGCTACGCTCTTGAAGCCAACTATCAGGGCAAGTGCTTACAGGAAAAGGCTACTCCACATCACTGTTATAAATACTGAAAATTTTAAAGATCCAGGCAATTTTATCAGAGCATGTTTTGACATTTTTAAAGACCAAATTTCCGCGATTATTCACAATCCTTCATCACCGGCTATAAAATGCCATGTGGGGTTGGATTGTCTTTTCCAAATTCAGAAGAACAATGTCACCAAAATCAGCCGTATTTGTTTTATGCCAAAGATGCGCGAGCTCACATTAAGCACTTCCATGGAAGAGTGGTATAATGTCCATGTATGTCAAGATGTCATGAAGAGTTATAGTGAATTCCAGGATCGGGAGGTGGTAAAACCCTCGATCAAATTAATGCCATCGACATGCATGTAGCTAAATTCAAACTGCTGTATCGAGGCTCTTCATTTATAGCACTGTTATCCCATATCCAAGCAATGAAAGCAATTATTAGTGTTGATAACAGTGATGATCGATGTTTTCTTTGGACGATCCTGGCATTTCATGAACAGGTGAAGCAGAATGCAGAAAGAGTTAGCAAGTATGTTAAAGTACGTTCCAAGTACGATTTAGATTTTGCAGGCATAGACTTCCCTGTAAAATTGTCAGACATCTCTAAATTTGAGAGGCAAAATTCGGATTATTCGATCAATATCTATGACTTGGGACCAGAAAATGGAAAACATAGAGTTGTAGGCCCCTTCCATCATGCTGCAGTCAAACGCAAGTTCCATATCAATATGTTGTTGATTACAGAGGGTGAAGATAAGTTTCAGTACTGTTGGATCAAGAACTTGATGAAGTTACTCAGTTCTTCAATATCGAACCATCAACATAAAACATACATTTGTGATAGATGCCTGCACCATTTCAGTCGCAAAGATCTCTTGCAATACCATGAGATTGATTGTGCAAGGGTAGGCGCTGTAAGAGTGGACCTACCCGGCTACGAAGATAAAACCTTAAAGTTTAAGGATTTTGTGCGCCAACAGCGTGCACCATTCGTCGTTTACGCGGATTTTGAGTGCTTGTAGAATCCTATTCATACGTGCAGACCCGACCCCAACGCCTCTTACTCCACAGGAGTCCAAGAACACATCCCTTTTGCCGCGGCATACCAGCTCGTTTGCGCATACGACAAGCAGCTGAACAAATTCGACTCATTCTTGGGAGAAAACCCTGAGACGTGGCTAGTGGAACAACTCGTGAAACTGGCCCATGACGTTGATGGAATTTACAAGGCGGTCATACCTCTTGTAATGTCAGCTGATGAGGAAGTACGATTTACAAGTGCTATGGTATGCCATATCTCTGATGATGGCTTTGCACCGGAGGCCGTTAAAGTTTGCGATCATTGTCACATCACAGGTGCATTCAGAGGGGCTGCACACAATAACTGTAGTTTACAGTACAAAAATCAACGATGCATACCCATTTTTTTCCATAATTTGTCTAGGTATAATGCGCACTTTATTGTTAAGGCATTAGCACACCTCGATTATGATGGGATGGATGTCCTACCCATATACACTGAACGTTACATTTCGTTTTCGAAAAAGATTAATGGTACATCAATTAAATTGCGGTTCCTGGACTTATACCGTTTCATGCAGTCCTCGTTAGATAAACTGGTTGGAACCCTTGAGGACTGTCACATGTACATTTCCAGTGCGTATTTTATGGACCCTGAGAAGTTCCAACTACGTAGTTAAGCGAAAAGGAGTCTTCCCTTACGAATACATGGATTCGATGGACAAGCTCAAAGAGGTCACGCTCCCACCAAAGTCTAAATTTTATAGTTCGTTGTCGCAGTCAGAAATTTCTGATGATGATGACGAGCACGCGACACAAGTGTGGCGGATTTTCCAGATCAAAAACTTGGAAGAATATGCAAGTCTGTACAAGGGGACAGATGTACGGCTACTTGCAGATCTGTTTGAAAAATTTAGGAGTTTATGTTTGGAGAAGTACACCCTGGACCCCGCCCACAATTACACAGCTCCAGGCCTTTCGTGGCAGGTTATGTTAAAGAGAACGCGTGTCGATCTGGATCTTCTGACAGATGTTGACATTCTTCTCTTTTTCGAACGTGGATCTCGTGGTGGTATTTGCCAATGCGTCCATAGGTATGCCAAGGCAAATAAACGGTACATGGCGGAGTACAACCATAACTCACCTGAAAATTTCATCATGGATTTTGATGTAAACAATTTGTATGGCTGGGCCATGTCAGAGTATCAACCCTCTGGAGTGTTTCAATGGTTATCGGCCGAGCAGATTGCAGGCATAGGTATCATGAGCGTAGCAGCCGACTCACCTAGGGGTTTCCCAGGATATACACGACTTTCTAGCAGACCAACCGACATGTCCAGACCACAAAGCTGCCCCTGGATCTACTTACCCCAAGCTGATGACTACGTTGGAGAATAAGGTTTGGTATGCTCTCCATTACCGAGTCCTCCTGCAATGTGTAAGCTTGGGGATGAAGTTGGGCATGGTTCATCGGATAATATCTTTCAACCAGTCACCGTGGTTGAAAGAATTTATCTCTCTCAACACGTGTTCTCGTCAGTCAGCAAAATCAGAATTTGACAGACACTTTTTCAAATTAATGTATAATTCAATTTTCAGTAAAACAATGGAGAACCTTAGAAAACACCGCGACGTGAAATTATGTACAGGTTGGGCGGGCCGCGGCGGTGCCCGCAAGCATGTGACTTCATCACACTTTAAACGAATGACTATTTTAGAGAAAGACTGGAGATGTCGAAAGTTAAGATACTTTTCAACAAGCCAGTCTACTTCGGGATGTGCATTCTCGATCTGTCTAAACTGCGGATGTATCGATTTCACTATGAATTCGCCATTCCGCAGTTTATAAGCCCGAAATTACTTTATATGGACACAGACAGTTTCATCTATTTGGTGAATGGCCGTGACCCATATGAAGTAATGAAAAGCAACAGGGAGGAATTCGACACTTCTGGATATAGGCCAAACAATCGTTTCAATATAGAACCCTATAACGAAAAGGTTGTTGGAGTTATGAAAGATGAGACGAATGGTTCCCTGATTGTGGAATTTGCGGGTCTAAGGTCGAAAATGTATTCATTCCGACTAGAATCTAACCAGACCTCAAGACGGGCCAAGGGTCTGTGACTTACAGTTACCAAAAAACTTAAGTGTTCCAAACGATTTCCACGGAAATTAAGCGCGGAGAACGTCACTGGCAACGATGGTTATCCACTGTATCGGCGTAGATCACCAGATGATAACGGTCGAACTATCACAACAAAAGTGAAAAGAATGGATTTCGTTGTCGACAACAGTTGGATTGTTCCATATTCGCCACTTATTTCCAAAACGTTCAAGACACATTGCAACGTTGAGTATTACAATTCAGTAAAGTCCATAAAATACGTTTGCAAAGATGTCACGAAAGGCAACGATATGGCGGTTTTTGGCATCCAATCCTCTAATACCAACGATTAAATTGCGCGCTATCAAGTTGGTCGTTATGTGAACTGTAATGAAGCGATTTGGCGTATATTCGCATTCCATATTCACTAACATCATCCTACTGTTGTGCATTTGGCGGTGCATCTGGAGAATGGTCAACGAGTATATTTCACGGCTTCGAATATTGTTCAACGTGTTGAAACACCTCCAGCGACAACATTGACCAGTTTCTTTGCGATCTGCCAAAGCGATCCATTTGCACGAACTTTGCTTTACTCGGAGATTCCACATTATTACGCTTGGAATGCTTCATCGAAGAATTTTCAACGACGGAAGCAAGGCGATGCGGTTCCTGGTTATCCGGATGTGCGTTCTACTGATGCCCTTGGTCGTATGTATACAGTTCATCCAAAGAATGATGAATGCTTCCATTTGCGGTTGTTGCTGGTAAATGTGCGTCGGCCAACATCATTTGAGCAGTGCCGGCGCCAGGAATTCCGGGGTAAAATGTGGCGATCTTTTTTTTTTTTTTTTGTTAGCTCTACAAAGTGGCCGGGCGACAATGGGTGGATTCTTGGTTCCGAGGCTGGGGGTCCCTGCAGGTGGTGTTGTCGGGACCCCCCTCAGCCCGGCGGCCCCGGGTACCTTTGACCCGCTTACACCCCCCCCCCCTCCCATAACGCCAGCTCTGCATTTGAGATACTACTGACTGTTAATGGTATAATATTCCCAACATATCGTGCTGCATGTGAAGAACTCAATTTACTAGAAAATGATACCCATTGGGATACGATAATCGTTGAAGCCATTATCTCTGCATCTCCATGTCAGATACGCACATTATTTGTTATCATGATTTCGACATGCTTTCCATCGAAACCATCGAACCTGTGGCACAAATACAAGGATAATATGTCAGAAGATATTTTACATCAAATTCGTGACAGTTCCAGAAATCACGATCTTGAGATTAATGAGGAGATAGATAATTGGGCTTTACTCTTCATCGAAGACATGTGTTACCTCATGTGCAGTAGTTTATTAGTCAGGATAGGAATACCAGCACCAAATCGTGAAATGAATGATGCATTTAATCGAGAATTGGAACGAGAACGTGAATATGATCACCAGGAATTAGATTTAGTAGTTCAAACAAATGTACCCTGTTGAATCCCCAACAAAAGGAAGTTTATGATATGTTAATGAAGGCAATTGATGATGGAAATGGTGATTTGCTGGAAGCCCCTGGTAGAACTGGTAAGACATTCCTCATGTCAGTAGTTTTAGCCACTGTTCGTGCGAGATCCAACATTGCGGTTGCAGTTGCTTCTTCTGGAACAGCAGCAACACTGTTAGAAGGATGCCTTTAAATCTTCAAACTATTGAAGAACCAACATGTAATATTGCCAAAAAACTCAGCAATGGCCAAAGTTTTATCAGTATCGAAAATCATCATCTGGGACGAATGCACAATGGCGAATAAATGTGCATTAGAAGCACTTAACCGAACATTGAAAGATCTATGCAATGACTTGAGATGTTTTGGAGGAGCAATGATTTTACTGTCTGGCGATTTCCGCCAAACGCTGCCAGTAATTCCAAGATCAACGGCTGCCAACGAAAAAAATGCTTGCCTCAAATCATCGAATCTATGGCACTATGTGAAGAAACTTAGCTGACAACAACCATGAGAGTTGCATTGCTTAGTGATACATCTGCTGACGATTTCTCTGAGCAATTGCTGACTATCGGTAATGGTCGAGTACCTGTCGCCGAATCGAGCAGATTGATTTCATTTCCTCATAATTTCTGTAACTTTGTCTCATCGAAAGATGAACGTATCAACAAAGAATTCCCAAACATCATTACTAACTACAAAAATAATGAATGGTTGAGTGAGTGAGCAATTTTAGTGGCTAAGATTAAAGATGTAGATGACCTAAACTACATAATTCAGAATGAGATCATTGGAACAATGCATTCATTCAAATCTATTGACTGTGTAACAAATGAAGATGAAGCCACCAACTATCCAATTGAATTTTTAAACTCCTTGGATGTGCCTGGCTTACCAACGCACAATTTACGCCTAAAGGTTGGCTCCATAGTAATCATGCTTCGAAACGTAAACCACCCAAAACTGTGCAATGGTACACGTTTGGTGGTAAGTAAATTGATGAACAATGTGATTTACGTGACGATACTCAAAGGAAAATTCGAAGGTGAGCAAGTTCTCATTCCAAGAATCCCAATGATCCCAACCGATATGTCGTTTGACTTCAATTTCCGATCCGTCTTACATTCACCATGACCATAAACAAATCACTAGGCCAATCCTTGAAAGTTTGTGGTTTGAATCTGGAATATCCATGTTTTTCCCATGGTCAATTATATGTGGCATGTTCACGGGTCAGAACACCATCTGCGTTGTTTGTTCTTGCGCCTGATAAAACAAAAAATGTCGTGTATCACAAGGTACTTAACTGAAAAGTGCAACCTATGCACCAAAATACATCAACAATAAAGAATCATTAAAATACTTATTTTTTTTATTTGTATTTCCTAATAAAAAATTGAACTTAATAAAATCAAAAATCTGCTTATTTATTGCCTCTAAGGCGGAACAGAGTTTGCCGGATCAGCTAGTAATATATATACGAGGGTAGACTTTAAAGTAAGGTCTCCTATTTTTTTTCTCATAGAAAATGACATTTATTTACATTGATTTATACACCGTTGGAAAGGCCATGGCCTAAGCTATTTTTCAATGTAATCGCCATTTTTCTCGACGACCTTCCGCATCCGCACGATGAACTTCTGTACTCCGTCCTCGTACCACCCTGCGTCCGCGTCGCGCAGCCAGTTGGTGACCTCTTCTTGAACCTCCGCGTCCGACTCGAATTTCTTCCCTCCTGAGGTGTTTTTTCAGGACAGGGAACAGATGATAGTCGCTGGGGGCGACGTCCGGACTGTAGGGAGGGTGTTCCACGATTTTCCATCCACTCCTTTGGTCAGCATTCCTGGGCGTTTGTTCTTAATGGCTCGGCGAAGCTTTTGGAGGGTTTCACAATATCTCTCAGAATTGATAGTGGTTCCTTTAGGCATGAAATCCACTAACAACAAGCCGCGACGGTCCCAAAACACAGTTGCCATCACCTTTCCGGCTGACAGTGTTGCCTTGAACTATATATATATATGTGTGTGTGTGTGTGTGTTGTTTTACTTTAACTGCTGTATGAAATCACCTGTTGGAAAAGCCCAATTTATTATGTACAACTTTTCAGATGAATGTAAATTGTACCAATACGAATATCAGATTTATAGAAAATATATTATCTCCTTATAAAGATCTGTATTTTTAATCGTATTAAATGAAATTTGAGGAAGGAATCTTAACTCGGAATGTCATGAACAGAAGCTCCCAAATGACAGAATGTATAATATTTTAATTATTACAAGTTCACAATGATAAATGTCATTGTTAATAAATTAATAACATCACTTCTATACAGGAAATACTGGGGTATTTTTTTACCCACTCTTTCAAAGAAAAGGGAAATGGTTACAGGTTAACCCAGTTGCACACCAGAACACCAGACAAACATCAAGAAATTGAAAAGACAATGTACTGACATCTGGCTCAGAAGCAATAAGTCACATAACCATGCGTTGCAGGTAACTAGAACATTATTGTGGATGATACAATTTTAAGGATAGAGTTTGACTAGATTTTCAATAAATTAGACAAATTAATTAAAAACATTACATGTATTAAAATTGTTGTGAAAAACTGTAGGGTTAATATCAGATGTTTATGAATTTAGCACTGGAATCATTTTTTGGTGTGATGTAAATGACAAATTGACAAATAACAAAGATTTTTAATATAGATATTTCCGATTTGAGAATCATAATAGTGCCACTTTTGCTTTACTTTTACAAATTAGTGATCAACATTTTATAACAATTTTCTTGAACCACCTCTCAGCTCCGAACTGGAATAAGATTTATTGGAAAACAGGAGAAGGGTGAAGAGATTGATGGGATTTTGCAAGGCATATGTTGGTGATGAAGCTTGGAAACGTATTTGTCAAAGAATTAGTAGTAGTATATGGAAGGGGGCAAAGATGACCTTGAACACAAGCACATGATTTCAGGAATAAGGGAGTGGGAAAATTTTCCTTTGTAGATAAGGGAGTCTGGGATAGGAATACATCACCAAAGATAGTGATTAATAATTTTTCAAAAATTTGAAAGAAATAAAATTCATAGAGGGCAAAAGTAGACACAAGAAAAGAGTAGGAGGGAGAAATGGGCAGCAGTAAATTGAGTTACACAAGCAATGAGTATAGATGCTGCCCAAACCAATAAGGCCAGAAAGTTCACAAATAATTACAATCCCAATTTAGCAAAAGTGCATAATGGCACTACATATATAAAGCTTCAGGTCTTAGTTCTTATCCAAAGAAACTCAGTTTTGGGGACTTAACCAGTTCAAATTACAACTACCTTCATCATACATCTGCAATGATGATTCCTTTTTTAAATGTTTTATTGTAATGGAACCTCTTAAAATTAGTAAAACATTTTTTGAAACTAAACAGTCAAGTTTTTACTAATAGCAATAATAATTTGGTGTCTCCAATATTTATTTTGTTGCATACAATTTATAAATGTCCTGGCATATGGAATTCACAACAAATTCTTCAACTCATTTTGTTGTTTACCGATATGTTATCATGAACCATACCATATTTCTAGTTTGCCATAGTATCTGGACTTTTAAACTTGCAGGTTAGCAGATGGTGTCATGGGTGACATGTATCCTTTAATTTCTTTATCATGTAAGGGAAGAGGGAACAAAATAATAACAATAATAATCAATGTGAATAAGTTTTGTCTCTTCAATAACATTTAATAAATAACTGAGCAACTTAAAATATTCAACAAATATAGTATATTACATACATATTCCAAAACAAAAAATATATACCCCATTTTAATTGTGCTACTATGTGGAATACTTTTAAATATGTCAAGTGTGCATAATATCTAATACTGAATTATATGGGCTTGACTAATTATCTGATTTTCACCCTTGTTCTAATGTGAGAAATATTTGCAGAATAATTTGTATATCAGAAATGAAGAGAAAAATTAACACTTATAGCCATATGATGATCATTAAACAAAATTAATAGTGACAATTTTTTAACTTAATGTCACTAACTTTTCAAATTAGCTATATATATAAATTCCAGAGAGCGTTTTAATTTAGATTCCATATACTTTTGCCATACAGGAGCAAAGAGTGATCACAGAATACTGTTGTGATATGTTGAGAGAGGAATTTTAAATTGAAAAACTTCCAATTAACACTAAAACAATAAAAATTCTTTATACAATATTGTTAAAATAACACCCAGGTGCTAGAAATAAAATACATGCTAATAACTTCTGCTCTGGCCTCCACAGCATTTGTAGGGCTCATGTTTGTCCCTGATCAGCCAGATGTGATCAATGACTTCACCCAGCTGAAATAAATTAAGCAGAGTCAGTTAAAGATGCAACTCTCAAGATATCGCAAATTTCTACAAACCATAACACTTATTCCAAATTGAATTGCCTTCCATTCTCACAATTTTAAAGCTGTGTATGACACGAGGCGTATTCCAAAAGTAAGGTCCGTTTGATCATAATAAAAACATCGTTCAGGATACAAGGTTTTTATTAACGTCAGTATGTAACTACATATCTAGTTCACTTTTCCACATAATCGCCGTTTATATCTATACACTTTCTGTAACGCTGTACCAGTTTCTTTAACCCCTCGGCATAAAAGTCTGCCGCCTGGGACCTGAACCAATTGGTAACGCACGTCTTGAGTTCTTCATCGGTTTGAAATCGTTGTCCACCAAGTCACCGTTTCAAATGCAGGAAGAAAAAATAATCGCTTGGTGCAAGATCTGGACTGTAAGCAGGGTGGTCTAGGATTTCCCAACGAAACTCTTGAATCTTCTCTTTGGTTTTGGAAGCGGTATGCGGGCGTGCGTTGTCGTGCAGGAGGATGATGCCAGACGACAGTTTCCCACGGCGTCGATTTTGGATGGCACGTCTCAGTTTGGTGAGCGTTGCACAGTACACGTCAGCTGTAATGGTTGTCCCACGGTCCATGAATTCGATCGAAAGGACGCCCTTTTCGTCCCAAAACACGGAAGCCATCATTTTGCGATTCGTGTACGGCGATTGCTTACACTTTTTTGGTTTGGGTGAACCGGAATGGTGCCACTGCATTGATTGTTGTTTTGATTCTGTGTTGGTGTACGCTATCCACGTCTCGTCTCCCGTAACAATTTGGGAAAACAAACTGTCTCCATCTTGTCTATAGCGCTCCAAAAATTGTCGTGCGCTATGCATTCGTTGCTCTTTGTGCTGAGCGGTGAGCAGTTTTGGCACCCACCGCGCACAAAGCTTCCGATATCCAAACTCTTTAGTGACAATCCTGTAAATTGAGGTTCTAGCAACATTTGGGAATTCCATAGCCAGACCACTAATCGTCAAACGCCGATCACTTCGCAGTTTTTGGTTAACTTGCTCGACGATGTCGTCGGTCCGAATACTGGGCCTGCCACTCCGCTGTTGATCGTGCACATCTGTGCAACCACTTTGAAATTCTCGACACCAGTGTCGAACTTGTTTCTCACTCATTATGTTTGGTCCATACACTACACACAATTCGCGATGGATGTCCGCAGCTGACGATCCTTTTGCCAACAAAAATCTAATCACACCGCGCACTTCACAACTGGCAAGAGCTACGATTGTCGCGGCCATTTCGAACTGCTCTTAACAATAGATATACGGCTACTGCGGCATGCCAACAATACTGCATATTTACCAGGAGTTGGTAGATGGCGCTGCAGGTGGGAAACGTCATTCAGGCCTATCATCTGTGACATCTTGTACCCCGGACCTTACTTTTGGAATACGCCTCGTATAATATCACCAGAATTGTTATACCTCTCATTTTTAGAACAGAAAATGCAGTTCATAAGAAAAATTAGTGGGACTGTGGTGAGTGGTGAGTACTAATCTGAAACTGTATGCAGACTAGAATTTCCTTTTGCATAATGTAAGTGCGGATTTTTAATCTCCAATCTATCTAGTCAACAAATGTATGAAGTCTGTTAAATCTCCAATCAAACAATTTAGTAAATTGCAGCAGTAACTGCAATTCCAGACCCTTACCAAATCTTCAGAGATCTGCTCCAAGTAGAGGTGAGTGTGGTTGAAGACTTTGAGCCTCATGAAGCCATAGTCTGACGACCTAAATGCTGACCAAGCGGGGGCAACTCGTTTGAAGGTGTCATGGCGCTCATTGCAGCCCTGCAACATTCAACAGTTTCACATAGTTGTAGATGAGCTCCATCAGTTTTCCTTTGCTGAGCAAGCCACAAACACACAAAAATACAAGAGTCGAGTTTACACAATGGAACGAGAATGGCAATTTAGTAAAGGAACTGAGAACACTAAGCAAAATAGAAAGAGAGAAAGAAGAAACACATGGAGATACAAAACAGTTGAAACCTCTCTAATTGAACTGAGACAATTGGCACTCTACTTCTCACTAACTACACAGTTCATAAACAATTTGACACATTAACACAAGTAACACAATTCACAGACAGATCATGGATGACACTTTGCTCTTTTTTTTATGGCTTTACGCCTCGTCGATTTTGTGGTCGTTAGAGGTGGGATTGGAGTGGGAACTAGGAATGAGGAGGAATTTGGCCATGGCCTTTTTGAGGGAAGCATCCCAGTATTCGTCTGGAGTGATTTGGGGAAACCATGGAAAACCCAAATCTGGATGCCCGGGCGGGGATTCGAACTGGCATCCTCCCGAATGCGAGGCCAGAGCATTAACCATGCTTGGTGACACTTCGTTCCTCATTAACATTCTTGCTGGCAATTAACTGCAACATAATTGAACCATTCATATATAATCTGTCTGCAAACTAATTTGTGGGCAACAGCTATATATATATATATATAATAATAAGATAACAATGAAAAAAAGACGCTAAGTAGCGGAAAGGAATCAAATTAGGATAGGGAAATGAGCCACCACTTACCTTTAGATGATGGATGTGGGGCGCGAACACACAGAAAAGACACAAACACAAATAATAAAGAAATTTTCGGGAAAAAACCCTTCTTCAACAAGAGAACATTATGAGAGGTGGGTGCACCCGGAGACTGCCTCACGGAAAGACCGCCGGTCGAGAAAATGGTGGGGGAAAATTCAAACATAGGAAAAGTAGAGGGGCAATGAATCAGATTCCTATGTTTGAATTTTTCCCCCACCATTTTCTCGACCGGCGGTCTTTCCGTGAGGCAGTCTCCGGGTGCACCCACCTCTCATAATGTTCTCTTGTTGAAGAAGGGTTTTTTCCCGAAAATTTCTTTATTATTTGTGTTTGTGTCTTTTCTGTGTGTTCGCGCCCCACATCCATCATCTAAAGGTAAGTGGTGGCTCATTTCCCTATCCTAATTTGATTCCTATATATATATATATATATATATATATATATAATAAAACTTTAATTAGGAAAAGTCTAGATTTAAGATTATATTTAAAAAAATGAGGTGAGTCGCACAGCAAGTGGCATGTCAATTCACCTCTTTTGCCAACTCACCTGTGTTTACAGCACTGCTTCTTACAGTGGTTTCACCATTCAACAACTGTCCTACAGCAAGAACAGCCACAGCAAAAAGTTTATACTGCCAACCCTTACTTTCGTTTGTCAGTCCATACTAGCTCACATGGTACCATCAAATTCAACACATGCTTTATAGTTGGGGTTGTCAAGAGTTTTCGAGACACCACTACCTTTCTGGTAATTCATAGATGGAAACTACCTGGCCTCCACCAACACTAACCCCTAAGTAAAACTGTCACTTTCATTTGTACCAAGATGCAATCAATATACAAGTACATATATTTTTTATTTTTTTTTGCTGTCGTCACTCTTTAGACTCGTTTGATGCAATCATCCATCCCTTCCCATCCTGTGCTAACCCCTTCATTTCTACATACCCCTTACAACCCACGTCCTCAACTATCTGCTTCGTATATTCTAATCTCTGTATACCTCTACAGTTCTTACCTTCAACTGTTCCCTCCACTGACAAATTAACCAATCCAGCATGTCTCAAAATATGACCTAACAGCCTGTCTCTTCTTCCTGTAAGCTTCTTTCATAAAATTCTTTCTCACCCATCATTTCCAAAACTCGTTCATTTCTTACTTTGTCTGTCCACCTAATTTTCAGCATTCTTCTGTAGCATCACATTTCAAATGCTTCAATTTTCTTTATTTCTGGTATTCCTAAAGTCCATGTTTCACTACCGTAAAGTGCTGTGCTCCACACATAGAGTTTTAAGAAATTCTTTCTAATTCCTAAATCAATATTTGAAACTAAAAAGTTTCTCTTTTTCATGAAGGCTCTTTTTGCTAGTGCTATTCTGCTTTTAACATCATTCCTGCTTCGGCCATCGGTTGTAATTTTGCTCCCAAGTAACAGAACTCACTCACTTCTCCTATTGCATCAGATCCTATTTTTGTATTTAATCTGCTAGTATTGGTATAACCGCGATAAACAAAATGAAAAAAAGAAAGGCTCCCGGTCCGGATGGAATTCCAGCCGAGGTCCTGCAGGAGTTAATCATAAAATTAACCCCCGTCTTATGCAGGCTCCTGAACGAATGCCTATATCAGGGTAGAGTTCCGGGAATATGGAAGAAAAGCGAGGTGGTAATTCTAAAGAAAGGAGACGACAAGGATCCTCTTCAACCGAAATCTTACCGGCCGATTTGTTTATTGAATGTGCTTGGCAAAGTTCAAGAGAAGATTCTATGCAAAAAATTACAAAACCACCGGGAGGTTCTGGGAATGAATCCTAGTCAATATGGATTTAGAACCGGGAAGTCGACAAAGGATGCCATAAATCGGTCGATGGAAATAATTTGTAGCAGTACAAAAAAGTATGTAGTGGGCATATTTATTGACATCTCGGGAGCTTTCGATAACTTATGGTGGCCCGCCCTATTTGAACGGCCGAGGGAGATTGGTTGTCCAAGAAGATTATTCTACACCTTCAGGGACTATTGCAGATTTAGAACTGCTTCCTTAAGATGCCAGAACTCGTTCATCACGAAGACCCTTACTAAAGGATGCCCGCAAGGTTCAGTTTTCGGTCCCATATTCTGGGATATAGGGATGGAACCAGTGATTGAACTATTACAAAGATTACCTGAACATCTAGGTCTAATAGCTTTTGCTGATGACCTTTTACTACTCGTGGAAGGAGCAACAAGAGCAGAAATTGAGTACAATAGTAATCTAGTACTTAACTGCCTTAACCAATGGTGCAGTAAAGTCAAGCTGAGTTTAGCACCACATAAAACAACATTTATGTTGCTCAAGGGCAAGCTGACTCGAAAGCTGACTAAGAATCGACGGTAAATCAATTCGTAGAAACCCAGTGTGCAGGTACTTAGGCATTCAATTGGATGAACGTTTAAACTTCGAAGCCCACTTAGAGAAGACAATAGCAAGAGCAGTGGCGGTCATGAATAAAATCATTAATATTGGCCAACGAAAATTCACTGTTCCAGTCCAAACAATAAGACTATACCATGACGCAATTTTATCCTCTTTAGTGGGCTACTCAGCAAGTGTGTGGGCGAAGCATCTAAGAAAAATAAAACTAAAACAGCGAGTCAGACGTGTTCAACGAGGAATACTTTTAAGTTTGACAGGAGCATACAGAACCGTGGCGACAAATTCATTAACCGTTGCCATTGGTGTATGGCCACTGGACCTTGAAGTAAGGAAACGGGGTGCCATATACTGGCTCAGAAAAGGGAAACAAGATAAGGTAGCAGAAATTGTAGGCAGCGAAGCAACATCAGAGATGCACATTCGGAAGCTTCTATTGGCGGAATGGCAACAAGAATGGAACAACAGTGAAACAGGTCGAAGAGCATATGATATGTTCCCATCCGTAGAGGAGAGGTTAAAGTTGAAGTACCTTCAACCCTCTCCCGGATTGGTACACTACATTACAGGTCACGGGCCATACAATAGCTGGCTCCGAAGTCGAAATATTGTAGATTCAAACAGGTGCGAATGTGGTGAAGAAAGTACACCGGAGCACGTGGTATGGGAATGTAAAATAACAGCCAGTTTGAGAGAACACCAACAAGCTCGGCTGCAAGGTAAGAGAATATTTGATATACTGCGCGACGAAAGTTTGTGGCATTTTCTGGACGAGGCAGCTCATCTAGCCTCAAAATTTTGGAAGGAGGAATTTATAAAAAGGAAAAATGCCGAGGAAAATCAAAGGCCACAGATAGCAGAAGAGGAGGGAACAATGATGCTGGAAGTTTGACTTTCACAACACCGGATTGACGGAAGATATCCTACGACAATGAGCAACATCAATCGTCGGAGGAACTTCAGTGTGCTCCAGAGAGGCCGTCTTCTGAGCGACAGCTGGGGCCATCTTGGTATTCCAGGAGGCCAACTCTTGATGGCCGGGGTGGCTGACTTTGCTGCCGGTTCCAGGAGACTCTACTTTCGGAGCGCACTCAACACCAAGAAAAATGAACACTAGTGGACCGAAGTGCGGCTGTGACAATTGGTGGTGGTAATAGTAGTATTAGTAGTAGTAGCAATGATATTAGTAATAGTAGTAGTAATGTTAGTAGTAATATTAGGGACAATGGTAGTAGTAGTAGTAGATGTAATAGTGTGGTGCCCATTCTGTTTAATAACAGTAGATGTAATAGATATTGGAAATTTAATCAAAATTTTCTTGGATTCATTGTTTATATGCTAATACGTTATATATATATATGATAAAATATATGTACATGTTAAATAATGGAAATAAGGGCCCAGATTAGATACTAGGTGCTGGGCTATGTTGTATATGGAAAATAAATAAAAATAAAATAATAGTATTGGTGTCATTTCTGCTACATTTCATCACTTTTGTTTTACTTTGAATTATATTCAGTCCAAAATCTTCCTTCAGTATTTTGTTCATGCCATTCAATAACTTCTCAATTTCCTCAGCCCTCTCTGCTAGTAAGACAATGTCGTCAGCAAATAGTAGCATACTGATTTTTTCTCCCTGAAAACTTATGCCACATGGAAATTTTTATTTGACTTTCTTCATTGCTTCTTCTACATACAAGTTGAATATTAATGGGGATAGACTACGACCTTGTCTCACACCATTTTTAACTGATACATGTCTCTCGTAATTCTCTACTTTTATTATAGCCACTTGATTCTTATAGAGTTTATAGAGTTTTCTTCTATCTCGATACTTTAGACATGACTTCTTTAAAATGTTGAACATCTTGTCCCACCTAACATTATCAAAAGCTTTTTCTAAATCAACAAATGCCATAAAGGTATCTTTGTTTTTCTTGATCCGCCCTTCAAGTATTAATCTTAAAGCCAGAATTGCTTCCCTAGTACCGTGATGTTTCCTAAACCCAAACTGATCTTCACCTACTATCTCTTCTACTACCCATTCCATCCTTGTGTATGTTATTCTGGTCAATAATTTTGAAGCATGTGATGTTAGACTAATGGTGCGATAATTCTCACATTTGTCGGTTTGTACTTTCTTTGGAAGTGTGAAGATGATATTTTTATTAAAATCAGTTGGAATTTCTCCTGTTTCATAACTTTTTGATATCAGCTTGAATAATCTTTCGATTCCTTCCTCTCCTAGAGATTTAAGAAGTTCTGCAGGGATCTCATCAATTCCAACTGCCTTATTTGCTTTCCAGTCATTCAGAGCTTTATTAAATTCTGTCCTCAAAACAGGATCTCCTAAGTCATCAATGTCAACATCGCCTTCCTTTTCCAATACACTATTGTTCAAGTCATCCCCATCATACAGTTAGTTTCTCAATGTGTTCCTTCCATCGGTTAGCTCTATCTTCTGAGTTTAAAAGAGATTTCCTATCGGCAGTTTTAATGTTTATACCTCTTTTCTTCATTTCTCCAAAATTCTGTTTGATCTTTCTATATGCAACATCTACTTTTCCTATGACCATTTCCTTTTCTACTTCTTCACACTTTTCTTGTAGCCATTTTTCTTTTGCTATTTTGTATTTCCTTTTTACTTGATTTATAAATAGCCTGTACTGCTCTCTTCCTGCTTCATCCTGAGCATGTTTGTACCTTCTTCTCTGATCCATCAGCTGCAAAATTTCTTCTGTGATCCAAGGTTTTCGGACAGCTTGTTCCCTAAAGCCTAAGATTTCTTTGCCAGCTTTCATTATTTTGGTGTTTAATGCATTCCATTCGTCCTCTGTTGAGCTCCTTTCACAGTTAATTCTTAGACCTAAGTCTACCATTTCTGCAAATTTTTCTCTTGTTCTAGATTGTTTCAGTTTATTCACTTCCAGTCTGTTCTGCTTATACTGCTTTCTTATTCACTTGAATTTCAACCTGCACTTTATTACTATCAAATTATGGTCCGCGTCTATGTGTGCTCCTGGATACGCTTTACAGTCTAGAACTTGATTCCTGAATCTCTGTTTGATCATGATATAATCTAGCTGATATCTGCCTGTATCCCCAGGACGTATCCAGGTGTATATTCTTCTTGCATGGTTCTTAAACAGTGTGTTCGCCACTACTAGCTTATGTCTTTCACAAAATTCTAGCAACCTGCTTCCTCGCTCATTTCTTTCTCCTAGACCAAAACTTCCTACAGTATTCCCCTCTTTTCCTTCTCCCACTGTTGCATTCCAATCACCCATGATTATTAGATTTTCCTCCCCTTTCACATATTGGATTAATTCTTCAATTTCAGAGTATATTTTTTTCTATTTCTTCGTCATCTTCCTGTGACGTTGGCATATATACTTGTACTAATGTGGTTGGGACGGGCTTCATTTCTAACCTCATAAAAATAATCCTGTCATTAAATTGTTCATAATAACTCAACCGTTTCCCTACTTTCTTGTTCATTACAAATCCTACACCAGTGACTCCATTGACAGCTTGTGTGCTAATTATCCTGTGTTCCCCACCCGGAGATCCAATTGGGGGACTATTTTACCTCCGGAATATTTTACCCAGGAAGAAGCCATCATGATATATGTAATTTTAGAGGATTACATGTCCTCGGGATACGCTTTGGGTCTTTAATGCAGTGGTTTCCTGTTGCCTTCTGCATCCCCATGCCATTGATCATTTCTGATTCATCTGCCTTTAGGGGCTGTTTCCATCCCCAAGGGCAAGAGGGTGCCCTGAACTGTTCCCCACTCTTCTGCCCTCCTTTCGAAGGCTGTTGGGAAGCAGTGGGTGACTCCTTATGCTGGGAATCTTTCAGTCACCAGAGCCTCGTACGTGCAAAGAGGGTGCACCACATGAAGGAGAGGTTGACATTTGGTTGGAAAAGACAAGTATAGTCTCTCCCAAACCCTGATAATTTAGTAAAAAAGATCAAAAGTATATTGATATGAAGTCTTCACTGGTTCTCCGCCGTATGGTATTGAAGAAAAATAACAATGAGCTCTCAGTGGCAGGCTCTGCTGCCATCTTCAGGTCTGATGTTATACAGGGAGCACCAGAGCTGCACTGGCGATGTTTGGCCCCCACGCGCCTTTATATTTTTAGAAAATTTACTTATTTTACTTTAACTGGTTATTACAGATATTATACTTTTCCACAATTTTTGTTGGTCAACATTCCCCCTCCCCCAAAAAAAGTTACATTTGTATCTCCACTCTTCCTCTTTAATTCATCCTTGCCTCATTCATGTGGTAGGTCTGGATGTGTACACATCTTTCTCCTTCGCACATTGTCTAGCCTCCAACATGACTAAGGTTATTCACCGAAATATTGCAAAGTATGTTCGTATGGCCTTCCTGTCCTCATATGTGGTAATTCATGGGTTATTTTACCTAGCCTTCCTTATTTTCTGAAAATTATCAGACAAGCAACTTCAATGCAGACTGTCAAAGATTTCCCTGGAGAAGACAGCATAACATCCTTTTTTCAAAATTTAATAAAACCCACTGTGTGTAATAGAAATTTATTTGTTTTTTATAATGTAGGCACATACATAAAGTTTTGTTTTAGTTAGTTTTGAAGACCAAATCAGGTAGGTGACGTCCCCCATTCTGCACACACTAAGTAAACCGATTTCTGGTATTTGTCATGACTCCTGCCAGCACTGTAGGCATTATGTTGGCATTCCTTCCTGGATGTTGGTCTTCAAACTTGCAGAGTCCTTGGATGGTACACACAAACATGGGATTTGAAAAAAAAAAAAAAAAAAATTACAAGGGGTCAAATTGGGAAAGCAGGCTGGCCACTCCAAATCGTCCCTAATTGAGATGAGGCACTCTTGGAAGTATTCCCTCAAAAAAGCCATCAATTCTCTTGAAGCATATGCCATTGCACCATTTTGTTGGAACCAAGTGTCCCTTAAGTCCCTTAAGCTGTGTGAAAAAAGAATCCTGTAACATATTTACAAACCAGTCTGAATTCAATGTCACTGTGACTTAATTTTCCTAAAATAACCAGTGACCAATAATTCCAAAATTGCACACCACACTGTGACTTTAGGTGAATGCAAGGGCCTTTGATGCAATTGTCAAGGACTGGTATCAGCCCAGTAGTGCATAGTTTGTTTGTTGACGGATCCACACAAATGAAAATAGGCTTCATCACTAAAAAAACCATAGTGTCCTCAGGAACGTCTTCCAAAAGAACCTCACACACATTCCTCCAAGAATTGAAGTCACGTTCAGAAATTTCATGCACAGTCGCCATCTTGTATGGATGGAAATGAAGATTATCATGAAGAATTCTCCTCCCATGATCGGAAATTCCTAGGGCAGACGCATGTTTGCACACAGAATGCTGTCGTGGTCACATGATTGAAGCTCTCACGGTCTCAATGTTCTCAGTTGATCTCCAGTTCTTCATCTTGTTGCACTTGCAGTTTGTCTGAATGTAGTGACCCATGTAACAATTGATTTCCGGTTTGCGACAGGGGCCTACAGCGCAGAAATTAAAGTGGTTCCGAAAAGCGCGGTGGGTTACGATCACGGAACATCCGCTCGAAAATTAGGCCCAAACGGCAAACACATGCTCATCACTGTTCCAACACATGATGGAGACTGAACTGTGTCGGGACAAAACATTATAGTCATGCCTCTTGAATGAGACCACTAGCGCTGTGCTGTGATATCAATCAACTGAATGGCGTGCATTTTAAAAAAGGGCGTTATGCTGGCACATCCTGTATTTCAACATAAAGCTAGGTTTAATTTCCACAAACTTCCTAGTTTTCAAATTATCTTTGTATTATTTTTATTGAGACAGTATAAATAATAAAGAATAGGGAAAATAACTCATCACTCACCAAAGTTGAAGGCAGCAATAAGTGAAAAACATTCGAGAAGAACAAAAACAAATACAGTATATTTTGTTTTTAAACCTTATTCATGTTATAGGGACCTAGTCGTTGGGTTTGGGAGGTGTGCAAACAAGGTGGGACAGGAGGTGGTGGGAAGGAACTGTTAGGAAGTGAACTATCAATATTTCAAGAAATTCTTTATTTATTGTTTGCTTTAACAGTCTATACCCTTTTGTTATATATATATTAATTTTAACACCATCAGCAATATCATTTTAGTCTTTCCCAAAATATCGATAGGTCACTTCCTAACAGTTCACCCCCACCACCTCCTCCCCAACCTCTGCCCAGCCAATCATGTGGTAAACTTCATCGTGTGCACAACTGCAAAACCATATGAGTCACTCCCTATCAAACAAATTAGGTGTAAAACAGAAATACTTTATATGTTTTTTAGTTTCATAAGTTTTTCACTCATCACAGCCTTCAACTTTGATGAATGACAAAGTCATTTTCCCTGTCCTTTATTATTTATATTCCCTAAAATCCAATTAATTTTTCTTTAATATTGTCACACTTCAAGAAGATCATCCCATGAAGAAGGAAAGACTGTTGTAGTGCACTGGTTATGTTAAGAGACTGTGGGACTAAAGGACGTGGGTTCAAATCAAACAAGTCCCGTAAAATTTTAATTTCTTAGCTTTGTGTAAACTGTTCTGGAATGTTCTTGTTGTAACTAGTGTTAATGTTTTAAACTGTTCTTCATTTCTATAAAAGCGATACTCCCTTCTAGCCGGAGTCAGTTCGCTCTGTGCTCCTGTACTGTACGAACTGTTTAATAAAGCTTTGTTGCGTTAAAGTAAGTGTGTTCATCAACGAACCCGCTACGCCCAAGGACTCTGATTGTGGTTTACTACGTGATAATATTACTATATTGAGATAAAGTATGCGTCATCTCAAGATAAAATTCCTTGGAATGCCTTTGCTTTTTCCCCAATCCTAAAGTCCTTTTGAGAATAACCTGTGAAACATATTAAAAATAATTGTTTAAAAAACATAAAAACCGCCTTCAAAAAAAGCACTAAAAATTTTAAAATAACTTTATACCTTGCTTAGGAGAATGTAAAACTAAATGGTCAATATTTTACATTACTGTCATTGAAATTTTTACATTAATTAGTTATTTGTGGAGTCGGTGCCAGCTGTCACATCGCGAAGATTGAATTACTGAACCTCTTTTGGTGTTAGAGGCGAAACGGGGAGTACGAATGAAAATTCCCATTCTTTTACAGCATGTCGTGAGGCAGATAGTGTTATTGCGGGAGACAGCTTAAGGAAACAAATTAACAGTATTTTAATCTGTGGCTCGGCCTTATTGGTCATCCAGTAATATCTCTGGCACTACAGTGTCAGTTTGTAGGCTGCCTCCTGCAGTAAACGATTTACAGTTAGCATAATATCGGGGTATCATCTGTATGTTTCTGTTTTGTTGAAACATGTTTCTTGCATTAAATGTAGGTAAGCAGTAAGATGATTTTTTATGTATTATTGTTATTCATTATTGTTTTTATCTTTTTGTTTTTCTTGCTTTCGCTGGCACCGACTCCAAAAATAACTAATTAATGTAAAAATTTCAATGACAGTAATGTAAAATATTGACCATTTAGTTTTACATTCTCCTAAGCAAGGTATAAAGTTATTTTAAAATTTTTAGTGCTTTTTTTGAAGGCAGTTTTTATTGTTTTTTTTAAACAATTATTTTGTTTTTAGATTTTTAGTGGTATTATAATTGTTTTGTATTTTAAATATACCGCAGCAGTTCTCATTTTGCAAACTTTCTGGTAGCTCAGGGATTAAAGCGCTTGCTTTCAAAGAAGAATTCTGTCTTTATATACCACAACAACTTCCAGACGGGGTGAATGTCAGTTAACATTTTGGTCCAGGCTATTTTTCGATCGTATCATAACATCTGTTAAAGCAGCTGGTCGATAACCGAAACATGTAACTTCTGGGTATTAATACATACCACATACAGAAATCTGTCTCTGGAATATCTCTGTTTGCTCTGGCATCACACAGAAAATATAGATTTTTGATTGATTTTCACAACGTGAAAGCTTGGGATCCAGTTGAAATCTGAAGTACATGTTGAGACATTATGACACATTTATTTTATAAATATTATTATGCCATGACTTAAAAAGAGCTTAATTGATTTTGACGGGATTTAAAACTGTGGATTTTTGTAAAGAACATTGAAAATTAAAAGGGGTGAGGGTAAAGGGGAAGAGGGATTGGGCTTTTGTATACCAAATGGAGACTGCCTTTTCTGATTGATTTAAAGTATACGTGTGTAAATTTCTGTTGATATCAGATAAAACTGTAGGTATGTATAAAAAACAATTAAGGGATGTGGAGACAAAGAGTAATTTGGTTTTTGTAAAACTAGTTAGGGCACTATTTTTCTCTTTGTTTTAAAGTATACACGGGCAAATTTCTATCGAAACCAGATAATAACTGTAGCAGTGTGAAAAGAAAATTTGCAAAAAATAAATGGGGTAAGGGAGTAAGTGGTAGGGTTTTGTAAACAGAATGTAGACACTATGTTTCTCTTTGTTTTTAAGTATAAATGTGCAGTGTTCCATGGAAATCTGATAAAAATGTGGATATCTATAAAGAACATTGGAAATTATGAGGGGTGGGTGTAGAAGGGAAGAGGGGTTGGGCTTCTGCAACCTAATTAAAGTATACATGTGCAAATTTCCTTCAGAATCGGATAGAAACTGTAGACTAAAGGATGGAAAGGACGCAGCAGAGTTTGGACTCTCGAAACCAAATGTAGACATTATTTTTCTGTTTGTTTTGCAGTATACATGTACATACTTCCTTCAAAATCAGAAAGAAACGGTAGCTTTGTATAAAGAACATTGACAGTAAATAAAGGGGTAGAAACGGGGAAAGGGTTTGCGTTTTTGTGAAAGTTATGTGGACAGTATTTTTCTTTTTCTATTTGTTTTAAGATATACGCATGCGAAGTTCCACCGAATCGGATTAAAATGTGGTTTTTGTACAAATATTAAGGGAAGGGGAGCTAGGATAGTTTTTTTGATCATAAAAAATTATATATAGGCATATATATATATATATATATATATAACTTTCATAAAGATCGGTCAAATGGTGTCAACTGTAGCTTTCTAAAAAGAAATTGACATAAATCAGGGGGGTGGAAACGGGGAGAGGGGTTCAGTTTTTGCAAACCAAGAGTTGGCATTATTTTTCTCATTGTTTTATAGTAAAAATCTGCTAAGTTCTGTCTACACCGGATAAAAACTGTGGTTGTATATAAAAAGTAAGTGGTTTAATGGGGAGAGGGGGTGGTTTGGTAGATCTTTTGGTTAGACATCTTCTTCGTGAAAAAATACATATAAGCACCAACTTTCATGGTAATCGGTCAAACGATCGCGACTGTAGCTTTTTATAAAGAACATTGACAAAAGTTAATGGGGTTGAAGGAGGGAAAGGAGTTGAGCTTTGGCAAACCAAATATTGACAGGAATTTTCACTTTGTTTTAAAGTATACAAGGGCAAAGTTCAACAAAAATCAGATAAGAAATGTAGATTTCTATAAAATTAAGGAGTATAAAGGGAGATAAGGGGTGGTTTTTTTTAATTTATTTAATTTTTGTCAGAAAGCTTCTCCATGAAAAATTACATGTATATGCCAACTTTAATCGAGACCAATTAAATGGTGTTGACTGTAGCTTTTTATATGGAACATTGGTAAAAATTTAGGGGGTGGATAGGGCTTCAGTTTTTTCAAACCAAAAGTTGACAGTATTTTTCTCTTTATTTTTGACTAAACCTGTCCAAGTTTCATCAAAATCGGATAAAAAAATGTGGGTTTGTATAAAAATTAAGGGATGAAAAGGGGAGAGGGGTGGTTTTTTATTTATTTATTTTTTGTTCAGATTGTCCATGAAAAATTACATGTACATGCCAACTTTGATGATAAACGGTGTCGAGTGTAGCTTTTTATGAAGAGCATTGACAATAATTAAAGGGGTGGAAGGAGGGAGGGGCTTGAGCTTTGGTAGACCAAATGTTGACATGATTTTTCTCTTTGTTTTAAAGTATACATGGGAAAAGTTCAATAAAAATCAGATAAAAAATGTAGGTTTTTTATAAAATTAACGGGTGTAAAGTGGAGAGGGGTGTTTTTTTTTTGGTTCAGATACCTTTTCCATGAAAAACTACATGTAATTGCCAACTTTAATGGAGATCAGTTAAATGGTGTCGACTGTAGCTTTGAATAAAGAAAATTGGCAAAAATTAAGGGGGTGGATAGGGGGAGAGGGGTTCAGTTTTTTAAACCAAAAGTTGACAGCATTTTTCTCTTTATTTTTGGCTATATATGTCCAAAGTTTCATCGAAATCAAACGAAAAATGTGGATTTGTATAAAAATTAGGGGGCGGAGGGGGGTAGAAGGGGTGGTTTCTCAATGAAATTCATATGGGACCACTTTGGAGGTATACCCTATACACTATAAAAATTTTATTTAAATCGGTTCGAAATTGGCGAAGATATCGCTGAACATACATACAAAAAAAAAAAAAATACAGACGAATTGAGAACCTCCTCCTTTTTGAAGTCGGTTAAAAACAGCAGTTGCTCATAAATAGTATCAATATAGCAGCATCCTAATACCTCTTTTAAATTATTTTTACTGATAATTTTGTGAATTAAATGTTTATTTTTTATGCCACGACTTACGGCTGAGCCTGTTGTGACATGCACGGGTGCTCTGGGGTTGGTGTAGGGTTGGTCGTAGCTGCCATTGTAGACTGTGTAGTTGTACATCGGCCAGAGTCGCTCATAGGAATGCTCGTGGGCCCAGATCTCCAAATCCACTCCATACCGACACAATGGTGATTCCAATCCAAACCTACACACAAGCGACAGAATATAAAGAAAGTAAAAAAAAAAATTAGGAAAGAACTTGTCTGAAATATCAAATCTACAATTGTGGATGGTGTATTTAATAGAGAGAAAAAAATCTTAATTCAAATTACAAAAATGATTAAAATACAAATTTGAAACAATTACATGGCCATTTCAGAGGAGTGTGATTGGTAAAAGAGAGAAGGGTGAAAACTTCTTGGCTGAGAAGTGAAAGAGTGTCACTTTTAGTTAAAAAAAGGCATTTACTTTTCAACTCTATTCCCATAATGTGCTTCATTCATCATGTTTCTAGTAAATGAATTCCAACCATGAAATATGAATTTGGATGGTCTGAAAAATACCCATTTACATCTGCTATCAGCTCTTCATTTAAATCAAAAATATTTCAATCATGAACTTCTGTATATTTGGAAATTGGTGAAGTGAGAAGACATAAAATCTGATATGTACATCAGGTCCCAGATTTCCCACTGCCAAAATAGTATGTGTGTACATTGTCCTGATGAAAAATTGATTTCTTTTGTAATCCAGATCTCTTCCTAAATTGTTTCACCAAGTTAGTCTGGAAGGAGTAGAATTCACCAGTTGTTATACCCATTCAAGTTAATCAATAAAAATAATTCTTTTTTCAACATAGAAAACACTGGCCAACTTTTCTTGCAGACAAAATGGCTTCTATCCACCATTTTGAATCGTCATTTGTTTCTACCATATAATGGTTGATCCACATCTCATCTACAGTAAAAAATCAATTAAATTGATTCAAACATTGCTGTTTCATATTTCATTTTTCATATTTAAATTTTGTACAAATGATATACGTTTGCTCTCCTTCCCCACTCTTTGGGCAAGTAACAGGAAGGACTTCACACATTGGTTTTTGCAGGAATCATCCTAAAATATAGCTGGACCGATTTCAGGAAAGAAAAATCTGGATTTCCTGAGGAAGACACGAACTAGCATCCTTCCAAATACCAATCCCAAGAATTACCATTCACCCTCCATGCCGGGCTTCAGTGATATAAAAGAATCAAATAAAAATTAAGTTCACATTAAATGAAACCATATGAATATAAGGGGCTGAAATGATGGCTGAAGACGTGATTAATTATTTTGATAAAATTCTAGTTAACTAAATACACAAATCAATTGGCCATTATAAGAACTCTACATAGTCACGATACATATCTCATTACTCTTTGAGCAAATTAATTGTTTTATTTAGAAGATACTTCATTGAAATGCCTAGTTCTGTTCTTATGGTAAATTATACAAAACAGGATACATTATCTTACCATAACACAAAACAATTTTTAACTCCAAACTGAAGTATGCAGTATTTTACATTATCACTTAAATGATTAAATTCTGACAGAAGCAGAATTACCACTTTACGAAGGGCAAGCCAGATCTAGTGAGTGTGTCATGGAAAGTGCAGTCATCAGTGTTTTGATTGGAGCAGTACATAGGACGGTGGCCATACACCACAATCCATGGCCTTACTGCACGGTTCTCTGGGAGATTAGCTTCCTAAGAACAGAATAATAAATAAGTGTCGAGCATAGTATTCAGTGTTACCACAAAATATCTTATACTAGATTGAATATCAATAATCTGCCCTAACACCAGCATAATTTTATGGCAGTTTTTCCCGAGAATTGCAGAAGGGAGAGATCCTGAATTAGGTACAGATTGAGAGTATACTGTTAAATTTTTAGTAATGAAATAGTGGCTACCCAATGTGAATTTACAGAGTTTGAATGCAGAATGGTAGTTTGAGAAAAATGCTTGTTGTATAACAATTTAGAAGTGGTTACAAAATTTAAGATAAATGTAAAGGGTGTATTGAGTACCTCATGCATGACAGGACACAGAACAGTGTAGTTGCATTAATCTTTGGTTGACAGATATTGGAAACAAATGGCATCCAAGGCAGCAGGGTGAAGTGCAGTACACCACCCACAATCCCCCTAGCAGCATTTAGATAGATGTCAATCTTCTCAGTATGCACAAAATGAATAAAGCCAATGGCCACTCCCCTAAGCACTTTTGGTTTGTGCTTCCCAGGAGGAACACATCAGTTTCATTGCTAAATTTATTATTTTTCCCAGCAATATTTTCCAGATGCTAATAGTATGTGAGCGATCTACCAGTTGTGACACCAAGGTACTTAGGGTTGGCATTGAAAGGAACTATTGCAGGGCAGAAATGGAGAATGAGATGTTGCTTTGGCCATTGGCTTGACAAATGAAAACAACATGCCTCTGTTTTTGTAAGGCTTTGTCTGAGGCACCATTTGGTGTTACCCAAGTCCAATGTCAGTATCTCCTATAGTTTTGCTGTACAGTGATGGCAAGGTCAATGGCACACAAGAACTCAGACTCACTGGCAGCCCTTCAAGGACTCCTAGCATGAAATGATAATGATAAACATTTGCATTAGAACTATTTACTTACAATGGGGTAGTTTATTAATCTCAGGAAAATAGTCAAAATTGTTGCTGGGTATCTACTACAACAACAAAAACTTACTTCCTGAGGGGGGGGGGGGGGGGGAAGGAAAATTTTGATTTTTTTACATGCCGATTTGAATTTATTGGTGCCAAAACGCTCGCAGCTGTCATGTAGTCTCTTGTGATGCCATATCTCTGGCAGTGCCTGTGTAAGCAAATGTGTGGTTTGCTTATTTCATGGATTAAATGATTTCTAAAGTTTACAAGGGTAGTGCCGAAGTGCGTGAACAAAACATTTATATGCCATATTTGTTGTTTTATGATCCAGCCAACAAAGATATGCAGAAAAAGTGACTAAAGCTAGCATATCGCGCTTCAGCATATTTATCTACAAAGTCTTCAATGTAATTTTTGTGAAGACCACTTAGACGTAAATTTTTACTCGATATTTTATGATTTTTAGTGAGCTTTAGTGGAATTTTTTTTATTGATACAGTTGCCAAATGCTATTCAAAATCACATGGAGTATCATACAGTGGGGTTAATGTCACAAGTACATATTCCAACAAACCCATGTTGTGAATTTGACAGTAAATTACTTCTGTTTACTAATGTTTTGCACGTAACTTTCTGTTTTGTTTTTTAAATCCTTTTATCAATGTTGGAAACCTGTTATCCCTCACTAAAGTGTTTGCAACACTTAATGTATAGCAGACAAAGTATACAAGACATTTATTTTACTTTTTTCTACACAAGCTTAAATGAAAATCGAGAAATAGTTCGGTATGAATAAGACAAAAGTTTGTAATTTTTTGTGGAAAATATGAACAAAATAAATTTATTGTGAACGAACATGTAAAAGCACTAATAAAAAAATTAAAAACTTTATGCTTTTCATTCAGAACATTGCTGTCTCAAAGATAATGTCAAACAAATGTGTACACACTTTTAATCTTTTCCTTTCACACCGATAAAAACTTGAAGAAATCACTTAGCGATTTTTTTAGTTGTTATTACATTAACAATTAACTACTATACAAGCTTCTCCACAGCAATAATCATATATAAAAAGTATAAAAAAATAATAAAACCTTATTTAAAATGTTGACCAACTGACTGAAATCACAAATTACAGATCTGTACCAAATAAAACACTTCACAAACACACACACTTCTAAAATACCTTACATTCTAACGTTTTGTAATAATGTGACAATATACTAACAGAATAGATATATGTGAGAATGGAGACTTTCCCGGCGTATGCTTGAAATGATATATATGAAATGCTCTCAGGTAACTAGCCGAGTTAAGGAAATGTTATTATCACATGATATTTCGGTGATCACATTAACTGTCGCCATCTTCTGGTGAAGTGCCAAATGTTCGCAGTCAGGTGCATGGAATGTTGTTGAGCCAACCAAGACTCCTGCTGCCACACTGTAATCGGTCAGCTATGGAACCCATGGTAGCCAGGGTCCTGCCTTGTCGCAACTTGATTCGATGCCCCTGTTCACATGGTGTGTAACAGACAGGCTGAAAATTATCGTTCATTCAAAGGAATGTCAGGAGACAAAGCCTTAGCCATAAGATGCTCAATAATGCATGAGCAACAATTGCTCATTCCTACTACTAGCAAATGCTTAGTTGATCAGGATTATCCGTGTCATGCGTATCTTGGTGTGTCTGCTACAGGCCATGCAAACAGTGGTATCGAATCAAAATGTGGCAGAGCACCATCCTGGCTATGATGAGTTCCAAAGCCAACCAATCACAGTGTGACAGTAGAAGTCTTGTTTGGCTCAATATGATTCAGGCCCGTAACAGATACGATCAACACAGCAGATGTATCAGGAAGCTATGGCGAAGCCTTTGTCTTCTGACATTTCCTTCAAACGAACAATGACTTTCAGCCCGTCTGCTACAGGCCATGCAAACAGGGGCATGAAATCAAGTTGTGACGAGACAGGACTCCAGTAACCATGTGTTCCAAAGCCGACCAATGACAGCATCCGGCATTAGAAGATGGTGACAGTGAATGTGATCACTGAGATATTGTATGATAATAACTTCTTTTTAGCTCAGCTAGTTAGCCCAGAGGATCTCATATATTCTCAATGCCAAGAGAAACTTCGTTTTTAAGAATAGATATACTTACTTGCATGTTTTGACATTCCAGAATTCGGCTGACCAGAAATTGCTGTTGGGACTCAAGAAAACATTCCCATCATCGTCTAATCAGATTTGGTCAAACTCGAGCTGTTTGCCTTGGTAACTATAACTTCCATTTCAAATATAAGTAGTTTAATTGACTTATAACCAGCACTGAAACCTTAAATATACAATCCACAGACTGTCAACAGACTAATACATGGAAGTTAAGCTGGCACAAGCTGATATGTGATGACATGCACTGTGACTGATGTTTCATATCACATGATTAATGGCTGACTTTTTGCATTTTTATTTTATTAAAAACTAGCTTTGCGCAGCATGTGTTGCAATGCCTCTTTTTCTTTCTTAATTCGGTATGCGTATACAAAACGTACAGATATACATGTACTAAATAAATGAAAGAATCATTTTTATGCCTTGAATTAAAACTGAAAAAATTAAACTAAATAAATAAAAAAAATAAACAACAATAACAACAACATTGTTTAGATCCTCCATAAGAAGCCATTGTGCAGAGGTAGAAAGGCCAGTTCCCTTCTTGTGGGATTTACAGTATATCATGGAATTCTAACAACAGAAATTCTCAGCGATTTTAAATGATCAAATACAACTCCTAAAAATTCCCCCTGCCCTTATGATTTGAACCCGCAGCTAGAGACAGGAAGTAAGCTCCTTAAACACTGAACTACCAGTCTGAAATCTAGTGAAATATACATGTACTAAGTACTATCAAAAATCTGATAAAAACTGTGAGTTTCTATAAACAACTTTTGAAATAAAGATGAGTGGATTAAATGGGGAGAAGGGTTGGGTTTTTGTAAACCAAATGTAGACAGTACTTCTATACATGTGCAAGGTTCCTTCAAGATCAGATAGAAACTGTATCTTTGTATAAAGAACACTGAAAAAAACTACTGGGATGGAAAAAGTGAGGAGGGTTAGATTTCTGAAACCCAAATTTAGACAGAATTTTTCTGTTTGCTTTAATGTTTACGTGTGCAAAAAACCATTGAAACTGGATGAAATCTATGGGAATGTATAAAGAACTTTTTCAAAAATAAGGGGGTGGAAAGGGGGAGAGGAGTAATGTTTCTGAAAACAAAAAGTAAACACTATTTTTCTGTTGGTTTTAAAGAATGTGTGTTCAAAGTGCCATAGATATTGGATAAAAACTGTGGGTATGTGTAAAGAACATTGACAAAAATTAAGGAGGTGGAAAGGGAGAGAAAGGTTGGATTTCACAAACCAACCATAGGCAGTATTTTTCTGTTTAATTTAAAGTGTGTGTGTGAGAAAAGTTCCGCCAAAATTGGATAAAAATTATGTGTGTGTATAAAAACAACAGAAAAAAATTTGGGGGTGAAAGGGGGAGAGGAGTTGAGTTTCTGAAAACCAAATGTTGATTGTATTTTTGTTTATTTTAAACTATACGTGTGCAAAGTTCCATCAAATCGGATAAATATGTGGGTTCATACAAATTTAAAAGTTGTAAAGGGGACGGTTCTTTCCTCAAAAACTTTTGCACACATGCATACAATAACTCACAAAAGTGTCAACGCAATCGGATGACTGGTATATGAACACTTAGAAGACAAACATACATTCATCTTTAAGCATAAGACATGTTTTTAATGTTTATCCGACAAATAAAGTTCATTTTCAGTATCCTTACAACTTACTCTATCATTGTAAATTTTGGTTTCATAGTTCCCTTTTTGGTGTCAAGATCCCCATCAAATAAGAAGTTCCACAGTTATGAGGTGCTATGTAATAAAGTCTATGTGAATACGAAGACTTTCCCGGTGTACGACAGCAATGTAGTGTTCATGGGTGTACCGTCGGATTGTGTTGTCAAAACATGATATTTCAGCGACTAGCTCCGCCATCTTCATCAGGTGTGGAGACATCTGTGCTGGTTGGCTGACCCACAGATACTGAGATGGCTCGGGTGCCGTACTTCCTTATCTACATCTACATATACACTCTGCAATTCAGAAAATTGTGGGTGGCAGAGGGTGCTTAGCACCATAGCTAATCTCTTTATTGTTCATTACAATCCCTAATGGTATGACGGAAAAAAGAATTCATATAAGAATCATTGTGGCAGCTTATTTCTCTAATCTTATCTTTCCTGTCATTCCAGCTCAAATAGGTTGGTGGACGAAGTATTTCAATACACTCGTTACTGAAAGTGGGAGTACACATGTTTAACAATAAGTTCAAATGAAACGTGCGTCGTCAATCTTCCAGAGACTCCCAGCCTAGTCTACTAATCAGCTCTGTGACACTTTCATAAGTAATTTAGCAAGCGGCCACGAATCAAGCGGCTCTTCTCTGTACTTTCTCTATACTTTCGATCAACCTGTAACAAAACAGTACCATTCCGCTGACCCGCAAGTAGTGCCGAGGCGAGTGCATGAGTACTTTGTTTCAAGTCAGTCGTAGCCGAACTATGGTAGCAGATGGCTCGTATCATGTATTGTGCTAGATACTATTTGAACAGTGCAGAGTAGTAAGCATTGTGAAGAAGACTGAATTTATTTGGCCAGAACAATGTTTGTTTTACAGAAAGTTTAACAGTGTAAGAATATAGCAGAACAGTGAAATGTGACTTGGATGTAGTTTGGTGTAAAACAGATTTTGATTATCAATTTCCTTTTGTCGAAAGAATCTAGCAATCTACGGATGACAAAGTCTCGATAGCTTTAACATCTAAATTTTGGTAGTGGCCAACCGGTTCGATGTTGTACGGTATTTCAATAAATGTGTGGAGAACTTAAATTCATTATCTTATACCTGAAGACTTTTATAGGTTAATTATCCACCTCTTCTGTCGGGCTGGTTGAGGACCCTACCTGGCAACCTACGGTGACTACAAACGAATTAAAATTCAATTAACCGGCTTCTAGTGCTGTGTAATATTAATTTGAGAACTTTAGTAAGCACGAAGTTCGCTCTTGCATTCATCAAGAACTATCTCACATCATCATATATTAACCATTAACCCAATAATTGTCTTAAAAACCCCTTATGAAACGGATCCCAAATGGCACAACAATAGTCCAAATATGGACACACAAGAGATTTGTACACTATTTATTTATTTAATTTTAATTGCAATGGAGCACACGCTCCGGTGGCAATTTCCCTATACACCCAACTTCCCCCTATCCTACACTCACCTACATTTGCCCTCTACAAATTTTAACTTTAAATTCTTTTAACGTTTTTGGTAGGTTATTCATCATTCCCCTTGGTAACTCATTCCAATCCCTGACACCCTTACCTAAAAAAGAAAATCTTCCCACACCCTTGTGCTTGAAATCGAGTGCCACCTTGTGGTCATGGTCATCTTTTCCCTTCCATGAACTACTTTTCATTCCTACTGCAATATCTTTCCATGCCTCATCGCCAGTATATGCCCTGTACACTCCCATTACCCTCCTCATCCTCCTCGTGTCTTGGTATGAATCCCATTCCAGCTCCTTTATCATATCTGTCACCGATTGCATTCTACGATAATTTCCAGAAACAAATCTAGCAGCCCTTCTTTGCACCTTCTCCAACTCCTGTATTTGATACTCAAAATGTGGGTCCCATACTACACTACCATATTCTAGCAATGGTCTTATCAAAGTTTTGTAACCCAATTCCTTTACTTCTCTCGTGCATTCCCTCATCACTCGCTCCAACAAGTGCAGAATTTTGAAACCTTTTCCTACCACCTGACCAATGTGTCCTGCCCAGTTAAGCTTGTTATCAAATGTAATTCCAAGATATTTACATTTAAAGTCTTCAGCAAGCAATTCTTTCCCCACCTTATATTCATAATTAACCTTTTGTTTTTTATTTGTGTATCTAATTAGCTGACTCTTCTTTGCCTTTATCTTCATCCCATGTTTACCAACCCAAATAGATATCCTGTCCAAATCACCTTGCAACTGTTTACAGTCCTCTATCGTTTTGATCCTTTTATACAGCATTATGTCATCTGCAAACAATCTAATTTCAGATAGTAATCAATCAATACAATTATTCATTAGAATAATGAATAGCAATAGTCCCAATACGCTACCCTGCGGCACTCCCATTTTTACTTCCACTTCCTTTGATACCGCATTTCCCACCCTAACTTTCTGTTTTCTACCTTTTAAAAATTCTTCAACCCAGCAAATCACTTTCTCATCCACTCCAATAGTTTTTACCTTATTTACTACAATTTTGTGGCTTACTCTGTCAAACGCCTTTGAAAGATCTAGTGCTACACTATCAATTTGGCCTCCCTTGTCCATTTCATCTGAAATATCTTGCATATATCCCACCAACAGAGATTCGCATGAATATCCTTGCCTGAACCCATGTTGCCTACTTGAAAACCACTTACGTTCCTCACATACATTTCTGATGTGGTTGCATATCAATCATTCCATTAATTTACCTACCACTGAAGTCAAACTGATTGGCCTGTAATTTTCGACTCTATTTCTCACCCCTCCTTTATGTACCGGTACTACTATCGCCCTTTTCCAGTCTTGTGGTAAGCAGCAAGTATCCAGATTCAATTTAAATAATATTTCAAGATAAGGTACAATGGCACATCCGACTATCTTTAAGATATCTGTAGTAATATTATCTGCACCAGCCCCCTTATGTTTTTTCAGCTTGCTTATTTCCTTCATGATTTCTTCAGGATGAATTTCAAATTTTTTAGTATCTTCATTTCTAATCTTATTGTTAAGCTCGTTCTCCGAATTAGACCTTCCCGTTTCTGATTCATTGTCCCTAATGCTCTCACTAAACCAGTTACTTAAAATCTCTGCCTTTTTCAAATCCTCAGTAACTACTTCTCCATCCTTATCTATGAGCATCTCTACACCCTCCCTTCCCCTCAGTTTCCTGATATAGCCATGTTTGTTCATTGCAATTTTTCAAGAATCAACCTAAGAATCGCAGCCTAGAATTAGCTCTACCTACTAACGAATTAATGAGTAAGTCCCATTTCATGTTCCTTTGTACTGTTACTCCCAAATATTTCATAGAATTAACCATACAAATAACTGAATTATTTAACTCGTATTTTTGAACAATTGGATTATTTTTATTAGTTATGCTCATTGTCTTGCACTTTTTACAATTTTGCGTAAGTAGCCACTCAGTGCACCATACCAAAATAATATCCAGATTACTCTGAATTTCTAAGCAATCGGCCAAATTCCTTACTTCCCTGTAAATAACAGCATAATCAGCAAACAATCTAAAAAGGCTTTTTACTTTATCTCCAAGATCGTTTATAAAAATTAAGAAAAGAAGTGGTCCTATTACAATTCCTTGAGGTACACCCGATGTAACATCTAGATTAGAAGAACTTTCTCCTTCAATGACGACATACTGCGACCGACCAGTTAGAAAATCCTTTATCCATTCACAAGCTGATCCGTACGCTCAAAGCTTCGCTAAAAGGTGGTTGTGTGGCAAAGAATCAAAGGCTTTCTGAAAATCTAAAAAAATTGCATCTTCTTGTGAACCTACATCAATAACTTTAATTATGTCATGTGTAAATAGGGCCAGCAGTGTTTCATATGATATCATATACATGTCCGTGTCCGGTGGCTGGCTTCCAGTGGGTGTGGCTATAGGTCTCGTTGCAGCCCAAGCAGATGGCTCCATATTAGTTCAGACCGCAACAAGATCTATAGCCACGCTCACTGGAGCCACATGCCGAACATGGACCTCTACATAAGAAAGTGCGGCAACTTAGCCATCTCAGTATTTGTGTGTCAGCCAACCAGTGCAGATATCTAGACACCTGATGAAGATGGCAGAGCTAACCATCGCAATATCAAGTTTTCACAACACAGTCCGGCGGTAAACCCATGACGGCTTCATTGTAATAAAGTCTAGTTTGTGTAATTGTATCAACGAACATTCTCCACAATTCTGGCCACACATATATCTCCATATATGAACCTTGTGGAGAATATTCATGATGTAACTGATAGAACAATTCTTGGATAAGGCTCAATGCCTAACAGAAACAAACAACCATGTGTGGCTATAGAAACATGGTTGCAGGTCCTTCCTGAGTAATCAAGTCCATAACATGACGCGTTAGCACTCTTAGCACCTTTGGCACATCAGCGTAAAGTCGGACTGGTCAAGTGGTAAATATTGTAGAGGAAAATTGCCCTGATACAACAGATTAAATAAAATCAATCTGAATAAGAAAACTGCAATGGTTATATAAAGTAATTAACACAGTAAATAAAATTTAATACACTCACATACCCATCACGATTATTCACTTCCTTAACATTTATCAACAACCATGTCTCATAGTGACATACATACCGCAAAAGCATATCCCACTAAAACCTGTACACATTACTGTTTTTTAACATCTGCAATGTACCTGCAAGTCCTTCTCAAGCCATTCGAATTGTTTGACCAGTAGATTGATGCCATACTCTACGAAGTAGTACACCTCTGTTGAAATGGATACGAAATGTACGGGCCCCAAGTTGAAACTGTAGAACAGTCCTTCCGTGTTGCCTGGCATGGAGAAGTGGGCACGGTACTCACTGAAGTTGCTGCAGGGAAGAGATTATGCAACAGTTACAGCTCTAATAAAAGGCACAAGTATTAAAATCTATAAAAAAAGTCATCATACTATTTTTGGTATTTTGTGAGACATACATACCAGATCTCTCTGAATGTAAATGATTTTTTTTTGGGGGGGGGGGGGGTTGGTACAATTTTACATTTGTTTTAAACTTAACAGAAGCCCCTGTTGTTTCCAAATGGTGATTCTAACAACTCACTCATTGTCAGAAACACTTCTGCAAAACTTCTATCATAATTAATGTAATTGGCAAAACTTTTGCTTTTATGCTGAAATCCGTTCGAAAAAAAAAATAAAAATGTAAAACTTGCATCCAAATGAGAGAAAATAATAATATTTTTCTGATAATTAAGAAAGGTTATAGCAGACCTCAAGTCATGTGCCAAAATATGAATATTATTCAGTCACATTTAATATTTATTGCAGAAAAATAGTACTGTTGATTGTTATGACACAGCTTTCAATTCATCTGATCAAGGATAAACTGAAATTAAACATTCTGTGTACCCTGCATAAGTAATATTCATTTTCAGCTGCAAACTGTACACCATTTCGGCATTTTTTGGAGCTAATTAAGGAAAACTGCATACAAATTCAACAAGAATGGTCATTATGCCAGTACCAATGTAACAATTTGAGCACAAACCATTGAACTCCCACAAATTATGTATTAATAAGTAACATAAGAAACTGCCATCATCCATTTTATCAGGAATATGTATGTTGTAAACGATCTCTGCTCCTTATGAGTTGTTCCTTATCCATCTACAGTGACAAAGAAATTGCGAAAAAGTTAAAATAGTTTGAAATTTCAATTAGTTTCATTTTGAAAATTCACCCTAAACTTTTCCTTTTAGTCATCACACTGATTATTGAAGACACATATCTGATTAATCAATTCTACACAGATCTTAGACACAATCCACGCACATCTCCAGTGATAGTGCTGATATAGAAGATATTGTATACTGACATGTTCATTTCCACAAGAGTGAGACACTATTTACAATAATTTAAAAAAAATATAAAACTCACTTTGCCTCCTCATGGTTTCCTGGGCAAGTCATGTAAGGAACATAGGCTGCTAGTGGCTCGACTTGCTTTAAGAATTCGTCACCAACTCGACCGTTGTCCTGTTGGAAAAAAATTCGAATTCATTGCAAACAACAGGTTCTCTTGCTTTGAGGATAAGCAAAGTTGCTGCTCATAAAGGTGAAGAAAATAAATAGTGGACAAACTGGAAGAAATCATTAAAAAAATCTTCTTATAAGAGAGAAACTGTAAAGGTTAAGGTATGTTTAAAATTTTAACAGCTGAAGGAGATGTACACAGCATCATAGTCAGTTTCCCTCTTACTACCTTCCCTTCTGCTAACAGTAGTTTCATATTAAAAAATTAAAATACTATTAGTATTTTCATCTGTGTATATCTGCTTCATTCTGACATGGCTACAGTAAGAATTCTTTGTATTTTAAAAGAGGTAGTAATATACAGCTTTTGCTCTTTGTAAAACTGGAGAAAAGGGATGTATTTAGAATATTCAAAGCAGGGCCGGATTTAAACTTTTTTTAGTGTAGGCTGTTCATTTTGTGCTACCCTTTCTCCTTCATACTTATACTAATAAATAATTTTTATTACCTTTATTAGGTAGTAACTGATAATATGTATATGTGAATGGATATAGATTAAGAGTAACATCATTACTTGAAAGTATTCAGATTTAGTCATAAAATAGAAACAAGAAAAATGAATGTTTATTATGAAACAATACAAGCAAAAAAATAAGAAATGTACTACATAATTATAGTTTTCTACAGTATTTTTGATTGGCGAACCTAGAGGAACAACTTTCTCACTGACAGTTTTCCATACGACAAACTTTGTAACACACGTTTTATCGGCAAAGTACAGAAAACACGTTAAGACTTACACTCTGATTTGTAATCAATTATTATTAAATGATTATAACTTAAACTAATTTCAATCAGAATGCCGGTTTCGGCATAGTTCAATGCATGTGCCTTAAAAATTTCAAAGAATTTATTTCATTATTAGCTGAGAAATGACAAGTTAAGTTTCAAAAATAATTGACGTTTGAATTATTTTTTTTTTCAATAAAAAAGAACTTTCAAGCGCTCGGGGACTTTCAACATCCAGATACTCAATTAATGACATCTTAGATCATACTTAGGTATTTTTATTATAGAAATCATGAAATGTAAGTCTGACAGCAGAAACTTACCTCTGTCTATAGAGTCTTCCTTCGGAAATATATGACGGGCCACAGACTGCGTTGAACAAGATAGAAAGTCAGGAAACTAATGATTAATTAAATTAATAATTTAGCTAATTGTTCGCTGTCACCACGTACCTAAATGAAAATTAATAGTAAACGTATTTTTCTTTTCTATTAATTGTTCCGAGTTTGTTTCTTCACTACTAGATGTCACCACTTAAATGAAAATTTATAGCAGACGTTTTTCTATTATGTTTATAATCACACACAAATTTGACGGCTTACTTAAGCAGGCACCCTAGGAAATTTTCCACCCCTAAAACGCTGCCGCCCCTAGGCTGGAGCCTATACAGCCTAATGCGAAATCCAGCACTAATTCAAATCTCATGAAAATAGTAGTAGATAGTTTTACTGTTTGGGTTCTGCCAAATAGCAGCATTTTATCATGAACTAGTCTGTTAACAGATCCTTCTGTTTCTTCTGGTTAAACACTTATTGATAAGCCCCTAACAAATTTCACTTTAATTATGTAATTGTAACTATGAAGATTATAATGAGCACCTGGTGGTAATCTGGTAGTTGAAACTGTGATATGGAAATTTATATATACATTACAGATAAAATAATGTGCAAGGTCCAGAAGAAGGAGAAACTCACTTTTTTTTCTTTGCCTGCCATGTTGAGAAAGCAGTAAAATCTGAAGTGAAAAGTAAGTAAACTTGACAGGAAAATATGGCAAAATGATCTAACAACATTCACTGTGAAACCAAGAAAATAAAAGCAAGAAACTAGTGAAAGCAAAATGAAAATTTCTAAATGTATTACTAAAGAAAAATTAAGAACAAGTCTCAGAGTTTTATTAATAATAAATGGGTTATAAAAAAGCAAAACTAGAGACTAAAAATGTGTCTGAGCTTGCTCAGTCCCGTTTTTATTTTCATGAGAAAGAGTCTCACACAATTCAATGGCTATATGGAGAGGAGGTTGTTAAGTATTAATTTTTCATGCTCTATGACCATGGCTAGTACTGCCAGAGTAACTAAAAATTATTTATTCATTAATTTATAGTCACAAAGTCTATTTTCCAAAAGAAACTTATGAACTGTATTAATAACTATAAAATATCAATCGTGGTCACGATGTACCAATGTCTGTCACACTCTGATGTCACACTTTCAGCCTCCACTGCCCAACCAACAACGACCGGAGATGTTCGACGTTATGCGTGTTATTTAATAACAGTTCTATTTAGCTAATCATCCATGAGCTGCAGTGCATTAAAGGAAAAGTATGTTTTTCATAAAAGTTAACACTTTAATTATGAATTGCTTTTTCTTAATTAAAATTCATTCGATCTAGATTTTTCTTATACTTTTCACACAATGATACAATTTTTACAGTAAGCTAAAAAATATCTACATTACATCATTTTCAAGATTTTGGGCATTATTTGATGAAAAGTGTACTTAGCACAGAAATGAATTTCTAAAATACTGTGTTCAACATGTCATTTTCGAAGGTGTAAGCTACCTTACTCTCTATTTTCAATATTCAGTTAAAATCCGACGAAGTTTGAGGTTAACATTCAATACATGATACCATAGTTTGAAATTGAGATAACAACACTTCAGGTTCAGAAAAGTAAATAAACAACACATAACAACCTTAAATAAGAAGTTTCTAATAAAATATAAACTGTAAAATTACCTAAATGAGCGTAATCCATAGGTTTCCATAATTACAAGTAAACAGATTTGGTTAAACAACCACAGCACTAGTATTCCACACATTTCGATGTACTAAAGCACTAGTATAATAATTTCACCATTTGATATTAAATTCACCAATAACTCGCAGTTCTAGACTGATTTAAAGCAGTAAATATGATTGTTAAAACATTACAACATGTGCTAATTTCAATTAAATGTTTCAGTCCAGCCAAGTAATTTCAGAGCTTCAAAAGTAGATTTAAACAAACTAAAGAACCGGCAAGTCAATATTCTCTAAGTTTCTAATAGCCATCAACTAATAAACAGAAGATATAAATAAATTAAAATTCGTTATCCTGTGACGTCGTAGAAACCAACACGTAATTTGAATCTCTATCTGGTAAACATATTTCATGAACCAAAAACTTTTCTAAAGTACTCAAATAAAATAAAGATACGTTTTAAAAATAGTTTCAGGCCACAACCAACTTTAAATAAAAAGTGAATAAAATCTTGCAACACCAGGAAATCAGCAAATTTTAGAAATTCAATAACTTTTGACATCCTTAACCGATTTAAAAGATTTTTACACCACTGAACTCAGCAGAAGCTGGGGAATACTTTAAACATAGTATAAACTTGATATTTTAAACTTTAGCAAATTCATATTCCAGACGTGACATTCGGTAGTACTAAAGTCATTGAGCTTTCCGATTAACCAACATTCAAAAATCGTTTACACTGGTCTGGAAGCTCTGAGAACAAAACCAACCACCACACCACATTTGTTTCGTTACGCTCTACCTCTTGTGATTTTCTGCAAGTTCTCCATTAGCAAAATTTTATCTAGATATCCTGTTGTTTAGGTCAGTAGGTCATTTCTGATAAAGGTAGGCCGGTCGCTTGTTTCGTGGCAGTTCGTTGAAGCACTTGGTCGGATGAGGATGTTAATCGGTGTAGGACAAATCCACTGCTAGTTGGGCGCGTGGGCTTCTGGGAGACCAGAAACAAATATGGCTGACCGTCACGGTAGGCAACCGTAAAACTTTGAAATTTTCCACCATGTTATTCGGCAATGTGAACTTTTACTTTCATTTCGGGGTGGAGTGGTCTGTTCTGTTTCATGACTTGTGACCTTTGGCTTAAAGATTTACTCCGATTGCCTTCGCTAACTGTGACTTTTATGTAAACTCAGTGAAATTTTCAAGAATCTATCCTTTAGTGACTCTGACTTCAACTTTTATTTCTATTTTAGTACCTTTCTTGCAGGACGTTAATTCTGTGAGTGGCGACCGACGTTATCATTACAGTCAGCATTCTCCAAGGTTATTCACGGTAATAGAACTTTTCTCGAACTTTTGTAACATTCTGGAAGAACTCAAGTTTAGGTGTACAAGCCGATACGTACCCCTGTATGGGTTGGGATCCTAACAAAGGACTGAGGGGCTGAAAAGATATTTACATTTGATGCATATATTTAAGTAACTTTAATAATTAGCATGTACTATGTTTAAGTTAATACATTAATTATAACTTTTTTTTTTTTTTTACTGATGACACTGTATCAGACACAAGTATTTCCAGTAGGTCTAATTTAGATGGCAATACAGTGAATGAATTCAAACATGGGAAACATGTAAGGGTTTGGGAGAGGCTATACTAGCCTTTTCCAACCAAATGTCAACCTCTCCTTCACGTGGTGCACCCTGTTTGCACGGACGAGGCTCTGGCGACTGAAAGATTCCCGGTATAAGGAGTCACCCACTGCTTGCCAACGGCCTCCGAAAGGAGGGCGGAAGAGCGGGGAGGTTCAGGGCACCCTCTTGCCCTTGGGGTTGGAAACGGCCCCTAAAGGCGGATGAATCAGAAATGATCAACGGCATGGGGATGCAGAAGGCAACGGGAAACCACTGCATTAAAGACCCAAAGGGTATCCCGAGGACATGTAATCCTCTCAAATTACATATATCATGATGGCTTCTTCCTGGGTAAAATATTCCGGAGGTAAAATAGTCCCCCAATCGGATCTCCGGGGGGGACTGCTCAGGGAGGAGTCATCAGAATGGATAGAAACATTCTACGAGTCGGAGCGTGGAATGTTAGAAGTCTGAATAGGGCAGGTAGGTTAGAAAACTTAAAAAGGGAGATGGAACAACTTAAGTTAGATGTTGTTGGGATTAGTGAGATTAAATGGAAGGACGCACAGGATTTCTGGTCTGGGGAACACAGGATAATTAGCACACAAGCTGTCAATGGAGTCACTGGTGTAGGATTTGTAATGAACAAGAAAGTAGGGAAACGGTGAGTTATTATGAACAGTTTAGTGACAGGATTATTTTGATGAGGTTAGAAACTAAGCCCGTCCCAACCACATTAGTACAAGTATATATGCCAACGTCACAGGAAGATGACGAAGAAATAGAAAAAATATACGCTGAAATTGAAGAATTAATCCAATATGTGAAAGGGGAGGAAAATCTAATAATCATGGGTGATTGGAATGCAATAGTGGGAGAAGGAAAAGAGGGGAATACTGTAGGAAGTTTTGGTCTAGGAGAAAGAAATGAGCGAGGAAGCAGGTTGCTAGAATTTTGTGAAAGATATAAGCTAGTAGTGGCGAACACACTGTTTAAGAACCATGCAAGAAGAATATACACCTGGAAACGTCCTGGGGATACAGGCAGATATCAGCTAGATTATATCATGGTCAAACAGAGATTCAGGAATCAAGTTCTAGACTGTAAAGCGTACCCAGGAGCAGACATAGACTCGGACCATAATTTGATAGTAATGAAGTGCAGGCTGAAATTCAAGCGAATAAGGAAGCAGTATAAGCAGAACAGACTGGAAGTGAATAAACTGAAACAATCTAGCACAAGAGAAAAATTTGCAGAAATGGTAGACTTAGGTCTAAGAATTAACTGTGAAAGGAGCTCAACCGAGGACGAATGGAATGCATTAAAGACCGAAATAATGAAAGCTGGCAAAGAAACTTAGGCTTTAGGGAACAAGCTGCCCGAAAACCTTGGATCACAGAAGAAATTTTGCAGCTGATGGATCAGAGGAGAAGGTACAAAAATGCTCAGGATGAAGCAGGAAGAGAGCAGTACAGGCAATTTAGAAATCAAATAAATAGGAAATGCAAAATAGCAAAAGAAAAATGGCTACAAGAAAAGTGTGAAGAAGTAGAAAAGGAAATGGTCGTAGGAAAAGTAGATGTTGCATATAGAAAGATCAAACAGAATTTTGGAGAAATGAAGAAAAGAGGTATGAACATTAAAGCTGCCGATGGGAAACCTCTTTTAAGCTCAGAAGATAGAGCTAACCGATGGAAGGAATACATTGAGAAACTGTATGTTGGGGACGACTTGAACAATAGTGTATTGGAAAAGGAAGGCGATGTCGACATTGATGACTTAGGAGATCCTGTTTTGAGGACAGAATTTAATAAAGCTCTGAATGACTTGAAAGCAAATAAGGCAGTTGGAATTGATGAGATCCCTGCAGAACTTCTTAAAATCTCTAGGAGAGGAAGGAATCGAAAGATTATTCAAGCTGATATCAAAAAGTTATGAAACAGGAGAAATTCCAACTGATTTTAATAAAAATATCATCTTCACACTTCCAAAGAAAGCACAAGCCGACAAATGTGAGAATTATCGCACCATTAGTCTAACATCACATGCTTCAAAATTACTGACCAGAATAATATACAGAAGGATGGAAAGTATAGTAGGTGAAGATCAGTTTGGGTTTAGGAAAAATCGCGGTACAAGGAAGCAATTCTGTCTTTAAGATTAATACTTGAAGGGCGGATCAAGAAAAACAAAGATACTTTTATGGCATTTGTTGATTTAGAAAAAGCTTTTGATAATGTTAGGTGGGACAAGATGTTCAAAATTTTAAAGAAGTCAGGTCTAAAGTATCGAGATAGAATAATACTCTAATAAACGATATAGAACAAGGCTGTAGTCTATCCCCATTAAATTCAACTTGTATGTAGAAGAAAGCAATGAAGAAAGTCAAATAAAAATTTCCATGTGGCATAAGATTTCAGGGAGGAAAAAATTAGTATGCTACGATTGCTGACGACATTGTTGTTAGCAGAGAGGGCTGAGGATATGAGAAGTACTGAATGGCATGAACAAAACTACTGAAGGAAGATTTTGGATTGAATATAATCAAAGCAAGCAAAAGTGATGAAATATAGCAGAAATGATACCAATACTAGTAGATTAAATATAAAAAATAGGATCGGATGCAATAGGAGAAGTAAGAGAATTCTGTTACTTGGGAAGTAAAATTAAAACCGATGGCCGAAACAGGAATGATGTTAAAAGCAGATAGCACTAGCAAAAAGAGCCTTCATGAAAAGAGAACCTTTAGTTTCAAATATTGTATTAATTAGAAAGAACTTTTAAAAACTCTTGTGTGGAGCACAGTACTTATGGTAGCGAAACATGGACTTTAGGAATACGGAAATAATGAAAATTTAAGCATTTGAAATGTGGTGCTACAGAAGAATGCTGAAAATTAAGTGGACAGACAAAGTAAGAAATGAACGAGTTTTGGAAATGATGGGTGAGAAAAGAAGTTTGTTTAAGAAGCTTACAGAAAGAAGAGGGGCTGGTAGGTCATATTTTGAGACATGCAGGATTGGTTAATTTGTTAGTGGAGGGAACAGTCGAGGTAAGAAACTGTAGAGAAGGACAGAAATTAGAATATATGAAGCAGATAATTAAAACAGACGACAGCAAAAAAAAAAAAGCTATGAATTTTGAACAGCAATATTAGTAGAAGTTGTGTTATGTCGAATACAGACTAGAACTACAACTGAGAATTTTTTACATAGCAATTCGCAATTAATTTAGTTGATAAATTATTAAAGCTGCTTCCATAAAGCACTGAATCACTGATATTGTTATTTGATATCACTGGAATCTTATATATATATATATATATATATTGTTAGGAAAGAAAAGCGCTAAAGCGGATATATTGAACATTGGATAGGATAAAAAACCACCGCTTACCAAAGAAGGGGATTCCAGCGGCGTTGGTACACGGAAAAAAAACAAACACACAAATAATAGAATTTTCGAGCATGGCTCTTCCTCAGTAGAAGTGAGATGGCTGCACACAAGCACTGCCGGCTGCCTCTCTGTGAGGCGGCAGTGCCCGGCTGCACCAACCTCTCATAATGTTCACTCATTGACGAAGTTATTTTTTCCGAAAATTTCTTTATTATTTGTGTTTCTGTTTTCTGTGTGTTTGCGCCCAACATCCATCATCTAAAGGTAAGTGGTGGCTCATTTCCCTATCCTAATTTGATTCCTACATTTATATATACATAAAAATAGACGTGTGTTTTCCTATATTTCACTTTTCAGTGACCACAACCTAGCACAGATGTGGAGTACCTCAATATAGGGCCACTATGTTTTTAATATATATATATATATGATCTACCCTGTGTTTCATCTAAAATTCCAAATTTGTCCAATTTGCAGATGACAGAGACATAGGAAATTAAAAATACTCCAGATTTATTACAGAATTTATTTCAAATTATGTCTTTGAACTGGTTAATGAATGGTTTACAGCTAATGGCTTGTCTTTAAACTTTGATAAAACTCAGTATGCAATTCAGTACATCATACAGATTAACACTAGATATAGACATAAAATTAAGTGGACAGACAAAGTAAGAAATGAACGAGTTTTGGAAATGATGGGTGAGAAAAGAAGTTTGTTTAAGAAGCTTACAGAAAGAAGAGGCAGGCTGGTAGGTCATATTTTGAGACATGCAGGATTGGTTAATTTGTTAGTGGAGGGAACAGTCGAAGGTAAGAACTGTAGAGGAAGACAGAAATTAGAATATATGAAGCAGATAATTAAAACAGACGACAGCAAAAAAAAAAATATAGCTATGAATTTTGAACAGCAATATTAGTAGAAGTTGTGTTTATGTCGATACAGACTAGAACTACAACTGAGAATTTTTTACATAGCAATTCGCAATTAATTTAGTTTGATAAATTATTAAAGCTGCTTCCATAAGCACTGAATCACTGAAGTTATTATTTGATATCACTGGAAATATATATATATATATATTGTTAGGAAAGAAAAGCGCTAAAAGCGGATATATTGAACATTGGATAGGATAAAAAACCACCGCTTACCAAAGAAGGGGATTCCAGCGGCGTTGGTACACGGAAAAAAAAAAAAAAAAAAAAAAAAAAAAACCAAACACACAAATAATAGAATTTTCGAGCATGGCTCTTCCTCAGTAGAAGTGAGATGGCTGCACACAAGCACTGCCGGCTGCCTCTCTGTGAGGCAGTGCCCGGCTGCACCCACCTCTCATAATGTTCACTCATTGACGAAGGTTATTTTTTCCCCGAAAATTTCTTTATTATTTGTGTTTCTGTCTTTTCTGTGTGTTTGCGCCCAACATCCATCATCTAAAGGTAAGTGGTGGCTCATTTCCCTATCCTAATTTGATTCCTACATTTATATATACATAAAAATAGACGTGTGTTTTCCTATATTTCACTTTTCAGTGACCACAACCTAGCACAGATGTGGAGTACCTCAATATAGGGCCACTATTGTTTTAATATATATATATATATATGATCTACCCTGTGTTTCATCTAAAAATTCCAAATTTGTCCAATTTGCAGATGACAAACATAGGAATTAAAAATACTCCAGATTTATCTACAGAATTATTTCAAATTATGTCTTTGAACTGGGTTAATGAATGGTTTACAGCTAATGGCTTGTTCTTTAAACTTTGATAAAAACTCAGTATGCAATTCAGTAACATCACACAGATTAACACTAGATATAGACATAAAATTTGTAGGCCAGTCTATTCAAGAGGTAGATAGTGTGAAATTTCCTAGATTTGTAAATGATCCACAATTTAAATTGGAAAGTACATGTGCTGACTTATTAAAGCGATTGGGTGCAGCTACATTTGCAAATCGTACAATTTTAGCTATAGCTGATCTCCATATGAGGCAGCTAGTTTATTTTGCTTATTTTCACTCCTTATTGTCAAATGGAATAATATTCTGGGCAATTCTACCCATAAAGACAAAGATTTCAGAGCCCCAAAAGCGTGTAATAACAATTATGTGTGGGGTTAGCAATAGAACTTCATGTACAGAGCTGTTCAAGAAGTTCGGGATTTTTAACATTAGTGTCGAGTATATATACACATTAATGTCCTTTGTAGTCACAAATTATACTTTGTTTGGAACAAATAGTAAAATACACAATTATGGCACTAGAAGTAAAAATGATCTTCACAAGGATTACAAGTCATTGTCATTTGTTCAAAAAGGGGGTCCGATATTCAGGGATACATATCTTCTATAAGTTCCCAACACATATTAAACGTCTAGCAGATGATAAGAATAAATTTAGGGGAAAATTGAAAGAATTTTTAATTGACAACACCTTCTACTCTGTCAAATAATTTATTTCTAAGGTATCTAAAAAATAACTGCCAGTAGTTTGTGTAAGTGTAGTTTACATAATTAATTTACCATGTATGCTATGACTGTACATCTCCTGGTGTATGTATTAATTTTGTTATGCAATTGTTTACACTATCATGTATGCTATAACTGTACATCTTGTGGTGTATGTATTATTTTGATATGGAATTTTTTTAAAGTACTATGTATGCTATGACTGTATATCTACTGGTGTACTTATTATTTTGTTATGCAACTGTTTATCTGTAAATTGACAACTTTCCCACATCCCACAGAGCCAGTCTCTTATATTGGGATCAAAGGAAAATGAATGTATTGTATTGTACTGGTCTTTGTGTGTGGAAGTAGCCTGGAGTTTCCTGTCATCCACAACATTGGCCGAATGTCGATAGCTGTAGGGATGAGGGAGATATTGTGGTTGAAAGTGGTCAACCTGCGGCTCTTTCATATTTCTACCAAAAGCGTATGTATCACCTTTCAGCCAAAACTATCTAGCACAGATCACTGGTGTTTGTGTGTGGTATTAGCACAGAGTCACCCATCGATCACAAGGTAGGCCAAATTTCAGTAACTGTGGTAGTGTGGGAGATATGATGGTTGAAATTGGCTGAACAAGGATATTTTTGTATTTTGACCACAGACGTGTGTCCGTATATTTTACTTTGCTGCCTGAACTACATAGCGCAGATGACTCATGTTTGTGTATGGTAATAGCATCGAGTCTCCCATCATGCACTATGGTGGTTAGATGTCGGTAGCTGTCAATCCAAATTCTTTACAAACACGAACGAAGTCGTGAGCACCAGCTAGTAGTTCTGTATTTATCACACTGAGTGAGACCTGAACCAGGAACAAAACCAATATCACATACTATAGCATAAGGTTTTGGGATTCCTAATTTATTTTTAATTATTTTGGTTCCCTAATTCTGAGATCATTGATTCACTTGATGTTGCATCTGTATTGCTGTGTAAATTATAACTGAAACAGGTGAAAATTACAAAATAAGGTTATGAGCATTGCATAAACAATTCTATAAATTTAGGCAACCACCAAGAAATGAATTACCAGAACATTCCTTTCATTCGTCATTTTCAATCGGTTTAGATGCCAGTTCAACATAAATAATAATTCCAGCAATAAATAACAATTGAAAAAATGTCCACTTCAAGTACTGATCAATCACTTTGTTTAATGAACAAAAAGCTCTTTGTAAATGAACTTTGGTACCAAGGTTACATTTTTTAGCAACACTAAGTTGAAAAGGGATTAGAAACTGAGAAATTAAAAGATTACAGGTTATCTCTGAAGAATAACAGCACGCATTCTTTCACAGCATTCTTTCAGTCAGGTAAACATCAAAATTTAATTTATAACATTGTTGTACAATCGTAGTGAAATGTTCTACTCTTTGACAATCTTAAAGATTGTTAGTGGCTACATAAAAAGTAATTAACTGTAGTTTTCGAACATGACCCACTAACTCCCACATACCAACTCACCCCCTCCCCTCCCCTCCCCTACAAAGTCATCTGTACTGCCCACAGAATACCAGATGAGAGGCTAGCCACTTTATCCTATTTACTCCTATAGCTCCGACTCAACCAATGGAAATTTCCATGCATGGTGCTGTGTGCAACCCTTCTTGACATAGACAAAATTTTGACAACTTTCTGAACATTACTCTGATCTTCTTCATAGTTTGAATTGTAAAATAATTAATTTCAAAATTTTTTGCAATGATAAACTTGCTCAAATTCCTCCTAGTTTGTCACTTATAAATTATTTATGATTGATGATTGTTAACTTATGTTTTTTTGTTTATTCCAAATATATCTAATCTAACTTCCTAAGAAACTTTAGTATTCAAAAATTTACTCTTCCATTCTGGTTTGGTTTATCACACAATTTGAAGCAGTATCTATATTGTTTTAAATGTTATTCTGTAGAATGTTTTATTATTCCATTTCAGGTCACACCATGACAGTTGTGGTATTTATCATATCAAAAATAAATATCTTTTTCATGCATTCAATTGGGTTTTATGCTTATCCCTGTCTTCTTTCATTTAGTTGGCATCGGCTCTTCAAAATCTCTATGATTTAAAATCTGTTTGAAATAATCTGTTTTGCCACCTTTTCACTAGCTAAGTTAGTATTGACTATAAATGAATGCAATTTTTCTAGGTGTTGTTTATTTATAAACGTTTCTCAGGAAACAAACCGAGTAATATCATTATTGATGCAAAATATTTCGGCAACTTTATTCTCCTCATTTATTTATAACTTACCTCAACGGGGAGGATATATATCGCCGTGTTAAGCGACTGGAGAAGTTTCGCAAGAAGAGATCAAGACTTCTTAGTGCTTTCGCTTTTCTACAACAATGCTCCTCGTTTCCTCGTTTTGCCGAGATTCGTCACCCAATTGAATCAATTGCGGCGGAAAAAATTCTATGGAAAGCGAGTTTGTCTATGGTGAGGGAGAGGATTCAGTACACCAGGCATGAGTTAGACTCTGTTTCTCAGTCTCTTCTTGCTTGCCAAATGTTTCTGTCTAACTATCTGCAACGTGACGCCTCAGAGTGGGAAGACAGCTGTACCGTCGCTGAAAGCCACAGAGTTCAACGCCGTGCGACAGCACAGCAAAGTGGGAAATTTGCCCGACTTGCCCACAAAGTTAATGCCTCTTCTGTATCTGATAGAAGGACTAATTAATCTGAGTGATGGTGAATTAGACACTGCCACCTTTTCAGTTCTATGTAAAGAGCTAAATTTTATGCCAGTACCCAAGACCATTCTCACTGGCGTCGAGCTGGCCATTAGTGGTTTGCCTGTGAGGGCTGCTGACGAGATAAGGCGAGAAACCAGCTGAATCTTAAGCAAGGCCAAACCGCCTCGGCCCAACACCACAGTTGCTGAGCGCAAAGCACTTTGGTCATTGCGTCACAACCAAGATATTATCATCCTACCAGCAGCCAATGGGAACGCTTCGGTGGTTCTTTCGAGGGCAGATTATCAACGGAAAATAGGGGAACTTTTGGTGGATGCGCCTTACCGAAAAGTGTCGAAAGATCCAACCAATGCGGTAGCAAAGAAAACAACAGCTCTGCTGAAATGTTCGGGGTTGCCAGAAGACACTATTAAACAGTTACAGCCCCGCACAGCTGTTCCACCCAGAGTTTATGGATGACAAAAAATCCATAAACAAGGAACACCATTATGGCCAATAGTGTGTTCTATTGGATTGGCCATTAATTATCTGGCTCGATACTTGACGGGGCTGTTATCACCAACTGTGGGAAAATGTGTTCACCATGTGAAAAACTCGGCGGAATTTATTAATATTGTTAAAGAACTTCACCTACGTCAACAGGATTTGATGGTGAGCTTTGATGAGGTTTCCCTCTTCACCAGGGTTCCTCTGGCTGATATGCTGGCTCTACTACAACAGCACTTTGAGCCCAGGTTAGTTGAACTGTTCCACCACACATTACAATCATCGTACTTCTTGTATGATGGGCACTACTATGAACAGGTCGAGGGAGTTACAATGGGCAGTCCCCTGTCACCTGTTATAGCTGATTTCTATATGGAACATTTTGAGGAGAAAGCATTGGAAAGTGCCCCCATGAAGCCCAGTGCCTTCTTTCGGTATGTGGATGACACATTTGTTGTTTGGTCCCATGGTAGAGACAACCTAGATAAGTTTTTCCTTCACTTGAACAGTGTCTACAAAAACATCCAGTTCACTATGGAGGTTGAAATGGAAGGCAGCCTGCCCTTTTTAGACATTCTGATTATAAAGAAAGCCGATGGAACTTTAGGACACATGGTGTATAGGAAGCCAATGCACACGGACCTGTACCTAAACGCACACAATCATCATCATCCGGCACAGCGCAAGACAGTACTAACTAAAGAGCGCGGGCAATATGTGATAAAGACAACCTTCCTAGTGAGTTAAAACATCTATGTGATTACTTCAGAAAGAATGGGTAAAATGAAGATCAGATACAGTTGGCATTACAGGAAATGAAATGCAGGACTAATAAACAAGATAATGGTCCACACGATAAATTAGAATTCTTGCCGTACTCTGGCACCACAACATCTAGGGTCGGAAGAGTCCGGGCAAGAAATGGCATTAAGACCATTTTTCTACCACCACCAAAATTGAGAAACATTTTGTGCTCTCCAAAAGATGACCTTGCCCTTCGTACACCCGGAGTTTACTGCATCCCGTGTGAATGTGGAAAGAAATACATCGGCCAGACGATACGGTGCATACAACAATGTTGTTTGGAACACGCCCGACATGTTTGCCTGGGGCAAAAAGACAAATCAGCAGTGACGGAACATAGTTTGGCAGGAGGACACGGGTTCGATTTTGAAGCGACTAAGGTGCTGACCACATGCGAGAGGCTTATGGGACAGCGTCATTAAAGAAGCATTTGAAATTCACTTCTTGTCCGATTTGGTTAACATTAATTGTGGGTTCCAGATAAGTGATGCATGGATTCCTGTTATTGAGGCTGCTCGTCACCAACGCTCTCCTTTTTGTGTTCCACGGGCGTCTAATGACGTCTGAGATGCTGCTAGGCAACATAACAACATCTGTCGTTGGCATGCCAATTTTCAAACAACACGCTCAAGGCTGACTTCAAGACTTACAACTACACCTGAAAATGGTGACAGAGTATAAAGTCGCCGAAATATTGTGCATCAATAATGATATTACTCGGTTTGTTTCCCGAGAAACGTTTATAAATTAGTATTGATTGTTTATCTGTTACTATTTTCTTATTAGTTCCATTTCTTTCTAACCAGCATTCATTCTATTCAATATTTTCATTACAAAGGCGTAAATTTTCAATTATTAATCTTTAATTTATTTCCTTTTTTTTTTTTTTTTGTTCCAAAATTTCATATTAAGCTCTGTTCATATGCTGACAAGACATCACTTCAGTTAGATTTCGTTTACTCATTCATTCAAAGGCTGTTTCATTATTAGTTCTATAGTCCTTTGTTTCACACTGTTCATTTGGCCTAACAGTGTCATTCAACAATCCAACCTCGTCCGTCCAAAACTTTGGAAACTCGATTATTGCTTTATATTTTATCACCTATGTAGACCTTACATCAAAATAATTGTTTTTATTTGCAGAGTTCATATGAATGTTTGTAGCCTTTGACATTATAATTTTGGTATACCTGCATTACACAATACCAAATTCAATTTCTTGCTCTCTAACTCACTCACTTACATTGTTCTTAAAGCTAAATGTGCTACAAAAGCCAAAAATAGTACAATTTCTTAGAACAAATTAAAAAGTCGAATATGGCTGGACTGGGACTGTATTGCAGGGAAAGCTAAATGCAACTCTGGTTGTTAAATAATGTAGAGCAATCAAATTGTATACTGCAAATTTTAGAGAAATTATGTATTACACTGAAAAACAGAGCATACAATATACATTTTTACACAATTATGTAGGAAAATTTGTTGATAATGATGACTGAAAAATGACAGTGAACAACTAACCGTGTTCATATCGTAGGCAATGTCACCGACATGCAAAATAGTGTCGTACAAGCCAAGTTGGGCCTCCTGCTGTAGCCGAGGGAGTGACACTGCATTTTCATTGCCCATGTCACCAAAAATGGCCAAAGAAGGTGACCAGGATTCACCCTCGGGTGGCACGCGGAACCGGAACAATGATGACCATCCCTTGGGGCTGCCACAGTGGTACACTGCATCAGACACCTACCTCAGTTACCACTAATACCAGATAGAGATGATATTAAGTACAAAGAAACTGTGCAAAACCTATATATACCATGTTAGAACAAGTGCACATCATAAAATTATTATGTAACAATGTATTTTACACTAGAGTTGATTCATGCTTTTTGGAGGAGGGGGGTCTCTGTATCTTGCTGACATCATTAGAGCAAGGATGGAATATTTGATAACTGTGGTGTCACAATTTGATGATGGATTCTTTTGTAACTCAATGAGGCAAGTTGAATGGGAAGAAAAAATCCTTTTGATGCCTCACCAAGTTTTTGAGTTACATTATTTCAAAATCGAGATTGTTAGATTTAAACGTGGCTTGTACCAGAAAAAAAATCATCAAAGCAACAAGGAACTACATTCTGGACATTCACAAAGGGAAATTTGTTTTCTTCCTAGCAGTCGTGATTAGGTTTAAATGTGGCCTGGACCAGATAAAAAACATCGCCAGAAGCACAATGAACTTTACCTATTAACAGTAAATATCTCAAGAACTAAGAGAGATTTCCAAAATAGTATATTCTTCACAATCAATTTGTCTTATCAAGTTACATAAGAATCCATCATCAAATTGTGATGCCGTGGGTATGATATAATAGCCGAACTTTGGGCAGGGAAATTGCTTCAAACTTGTCTTCATGCATGAATCATCCTGTAATTTGCCTGGAGTGACTTTTGGAAACCCTGGTAAAACAAAACAATAGCCAGGTCATACATGAGACCTCCAAAAAGCAGACACAGGCCTTAAAACTCGCACAATATCCTCAGTACATTTGACAAATAATCCGAAATGCTCTAATGTAAACATTTATAACATATGTTCATGTATCTGGACATTTAGTTTGGCTCTAAAATAAGAATTTTAATATCGTTTTCAGCAAACAATATATTGGAAGTAGTCAGGCAATAAAGTGCTTAAAATGAATTTTAAATAATGGCAGAGAGAAAACTATCACTTTGTCAGCAACAGAAAATACAACATAAAACAAATTTTTCCTTCTAGCTCATTCTGCTGTTCTTTCTTTTTAAACTGCATTTCATTTCTCAATAGAGCTTGAAACAATCTGAGGAGACTACAGGCAGCAACCACAGCTGGCACAGTTAATCCAAAAGTTAACTTCATTAATCGTTAATATGCTACTGAAAAAGTTAATTTCAGTAATTGTTACAACGTTACATGTTTGCAAATTTAATGCAAGTTACAGTTATCCATTAAAAGTTAACAATCAACAATACATCTACCCAATGTCAACCTGGAAACCGAGTTCTTACTGGGGTGCTATGTTTTAATCAGTTTCTCAAATGTATATTATTAAGGCTAGAAATGTGAGCCTTGATTATAGAAAGTTTAGACAGTCTTGATTTAAATAAAACATAATTGCATGAATGTGGCCAAGGAATTTTATTCTTTTCATTGCTATTGCTGGCGTTGCTGTTTTCACTGACAGATTCTAGTTCTTCAGTTTCCATGATATATTCATATAAAAATGTCAATTTAATTTATTTCACTAACCAATTTCAAATCAATACAAACTAAAAAGTGGCACTGTATTCCTTCTAGTAAAAAAGTTAGATTATAAAAATATCAAAATCAATCACCGATCAAATTTAAAACTAGTAATGTGCACCGGTTTGCAAACGGAAAATGCAAACACTCCACAACTCTGGCGTTTCCACTCACATCCACGCGATGCCTGGCATAACAGTTGTATATGCATCACACTCGCATTACCCAATTGATTTGCTATTTGACTTGCCAAACATAGCAGTGTCCCATGATGTGCAATTCAGACAAACAAAATGACATCAACAACCAATATAACAGACTAAAGTTAACTTAAGTCCAATTTAAAGTATGTTCAGAAGAACAATAATGATTTTTTAGGTTAACTTAAAAGTTGTATTTTTGCAATTTTGTTAACTTCATTAATTAACAATTAATGGCTTGACGGTATTCAGCCCAGGTGTGGCAGCAACACACATGTGACAGCATACATGCACACATCCAGCACTTCTGTAACAGAAGTGCTGGATGTCAGTCCATTCATACGGCACCTGCTTTGTGAAGAGTAATGACACCATATGGTAATTTTACTCTTTACACCTTGGGTAGGGCAGCAGATATCTTTAAGTGCCTTCTCCTGATGCAGGCTGGTAGGGGGAAAAAAGGAGGACTTTCCTCTGAAAACCATACAGTTCTAACAAAGGATTTGACTGAGAAAGTCAGTTGTGAGGTATGCCAACAATTTGTACATGATGAAAGCAGAGAACAATGGGTACTAGTGTCTGTTTATTGCCAAGACATTGTAATTTGCTAGGTGATTATATTGAAAACCTTGACTCCTGCTGCAACACCGTAGATCTCGTCACTAAATGCAAACTTAACCTGTGGACAAAATAAGTTTGTTCGTATAGTCTGGGAGAAGGTCTTTAATTGAATTTTATTGCAATGCAGCATATCTCATGGTGGCATCTTTCATATACACATTACCCAATTCTTATTTATTTTTGAGAGTAATATTTCCATGATTTTCCCCTTTTAACATCAAATTCTTAAGATTAGTTTTCCTAATGGTTGTTGAATATGGCATTCTAGCAATTTTCTGTTGTACTATTCTTATTGTTACTATTGCTGATACATAGGTTGCTGAATCTCCTTGTAAATTTGAACTCGTCTCATAACTAGAATCTGACAAAACATGTGTTGAACTGTAAATACATTAGCAACAGTATTCTGAACATATTAAAATAAAATAACAGCACTTATACAAGCAGGCTTGTTTATTTTTAACACTGAAAACAGTTATCCAGCTTATACATAAAATCTGATACAATACAATACTTTCAAAGCTTTATTCACTTACCGTATGTACTCTCCCAAGTCAGATTCCTCAAAACAACTTTGTGTATATACTGTGTTTTCTCGAGAGGTCCAAAACTTTTGTAAAGCTTTGGCACACCTTTGGCTTGTAATACAAGTCCCTCGATGCCATATTCTACTACAGACAAATCAGTATTGTGTACGGTGCTCCATGTAATTATCATTGTATTGGCTTCATCTAAAAAGATATACAGGAAAATAACAACAACAAAAAAGAAATTACATTGAAGGTAGAGTTTAAATAGATTTAAATCCCAATCAACAAAGGATGGTAATTAACCTCAAGCCTGTAAATAGTATTCATACTGATACAGTGACTTTAAACTTGCAAAGGATTCACAGTTCAGAAACGTAGTAATTTACAGAACAAAATGGTCCATTTTATAGTAAATTCTGTTTCTTCTACCTATATGAAAAACAATTATTAGAATTTCACACAGCTTAGCAATGATTAGTTTCAAGTAGATATTTAAAGAGTGACACCACACAGTATCTGACTTGCAGATGATTTTATACTCTGCAGACCTCAAGATCATTAGTGCCAGCAGATTCCACATGGAACACTGCAGTACAGTTACAAAGGAATAGGAGTAAACATAGACTAAGTTCAGCAATAATCCCTTAATTTGACAAAAATAGTGTTGGTAGGTTATGAACTAACTGCCTGAACTGGGTCTTAGACGTGAGTTCAAAACTTAGTGGGGTCGAAACATGGGACAGTTTGCTTAAATAGGCACAGGTGTGTCTGATTTATATAAAGTCGCATAAATTGGAAGCCAGCTATAATAAGCATGTAGTCCAATTGTATATCAATTCACACAGGAATCAGGATAAAATGTGGACGAGTTACATTCAAATGTCAGAGTGACTTAATAGAATTCTCATACCTGTTGGTCATTTTGATAAAGCCAACGAATGAACTGGTGTCTAATGGCATCACACTTCCACTTTAAAAGGAAGATGAGTACTACAAATACTTATCAATCATTTCTGAAGATCATGGTGACTGGAATTGAACCACTAATTTACAGGTGGTTATTATAAAAAAAAATTATTGGAAAAAAAGGAGAGAAGCAAGCAATTAACCCCAGTGACAAATACAATTAAAAATTAAGATTGTAACTGATTTGTGAGCCTTAAAACCGAAAATGGAGACTACTCCTTGTGCCACAGAAACAACAGAATTGCAGATATAAAAAACAATTATATTTTTTGCTCTTGGCTTTGTACCTTGTTGATATTTTGGTCATTAGAGGCAGAAACTACCTTGAAAGATTTTAGGTGTCAATTTCTAAAAGGTATGAAGTTACGTAACCTGGCAAGCCTTGCACAATTATGGTTGTGTACTCTAATGGTTTAAAGGATAACTTGTTCATGTTAGGTCTTTTAGGTAATAAATTGATAACAAAAACAAACAAAAAAACAAAAAAAACAAAAAATGACAAGCTTTTAGATTAGGGACTGGGCCCCACTCAATGGCTCACAATATCATGCCATGTTGTTGCTCAAACTGCAGGTAAGGAAATAAACAACGCGGCAAAATCCGAAAATCTATTAATCAAATTTTTATAGGTTTATTAATATGCAATGAAACCTCAATTAAAAGAATTTTAAAATAAAATGTTATTAATGTATGGCAAAATAACCTGAAAATAAAACATCTTCCTAGTTTTGCCTAGAAATTATATTAGACATAAGTATTTTTTGTGTTTGTTAATCAGTGGAGGGTATGATCAATATTGGGGATATTGCAAGTTTGTAGGTAAAAGTAATTTTCAAAAAAAAAAACTAAGAGAAAAAAAAAAAGAATTTGTGCATACCCAAGTAATCAATTCTTGATCCACTTTCTTCCCCCCCCCCCCCACCCTTTCTGTCTTTACACTTGTCAACATCACGATTATTAGAGGAGGGAAAAGACTGGAGGCAATGAACGGAAAAGAATTTGTTAATTGCCTTTCGAAGGAACCATCCCAGTATTCACCTGGAGCCATTTACTGAAATCGTGGAAATCCCAAATCTGGATAGCCAGGATTGGGAACGAAACCAAGTCTGCTGAATGCAAGGCCGGAGCAGCAGTGCTCACCCACTATGCTTGTTTTCATTGCTGATCCTGCAAGTGATATATGAATAGCTCTGTGCCCATAACATACACAAATTGTGGCATGATTTGTCTGGCAGAAAGTAGTTATAGAAGTATTGCTAGTGTGTTGGAAAGCTGATATAACTGTATTGCAGTCACCAGTACTGCCAGCCTTTCATCATTATCTGCTTGAATAAGCTTACATACTAGCACAAAAAATTTTTGGCTTAAAAATGACACGTAGAATAGTAGCCAAGTATTCAATTTAAATTATTTTAATGCAAAAAAAAAGAGTAAATATAACTGTGGACTATATAAAACAAGGATGGATTTAAACCCAAATAAACAAGAGGGATGCAGGTATAATTTCTTAAAGAAGTACATTCCGACAGCTAACTAATGACAATGGTACCCACAGGAGAAAAATTATTATTTTTTTGGCCTTTTGAAGGAACCAACCTAGTACATGTATGGAGATTCCTATGGCATGTAAAATATTCTCCCACCAGCAGGGACGGTGTTAGTTAGGGAGGGGGGGGGGGGGTAAGCCTGTCAAAAGTACCCGGGCCCGGTGGCTGATCGGGGGCCCCGATCACCGACAATCCGCCCATTGTCGTCCGGCCAGTTTGTAGAGCTAAAAAAAAAAAAAAAAAAAAAAAAAAAAAAAAAAAACAAAGGCTAGTAAACTATGCACCTGGATTTGCTATTAAGGGGATTCGGAATCGCCCATCTCCGCAATGTTAAATTATCCCTAATGAAAGGAACATTTTCTCATAAACTGCTGGAGCTAGAGAGATAAAACTTTTACCGTACCGGTATGTGCATTGTTATGTTGTAACAATACTGAAACAGTTATTTTTATCAAAATAGTTACTTACAGAGATATCTTATAATTACCTTAAAGCAAATTTTTTCCATCACTTTTCACTAGACTATCACCTCTAAATCTTTTGTAAATCAAGTAATTAAAAAAATTGTTACAGTATGCAAAATAAATCCAGATGGCTATGTAATAAACATTTCAGACTTCTACGTTCACCAGTACCTAAGATAATGGTCCTAGAATAAGAAAAAAGTAAACTTAAGGGAAATGGAGAAAGAAGATTAAAACATTCCTGATCCATAGTTAAAACCCCCCTTCACAGTCTTCACCATGGGTGGCCAACACGCGGCCCGACTTGGATATTTTTCTGACCCGCGAAATTTATTACACTTTCACAAAATATATTTATTTTATAATGGCCAAAGTAGTGAAAACCAATGTATTACAAATACCTTATTTGTGCATCCATATTTTCAAAATGAGTCTATGGGAGATCGAGATTCCGCTACAACAACATTAAATAATATGGTTGTAATACTGTGTAGTCATTTACAAGACGTATTATTTGCAGTAATTCGGTTGTAATACAGCCTGGACTATTATTTTCAACCAGAAATTAGGTTGTAATACAGCCTGGACCAGCATGAAACCGTTAAATGTACTTCGGAATGAATTTCTACCGTAGACTTTCGTTTGACCACTGCAGTATTATGATGCCAACTCCAGGCGGATTAGCGAAATCCAGTAATACCTTCAAAAATTTATTTCATTTACATTTCTATATTTTTATATATCTTCTTAGTGTTACATTTTTCTTTAAAATATTCTTTTAGTATCATTATTATTATATTATCTATGTTTACATGTAATAATAACACATTATGTTTCAAATTTTCTCTCTAAAGAAATGTCTATAGTGGGTCTAGATCTAATATGGAGATGTATAATTTTATATGCGGCCCGCGGAGTAATGATGCATTTCCAAAATGGCCCGCAAGCAGCGCTGCCAGTACAGCCAACTTATATTATACCGCGGTATCTTTGAAATTATACAGAATGAAACCCAATTATACAAAGGGGTCATCCATTGATTACATACGTGAGTGAAAGTGCTCGGAGCAAAAAAAGTCCACGAAAAGTAAACAATGTATACATTGATAAATTTTGAATAACAAAAAGGAAATAGATATGCAGGAAGGGTTGCCAACTCAATTAAACAAAGGGCAAACACTTTCAAAAAGGTGCTGGGATGTACTTTACTTTTAAGTGCTCATTTTTGTATCCAATTATACAAGACAATCTGTTATACAAACAGGATACAAGAGGTAACCAAATTATACAAGTTTTGTATCCAATTATACAATCTGGCAGCCCTGCCCGCAAGATCATTTTGGTTGGCTACTCCTGGTCTTCATAATCATCTTCAATCCAATGTTAAAGACTAACTTCATGAAACCAGAGACAAACATTTTCGGACAAATAGTGTCTAAAGAGTCGCTGGGAAGCGGTATATTTGAATTCATTTCACATAAATATACTACCAAAAATTTTATTGTCAGCCATGAGAGAAGTGTATAACAAAAGCGCAATATCCGATCTCACAAATCTATAAAAACTAAATAGTAGAGCCATGTATGTTACGTCATTTTAAAGAGGAAACTTAGCGGAATATAATAAGCCAATAAAACGAAAAAAAGATTTTTTAACCCTAAAACCGATTCCTTTAAAACAGTCCGAGCCAAAATGTGCAAGCCAGAAGCTTGATAAAAAAAAAAAAAAAAAAAAAAAAAAAAAAAAAAAAGACATATACAATTTACACACACATGCAAAATTTTATTCCAATAACCTTATGAAATCGGTTCACTGTAGAATTCCTACAGACAGGATTCATGACATTAATGCCCTGAGATCCAGCTTCTGCGAAATAATCCTAACCAAATTTTTCCTTTGAAAAGCTACTCACGCCTGTCGTAAAGGTACGAAAACAAAACAAAACAAAATATTACGAGTGAAATGTAGATTTTAATACTTGATGATGATTAGTTTATTACATAACCCTTCTTACCTCCAAATGATATGTGAACTTGTTCAGGTTGGTATGAAACAAGACGGGCTGCTATTTCAGCTATTGCCAGCAAATAAATAATTCCACGCATTATAGATAGAACCTTTACTCTATCGCTAAACTAAGCTACTATGGCGTTGCACAGTTAACAGTGATGTTATTTCTAGTTTGAACCGAAATTCTTCTCGATAAAACAAGCGAACACAAAACCCAACGTCCGAAGAATGCACTGAACTGACACCGGCCAAAGACATTTATAGAAGAAACTACGTGACTCAAGTTCGTTTACTTTAATGTCGTGTATATGCCAGCAAACAAAAGCAAGACAGAAGTCATAAAATTCAGCAGAAAGTAGATTAAATATTAAAATAGTTCCAAATTAAATTAGTAAATTCTGATAAAGTACAATTAAAACTGGTAGCCAATGCAAAAGAGAATAACTGAGGGGCGTATTAACATGGAGTGTGAGACAGTAGTACCAACAGTTTCAAAAACTCATATGTATACTGTTACTAGTGTTGCCAACTTAGTGCATTTTCCACTAAAACTGGTGGTTTCGACCCCTCTTTTAGTTGAGAAATATTGTTTTTAGTGGATACTAGTTTTTTTATGGTAGAATTCAGTTTCAATTAGCGAAAAGATGATCACTCAACCACTAAACCTCTTACATGTTTCGAAATATGTTTCTACCTCATTTCAGATGTATTTAATTTTACTGTATAGGAAATACGGGAGTTAATGATTTTTCATTTCATGTTTAAAGGGTACTATGACAGCTGTCACTTTATTGGTATAAAGCTTTTATATTGCCTAACTGAATTGGTTATTATCGTTTAAGGTTGCTAAGAAATTGAACAAGCACTTAGTCACAACAAAGAAAATCTAATTGATATAAATTGTTCAGTTCAATAAAAGTACAGAACTCATAGCAATAGTCGTTTATCACACTCGTACATGAAAAAATAAATCAGAATATTCATCAATAAATTCAATGTAGAATATAAGTGGCGACAAATTCATTTACTGTAATGGAATGAGACGAAAGATATAACAAAAATTTGGTATCAAGTATTGTTTTTCTAAGATGCACAAGGAGAACCTAGTTTTCTGGAATTAAGAACTTTTCAAATTATTCTTTTAACACTACCGCATTCCAGTGCCGATGTTGAAAGTCTATTTAGAAGTATTAATGTAATAAAAAAACAAGCAGAGAAATAGAATGAATTTGAATATTTTAGATGCAATATTAAGAGTCGCTGTGGTTTGAGGTTGGTAGAAAAATGGTGCAATGACTTTGAAATACCAGTAAACGTTAGAAAGCAAATTGGTACCAAGGAATCGTATCAATCTGAAATTGATACTGATGGTGTCGACAAAAATGATTTATGAAGAAGACAATTTAATATAGAATAGGGGCTGAATAAATCATTTGTTAATAATTCGTTGATTTCCCTATTTCATGTTGAGCTACTGATTACTTATACACAAATTTAATATGTAACTGTTTTACCAATATACCCATTATTTTCTTTTGTAATAATCGAACATTAGTTTAGTGAAAAATTTAGGGGTTATGAGGGTAGCGTCCCATTTTGTTATTGGTTTTCTGGTGGTTTTAGAAGTTGAATCTGGGGGAGAGCTAGTTTAACTGTTGACAACACTACTGTGTAATTGGGAGTTTGGTCTGCACATTAAAATGAAGGTAAAGACTAATTCTAAAATAAAAAAGTAGAAAAATAACGGGGAACGCCATCACCCATGACTTATACCTCTTATTACTCGGGTCCTAGCTGTTCATTTTTTAAAATTAAAAACATAATTGCCAACAATAGCGAAAGTATATTTAAATGAAAATTTGCATGAAAAAACTCCAAAATATAAGGCAATTTGGTTTATTTTTCAAGTCAGAATCTGTTTAACTGCCAGAAGTAAAAAAAAAAATTTAAAAAAAATCAGTACTGCAAAAGCACATTAAAAATTAAGTGGACAGTGTGAAATAACAGAGCTTGGGAATAATGGGCAGAGAAAGAAGATTAAAAAATAAAATCCCCCAGAAAGAAGAGAGAGTGAATGATGACATTTCAACACAAACCGAATTTGTTAATCAGGCAGGAAAGAACTGTTGACTAAAACAAATATTAGAGGATAGGAGGCAAATATTGAAAGATATGGGATATAAAGAGTGAACTGAGATAAAGAGATTAGGACAAAAAAAATCCCACCAATGTTAACCAATCTGAAAAGTGCATTATGATCAAATAACACAAGTTGATTAAAAAAAAAAGAAAGAAGCGTGTTTGTTCATTTGTCACATGCCAAACAAAAGGCTTTATATTTTAGCTTGAATCCTCGTACATTCCTCTTTTCTTCCATTTCTGATTTTATTTTGTCTATCCGATATGTACAGTAGTCTACATTTACTCCTTCTTATTGGAGTACATTCAAATTCATTTTAAAATAATTTTATAATAAAATAATTGTTTAAAAAAACATAAAAACCTCCTTCAAAAAAAAGCACTAAAAATTTTAAAATAACTTTATACCTTGCTTAGGAAAAAGTAAATCTAAATAGACAACATTTTACATTACTTTCATTGAAATTTTGACATTAATTAGTTATTTTTGGAGTCGGTGCCAGCTGTCACATCGCGAAGAATTAATTACTGAACTTCTTTTTTGGCGTTAGAGGCGAAACGGGTAGTACGAACAAAAATTCCCAATATTTTACAGCATGTTGTGAGGCAGATTGTGTTACTGTGGGAGACATCTTAGGGAAACAAATTAATAGTATTTTAATCTGTGGCTTGGCCTTATTGGTCATCCAGGAATATCTCTGGCGCTACAGTGTCAGTCGGTAAGTTGCATCATGAAGTAAACGATTTACAGAGTATAATATCGGCGTATCATCTGTATGTTTCAGTTTAGTTGAAACATGTTTCTAGCATTAATTGTAGGTAAGCAGTAACATGATTTTTTAAGTATTATTGTTATTCCTTATTGTTTTTATCTTTTTGTTTTTCTTGCTTTCGCTGGCACCGACTCCAAAAATAACTAATTAATGTCAAAATTTCAATGAAAGTAATGTAAAATGTTGTCTATTTAGATTTACTTTTTCCTAAGCAAGTATAAAGTTATTTTAAAATTTTTAGTGCTTTTTTTTGAAGGAGGTTTTTATGTTTTTTTAAACAATTATTTTATTTTTAAATTTTTAGTGGTATTATACTTCGTTTAGTATTTTAAATATGCCGCAGCAGTTCCCATTTTGCGAACTTCCTGGTAGCTCAGAGATCAAAGCACTTGCCTTCAAAGAAGAATTATGTCTTTATATACCACAACCACTTCCCGCACGGGGTGAATTGGGCATTCTGTTAAGGAATGTCAGGCTATGTTTCGATCTTATCATACCATCTGTTAAAGCTGCTGCTCGATAACCGAAACATGTAACATCTGGGCATTAATACATACCATATACAGAAATCTCTCTGGAATATATCTATTTGCTCTGGCATCACACAAAAAATATAGATTTTTAATTGGTGAAAGCTTGGGATCAAAGTTGAAATCTGAAGTACATGTTGAGACATTACGACATTATTTTATAAATACTAAGCCATGACTTAAAAATAGCTTAATTGATTTTGACGGAATTTAAAACTGTGGATATTTTGTAAAGAACATTGGAAATTAAAAGGGGTGATGGTAAAGGGGAAGAGGGATTGAGCTTTTGTGTACCAAATGTATACTGCCTTTTCTGATTGATTTAAAGTATACGTGTGTAAATTTCTATTGATATCAGATAAATCTGTAGGTATGTATAAAAAAAAAATTAAGCAACCTAATTTAAACAAAATTGTTCTGTATGTTTTAAAGTATATGTGTGCGAATTTCCTTCAGAATCGGAAAGAAACTGTAGATTAAATGATGGAAAGGAAGGAGCGGTGTTTGGACTCTCGAAACCAAATGTAGACAGTATATTTCTGTTTGTTTTGCAGTATACATGTGCATACTTCCTTCAAAACCAGAAAGAAACGGTAGTTTTGTATAAAGAACAGTAATTAATGGGGTAGAAAGGGAGATAGGGTTTGCATTTTTGTGAAAGTTATGTGAACAGTATTTTTCTTTTTCTATTTGTTTTAAAGTATACACATGCCAAGTTCCACCGATTCGAATCAAAATGTGGGTTTTATATAAATATTAAGGGATGGGGAGCTAGGGTAGTTTTTTTTTAATTTTTTGGTCAGAGATCTTATCCATAAAAAAAATTACATATATATGTGCCAACTTTAATAAAGATCGGTCAAATGGTGTCGACTGTAGCTTTCTAAAAAGAAATTGACAAAAATCGAGGGGGTGGAAAAGGGGAGAGGGGTTCATTTTTTGCAAACCAAGAGTTGGCATCATTTTTCTCTTTGTTTTATAGTAAAAATTTGCTAAGTTCTGTCTAAACTGGATAAAAACTGTGTTGTGTATAAAAATTAAGCAGTTTAATGGGGAGAGGGGATGGTTTTTAGATCTTTTGGTCAGACACCTTCTTCGTAAAAAAAATACATATAAGCATCAACTTTCATGGTAATCGGTCAAACGATTGCGACTGTAGCTTTTTATAAAGAACATTGACAAAAGTTAATGGGGTTGAAGGAGGAAAGGGGTTGAGCATTGGCAAACCAAATATTGACAGGATTTTTCTCTTTGTTTTAAAGTATACATGGGCAAAGTTCAATAAAAATCAGATAAGAAATGTAGATTTCCATAAAATTAAGGGGTGTAAAGGGAGACATGGGGTGGTTTATTTATATATTTAATTTTTTTTGGTCAGAAACCTTCTCCATGAAAAATTACATGTATATGCCAACCTTAATGGAGACCAGTTAAATGTGTCGACTAGTATTCTATAAAGAACATTGGTAAAAATTTAGGGGGTGGATGGGGGAGAGGGCTTCAGTTTTTTCAAACCAAAACTTGACAGTATTTTTCTCTTTATTTTTTACTATACATGTCCAAAGTTTCATCGAAATGTGATAAAAAATGTGGGTTTGTATAAAAATTAAGGGGTGTAAAGGGGAGAGGGGTGGTTTTTTTATTTCTTTTTTCGTCAGTTACTCCATGAAAAATTACATGTATATGCCAACTTTTATGATAATCAGTCAAACCGTGTTGAGTGTAGCTTTTTATGAAGAACATTGACAATAATTAAAGGGGTGGAAGAAGGGGGGGGGGTTGCACTTTGGGAGACTAAATATTGACAGGATTTTTCTCTTTGTTTTAAAGTATACATGGGCAAAGTTCAGTAAAAATCAGATGAGAAATGTAGGTTTCTATAAAATTAAGGGGTGTAAATGTGAGAGGGTGGTTTTTTTATTTTGATTTTTTTGGTCAAAATTCTTCTCCATGAAAAACTACATGTAATTGCCAACTTTAATGGAGATCAGTTAAATGGTGTCGACTGTAGCTTTGAATAAAGAAAATTGGCAAAAATTAAGGGGGTGGATAGGGGGAGAGGGGTTCAATTTTCTTAAACCAAAAGTTGACAGTATTTTTCTCTTTATTTTTGGCTATATATGTCCAAAGTTTCATCGAGATCGAATAAAAAATGTGGATTTGTATAAAAATTAGAGGGCGGAGGGGGGTAGAAGGGGTGATTTGTCAATGAAATTCATATGGGACCACTTTGGAGGTATACCCTATCAACTAAAAAAATTTCATTTAAATCGGTTCAAAATTGGCGAAGATATCGCTGAACATACATACAAATAAAGAAAAATGGCAAATATCAAGGGGGTGGATAGGGGGAGAGGGGTTCAGTTTTTTTAAACCAAAAGTTGACAGTATTTTTCTCTTTATTTTGGCTATATATGTCCAAAGTTTCAACGAGATCGAATAAAAAATATGGATTTGTATAAAAATTATGGGGTTGAAGGGGGTTGATGGGGTGGTTTCTCAATGAAATTCATATGGGACCACTTTGGAGGTATACCCTATCCACTAAAAAAATTTCATTTAAATCGGTTCAAAATTGTCGAAGATATGGCTGAACATACATACAAAAAAAAAAAAAAAAAAACACAGACGAATTGAGAACCTCCTCCTTTTTTTGAAGTCGGTTAAAAACCTTTCATTATTGTTATTTGTGATGGAGTGAGTATATATCCCAGTGGTCTTATGGGAGTTGAGGATGGATTGCAGAACTACATTTTTCATCCCTTAAGGTCCAAACACTAAAGCTGTAAAAGTAACGATATATTCGTTACTGAGTAACATGTTCGTCGCCTGACTCGAAGTACCAAATCGTTACAGAAAAATTCATCTCGTTACTCGCATGTTTCATTACTCGCATTTGTCTTATAGATACGAACATGTTCCAGCTCCCGCATGTAACTAATTTTGACAACTTAAAGACTAATTTTGTAGTTTTTATTTTGTTTAATATTAAAATTTAAAGTGCATAATTTGTAAATTGAAAATTTGAGATAGTTACTCTTTTTTCATTGATAGTTCATTAGTGAGGTTTACTGATTTCTAAAATTTATGAAATTTGTTTATTTTAAGAATTGATACCTTCTATTTTATTTTATAGTGTAATTTACAATATAAAAGAGTTGTCTAAAAGTTTTTGATATACATCTCTATAATTGTTATGTTCTAATAATATTTAATAATATTGCAATGGAGCATACGCTCCGGTGGCAATTTCCCTACACACTCATCTTCCCCCATTTCCAGCATCCACCTACATTTGCCCTCTACAAATTTTAACTTTAAATTCATTCAACATTTTTGGTAAATTATTCTTAATTTCTCTTGGCAACATATTCCAATCCCTTACACCCTTAACTAAAAAAGAGAATCTACCTACACCCTTTTGCCTGAAATTGAGTGCAAGATTGTTCTCATGGTGATGTTTCCCCTTCCAAGCTTTAGTTTAATTCTTACACCAATATCTTACCATGCCTCAACATGAATATACGCCTTAACACTCCCATGACCCTCTTCAGCCTCTTCCAATGAATCCCTTTCCAGCTCGTTTATCATATCTGTTACTGATTGCGTTCTGCGATAATTTCCAGAAACAAATCTAGCAGGACTCTTTTGCAGTTACAGTATTCCATAAACAAAGAACCAGGTACAATGACTTTATTCCTTTTGCCTGGTGTTTAGCAGGATTCTTGTGATCAATCATCAATGGGGTTCTGGCCTTGATGTTGAATTTTTGTTGTAACCGCGGCGCAACAACAATTAATCTAATCGCACCTTTGTTATTGATTTAAAGGTTATGAATGTTGATATTTTTAAAATAAAACAATTTACGTGGGAGTCAATAGAATTCTGCCTTCAGGTCCGATTTGATGGTATGTCCACAATTATTTTAACAAAGCTATCACAAAAAGATGAAGAATTTACAAAAATAACGGAAAACCATAAAGGAAGACAGTGGTGAAACCTCCTAAACGAAATACTTTGATGAGATTATAATATTTGTTAAATAGATGTCCCATTATCACATCAGGATTCTAAGCAGGGTTTTGAGCAGGCCACTATAAAAAATAACCTTCATTAGATATTGTCACTAGATGTGTCACAGTCAGGTGAAAGGTTACGTCTTTTTTTTTTTTGTGTGTGTGTGTGTGTGCGTGCAAACAGGGGTTCGTTTTGAATTCAGATTATTCTTTCATTTATAATATTAATTACAGTAAATCAAGTGTACTTTAACAGGTTTTACGTTAGATCCGTGTGCTAATTACTTTAAGTTTTATTCAAATGAACAACTTACCTATTTATTTTACTAAATAAACAATTCAATTAAACTTTTCAAAGTACGTGCGAAGTCGTCCCGTTTGCGATGCGATGCTTCATGCTAGTGTTCGATTATACCGAAAGTAACGACTAATGAAACGATACAATAGTAACGAAGATATCCCGTACGCGGCGTGACTCGTTACAATGCTTCATGCTATTGTTCGATTGTACCGAAAGTAACGAGTAACGATTCGAAAGTAACGGGTATTGATTAGTTTAGTAACGAATACATACAGGTACAGAATTTCTCGTTACTTTTACAGCTCTACCAAACACTATCGATCAGAGATCACCCATTCACGCTTCTGCTTGGTGGAAATATGTTTTGAATATATAGCATATCTCACTGACAAACACTCAATAGCCATAAGCCATGTCATTTGGGGCCGCTTAGTGTTATGTGTTAGAGCACAAATATTCATGAAACTTTCGAAGATTAGTCTAGCAACAATTTTCTCTGACTTCTGTCTTCAATTCAAAGCATATCTGCCTCGACAATCCCGATGTTATCTTCTCTGCAGTGGTTATCAAGGGCCCCGGTCGTCAGACCAGATGGTCGACCCTTTGTTTAATGCTCTGCCATGTTTTCTGATTGTGAGGTTTGCTGAGCGTCCGCTTCTTAGGTTTATGTCGTGGGAATCCCTTCCAAGTAAAAAGAGTTTTGCCTACTGTTTCAGAGCTAAATATCAAGGAGAAACATCACCGTACATAGTTTGAAGGCATTAATAAATTTGTGAGAGCATAAGACCCTTTTTTCTCAAGAATTGTGTTACACCACGATACTACGTGTTCGACGAGTTGTGTGTGAATTGAAATTAATTACGATGTAGCTGCATGCTCCGATAGCAATTTCGCTAATCATCTAATTACACTTTTCTTAGTATTTATTGTTTTATTATTATTATGTTCTATAGTTCCAATTTTAAAATTCCTTCCCCTCCAACTTATGCGATTGATGAATTTTAATTTTAAATTCCTTCAGCGTTTTTGGTAAATTATTCATCACTTCATAAGGTAACATAATCCGATACCAGTCTCCCTCACCCACAAAAGAAAAGTTTCCTACTTCCTTATGCATTAAATCGAATGCCAGTTTGTGACCATGGCCACCTTTTCCCTTCCATGCACTACTCGTAATGCTTTGACCAATATCCTTCCAACCACATATACCTTCAACATTCCGTGCACTCTCTTCATCCTCCTCCCGTCTTCCAATGACTTCGAATACAGCTCCTTTATCATATCTACATATCTACATATCTATATATCTAAATCTACATATATACTCTGCAATTAACAAAATTTTGGGTGGCAGAGGGTGCTCAGCACCAAAGCTAATCTCTTTGCTGTGCATTCCAATCCCTAATGGTACGAGAGAAAAAAGAATTCATATAAGACTCAGTCCGGCTCCTTATTTCTCTAATTTTATCTTTCCTGTCCTTCCGACTCAAATAGGTTGGTGGAAGAAGTATTTCAATACACTAAAAAGTGAAAGTGGGAGTACGCATGTTTTCCAATAAGTTTAAACGAAACGTGTGTCGTCTATCTACCAGAGACTCCCAACCTAATCTACTAATCAGTTCTGAGACGCGTTCATAAGGACTGTAGCAAGCGGTCACGAATCGAGCGGCTCTTCTCTGTACTTTCTCTATTCTTTCGATCAATCCCTTACGAAACGGGTCCCAAATGGCACAACAATAATCCAAATGTGGACGCACAAGAGATTTGTACGCTATCTCCTTTGTTTGTTCATTACAATTTTTCAAGATTCGACCTATGAATCGCAGCCTCGAATTTGCTCTACCTACTAACGAATTAATGTGTATGTCCCATTTCATGTTCCTTTGTACTGTTACTCCCAAATATTTCCTAGAATCGACCATATCAATAACTGAACTGTTTACCTCGTATTTCTGAACAATCGGATTCTTTTTGTTAGTTATGCTCATTGTCTTGCACTTTTTACAATTTAGTGTAAGTTTCCACTCAGCGCACCAACCAAAAATAACATCCAGATTGCGCTGAATTTCTAAGCAATCGGCCAAATTTCTTACTTCCCTATAAATAACCGCATCATCAGCAAACAATCTAAAAAGGCTTTTCACTTTGTCTCCGAGGTCATTTATAAAAATTAAGAAAAGAAGTGGTCCCATTACACTTCCTTGAGGTACACCCGATGTAACATCTAGATTAGAAGAACTTTCTCCTTCAACGACAACATACTGCGACCGACCAGTTAGAAAATCCTTTATCCATTCACAAAGCTGATCCGATATACCGTACGCTCGAAGCTTCGCTAAAAGGCGGTTGTGTGGCACAGAGTCAAAGGCTTTCTGAAAATCTAAAAAAATTGCATCTACTTGTGAACCGTGTAAGGAAACATAGCTCCTTACATTTTTTTATTATTATTATTTCAGTTTCATTGTTTTATGTTTGTATATTTAAAGGTAAGATTATGTTTTTTGTGTGTGTGTTTAATTTATTTCATTTTGTAAAAGGAAAAGATACGTTAATAGTTACTATGCAAGAGCAAAGATGTGTGTGTTACAAGAAAATCTCTGGAACAAACAGTGCAGGGAGGAAGATCTGTGACGATAGAGAACAGATGAGAAGCAGAGATGGTGTGTAGTACGGCGAAGTTTGGATGAAAGTATAATTATATTTCTTAACGGAACGCGCCCTAAACCCCGCCCCCCCCCCCCTGTTAATGAAAAGAAGCAGCAATAAAAGTAAAAAATTGAAAGATAATATATAAAATAATAATAAAAATTTTACACGTGGCGACTGTGACCGTGACACAGAGCTAATTATTTAGCTCGTAATAAAAGAAGCCTGTAATCATCGGAAAGGTAGGAGAAGAAAAAACCAGTTTTAGATATTGTGAATGGAAGACAAAGTTATTAATATGTGTGCTGTTGGTGTTTGGTTGATAAGACGGCGTTGTAAGTCAGAAAAATCTGCGTTAATTGATATTTCTCGTTTTTCGAAATCTACACCGGATTTTTTTTCTCTCTCTGTGTATGATTTTTGGGAAGTGACGAAAATTTTGAAATAACAATGGATGGAAAAGATTCAGAAGTAGTTGGGGAGCGGGCAGGTACCAAATTGGACGGTGATGATGATTCAAAAACTGGCATCGCGGGGAAAAACCCGTGGAATGACGACAGTTATTCCATCGAAACGATGCTGGCGATGATTTTAAAAAACCTACAAGAAATTAAACAAGACATGCAAGAATTGGAACAGAGTCAGCAACAAGCAATACAAGAATGGAGGAGAGCACGTAAGGAAAAGCTAGAAGTTGAAACAGAAGAAGATGGAAGAGAGGAGAACAATGAAGATCAGCAGGAAAATGTTGAAAAACAGAAAGTAACAGAAGATTGCAGTGAACTAGAGGAAATTATTTCTACAGTTAGGAAAATAGAAAAAACAAGAGAATGAAAGGAAATTTCAGACGATTTTGGTGAATGATGATATAGGAACACATAGAAAAGAAGAAGACAATGAAGAAAAACCGATGCATGATATCAAGAGAAGAGGTAAAGAGAACCAAGAGAACAGAAGCAAAATACCAAGGAGAGGAATGGAAAGAAGAAGACAATGAAGAAAAACCGATGCATGATATCAAGAGAAGAGACAAAGAGAACCAAGCAACAGAAGCAAGATACCAAGGAGAGGAATGGAAAGAAGAAGACAATGAAGAAAAACTGATGCATGATATCAAGAGAAGAGAACCAAGCAACAGAAGCAAAATACGAAGGAGAGGAATGGAAGGAAGAAGTGATGGAATGTGATAAAAGGAAGAACATAGGCAAAGAAGTAAGAAAAATAATGACAGGAAAGTAAGGAAGAGACGAGGACTAAATTTGGAGTATGAAGGCAGAAATGTGAAAAGACGTAAGTCTAAGGATGTGCTTTACACCATCAGGGATACTACGAATAACAAATGAGTTTTTAACCCAGATGGTGGGGAAAAGAAAAGTTAACATCTATTGTTTTGTTGTTCAATTGTATTCATTTATATGTTGTAAGATTGTTGCTTTTAAAAACATAAAGGATTTGAAATTGTACAGAGAAGAGTGGAGCGATGAACATTGTACAGAATGAATGAAACATTATAAGGAATATTATGTAAGAAATAATCACCAAAAATTTGATTGACACAAATTTTTGTGAAAATTGGCCGAGCGAATATGTAAGGAAACATAGCTCCTTACATTTTTTTTATTATTATTATTTCAGTTTCATTGTTTTATGTTTGTATATTTAAAGGTAAGATTATGTTTTTTGTGTGTGTGTTTAATTTATTTCATTTTGTAAAAGGAAAAGATACGTTAATAGTTACTATGCAAGAGCAAAGATGTGTGTGTTACAAGAAAATCTCTGGAACAAACAGTGCAGGGAGGAAGATCTGTGACGATAGAGAACAGATGAGAAGCAGAGATGGTGTGTAGTACGGCGAAGTTTGGATGAAAGTATAATTATATTTGTTAATGGAAAGAAGCAGCAATAAAAGTAAAATGAAAGATAATATATATATAAATAATAATAATTTTACACGTGGCGACTGTGACCGTGACACAGAGCTAATTATTTAGCTCGTAATAAAAGAAGCCTGTAATCTTCGGAAAGGTAGGAGAAGAAAAAACCAGTTTTAGATATTGTGAATGGAAGACAAAGTTATTAATATGTGTGCTGTTGGTGTTTGGTTGATAAGACGGCGTTGTAAGTCAGAAAAATCTGCGTTAATTGATATTTCTCGTTTTTCGAAATCTACACCGGATTTTTTTTCTCTCTCTGTGTATGATTTTTGGGAAGTAACGAAAATTTTGAAATAACAATGGATGGAAAAGATTCAGAAGTAGTTGGGGAGCGGGCAGTTACCAAATTGGACGGTGATGATGATTCAAAAACTGGCATCGCGGGGAAAAACCCGTGGAATGACGACAGTTATTCCATCGAAACGATGCTGGCGATGATTTTAAAAAACCTACAAGAAATTAAACATGACATGCAAGAATTGGAACAGAGTCAGCAACAAGCAATACAAGAATGGAGGAGAGCACGTAAGGAAAAGCTAGAAGTTGAAACAGAAGAAGATGGAAGAGAGGAGAACAATGAAGATCAGCAGGAAAATGGTGAAAAACAGAAAGTAACAGAAGATTGCAGTGAACTAGAGGAAATTATTTCTACAGTTAGGAAAGTAGAAAAAACAAGAGAATGAAAGGAAATTTCAGACGATTTTGGTGAATGATGATATAGGAACACATAGAAAAGAAGAAGACAATGAAGAAAAACCGATGCATGATATCAAGAGAAGAGGCAAAGAGAACCAAGCAACAGAAGCAAAATACCAAGGAGAGGAATGGAAAGAAGAAGACAATGAAGAAAAACCGATGCATGATATCAAGAGAAGAGACAAAGAGAACCAAGCAACAGAAGCAAAATACGAAGGAGAGGAATGGAAGGAAGAAGTGATGGAATGTGATAAAAGGAAGAACATAGGCAAAGAAGTAAGAAAAATAATGAACTGGAAAGTAAGGAAGAGACGAGGACTAAATTTGGAGTATGAAGGCAGAAATGTGAAAAGACGTAAGTCTAAGGATGTGCTTTACACCATCAGGGATACTACGAATAACAAATGAGTTTTTAACCCAGATGGTGGGGAAAAGAAAAGTTAACATCAATTGTTTTGTTGTTCAATTGTATTCATTTATATGTTGTAAGATTGTTGCTTTTAAAAACATAAAGGATTTGAAATTGTACAGAGAAAGAGTGGAGCGATGAACATTGTACAGAATGAATGAAACATTATAAGGAATATTATGTAAGAAGTAATCACCAAAAATATGATTGACACAAATTTTTGTGAAAATTGGCCGAGCGGATATGTAAGGAAACATAGCTCCTTACATTTTTTAATTATTATTATTTCAGTTTCATTGTTTTATGTTTATATATTTAAAGGTAAGATTATGTTTTTTGTGTGTGTGTTTAATTTATTTCATTTTGTAAAAGGAAAAGATACGTTAATAGTTACTATGCAAGAGCAAAGATGTGTGTGTTACAAGAAAATCTCTGGAACAAACAGTGCAGGGAGGAAGATCTGTGACGATAGAGAACAGATGAGAAGCAGAGATGGTGTGTAGTACGGCGAAGTTTGGATGAAAGTATAATTGTATTTGTTAATGTAAAGAACCAATAAAGTAATGAAGGAGGATATGATAAATAATTTTAATTTTACATGTGGCGACCGTGACGAGAACGCAGAACCTGATATGATAATAATAATTTTAATTTTACAACCTGCATCGATAACTTTCATTACGTCGTGGGTAAATAGGGCCAGCTGTGTATCACATGATCTTTTCTTCCGAAATCCGTGTTGATTTGTTGTAAGCAAATTATTATCATCTAGAAAATTAATAATATTCGTAGCATATAATATGCGCCATAACTCTACTACAAACAGATGTTATAGATATGAGACGATAGTTCCCAGGATCACTTCGATCACCTTTTTTGAAAATCGGAATTACTTGCGCGATTTTCCAGTCTGAAGGTACTTTTCGCTCTTCTAATGATTTACTGAATATATCAGACAGAAATGGCCCGATTTCCGCCGCATACTCTGAAAATACTCTTACTGGAATTCCATCCGGGCCCGGTGCATTCCCCCACTTCAGGAGCTTTAATTGTTTAACGATACCTGCAGTATCTATTCGTAATGATTCCATCACCGACTCGCCACGGCGTGAGAAAACGGGAATGCTATCCTTATGTTCATTTGTAAATGAATTTTTGAATACAGTATTTAGTACGTTAGCTTTATCGCGGCTTTCATTAACCTCGGAACCTTCACGAATTAGTGCTGGAATATTGCTGTTGGTACAATTAACTTTTCGTACATACGACCAAAATTTCTTTGAGTTTTCTGTGAGACTCTTAGAGAGAGAGTTGGAGTGAAAATCGTTAAAGGCCTCGCGCATTACATTCTTAATATGTCCTCTTAAATCAGCTAAGATTTCTAAATCGCTGCGACACACCTTCCTTCTTGAGCGTGCGTGTATTTTCCTTTTATTTATTTATTTATTTATCAATCTTGTTCCATGGATCCCTGCTGAGGAAATACCTCTGGGATGTGAAACATGTCATTGTTGATACATATACACATAATATGAGTCATATCATAGTAAATATATATATATACATATTTTACAAATACAAGAAATAATAAACATACATTTTTGCAACTGAATTTTGCAAACGTCATAATGAGTACAATTAATTATTTTCTTCAAATTCTTGAATGGAATAGAAGGAGTTGCCAATAAGATAATCTCTAAGTTTTTGTTTGAATACATCTTTATTATCTGAAAGCTGTTTTATACGATTAGGTAGTTTATTAAACAGATGTATCCCAGAATAATTAACTCCTCTTTGTACTAATGACAGAGATGTTTGTGTTTTATGCAAGTTATTTCTGTTTCATGTATTGAAACTGTGTACCTGTGAATTAGGTGTAAACAGGTTAAAATTTTCTATGACAAAGCTCATGAGAGAATATATATACTGAGAATACATTGTAAGAATATTGAGTTTCTTAAAGAGTTGTCTGCAAGAAGTTCTTGGTTTTACCCTACACAGAAACCTAATAGCTCTTTTCTGTGCTATGAAAACTTTTTTACTTTGTGAAGAGTTTCCCCAAAAAATTATGCCATATGACATTACTGAATGAAAATATGAGTAGTACACCTGTTTCATTAATTCTAGATCTGCTGTTAGAGAAAGTGTTCGTATTGCAAAGGTGGCACTACTTAACTTTGCCAGTAGTGTAGTGATATGATCATGCCAACAGAGTTTCTGATCTATTTTAATACCAAGAAATTTTATACTCTCTGTTTCTAAGATTGTGTTGTTTTTATAGTTTATACATATATCTGGCTGTGCATAGTTTTTTGTTTTAAACCTAATATAATGTGTTTTTTCAAAATTTAATTTTAATGAATTTGCCTTAAACCAATTTGCTACTACTCTAAGTACTTCATTTACATTCAATTCTATAGTACTGTTTGGTGTTTTACGCACAGTCAGGTTAGTGTCATCTGCAAATAAAACACTCTTAACTTTGTCGGATAAATTTCCAGGAAGGTCATTGATGTATAACAGAAAGAGGAGGGGACCTAAGACAGAGCCTTGTGGAATTCCATGTTTTATTTTCTCCCAGTCTGATGAAGCATCTTTACTTATTTTAGAATCAAAAATTGAAACTTTTTGCATTCGGCTTTCAATGTATGATTTAAACCATTTACCTGCGGTCCCAAAAATACCATAGTATTCCATTTTTTTCAAAAGTAATTCATGATTTACACAGTCAAATGCTTTTGCAAGATCACAAAATATTCCTACAGGATTCATTTTATTATTCAGTTCCTCAAATGTGTTATTTAAAAATGAATATATAGCCATTTCTATGGATGATCCTTTTTTGAACCCAAATTGTGAATTAGTTAGGATATTATAGTGTGTAACATGTTTTATTACTCTTCTATACATGACTTTTTCAAAAACCTTTGAGAATGTTGAAAGTAATTAAATGGGACGATAGTTGTCTACACATGTTACTTCTCCTTTTTTAAATAATGGTTTTACAACAGCATATTTTAGTCTATCGGGAAAAACACCTTGTATTAAGGATTCATTACAAATGTGAGCAAGTACATGACTGATACAGTCTGAACATCTTTTCAGTAATTTACTTGAAATATTGTCATAGCTGGAAGAATTTTTAGGTTTTAATTGTTTAATGAGTTTATTTATTTCTGAGACTGTTACTGGTGGCAATTTCATCTCCACAAAGCTATTTGGGAAAGCAGTCTCAAGAAGCCTTAGAGCACTATGTGGGGATTGCTTTTCTATGCCTAATTTATCTACTACTGACGTAAAATGTTTGTTAAATATTTCACAAACCTCCCCTACTTCGCTATACACATATCCATTTTGTTCTATTTTTATGTCTTTAGAGTGATTTACAGTTTTTCCTGTTTCAGTCTTTATTATATTCCATATTGTTCTCATTTTATTGTCTGAATTTTCTATTTTCGCCGATATGTACCTGTTCTTGGCCTTCCTTATTACATTTCTTAGTATTTTAGAATAAAGTTTATAGTGCACTTTCAGCGCATAGCTATCCGGTTCTCTCATTTTTAAATAAAGGTTAATCCATCCCATGCCCAGTTTATTGTTTGGAGTGTTGAGAATTTTCCTTCTTTTGAAACTACCTTCAAAAAGTGTTAGAAATATATTCAGAAAGGAATCAAATTTCGCATTAACACCCTGCGCATTATATACTTCTAACCAGTTTTCATTGTTTAAGGTATCTATGAAGTGATTTATATTATTTTCACTAATATTTCTTCTATAAACCCAGCTTTTCTTTATCTGTTTAACAGTGTTCCTGGACTCGATACATAATAGCTGGGCATCATGATCTGAGATACCATTTATTACTGGATGTATGCTGTAATTACTGCACTGAGAAATATCGATAAAAAAATTATCAAGTGCAGTCCTGCTATTATTTTGTATTCTCGTAGGAAAATTTACAAGTGCTGTTAAGTTAAAAGACAACATCAAGGCTTCCATATCTAATCTATCATTGCTGTGATTCAGAAAGTCAACATTGAAATCTCCACATAATACTATTTGTTTGCTATTTGTAAAACTTAGTAGCAAAGACTCTAAATGAGATAAAAACAGTCTGAAATTACCTGAGGGGGCCCTGTAAATTGCTATCACTATCAGCTTTTCCTTATCATATTCTAGTTTAGTAACACAACATTCAAAGTGTTGTTCTATACAATACTTACTTACAACTACACTACTGCATTCAATATTATTTTTAACAAAAATGGCAACTCCACCTTTCTCCATTTTACATCTGCAGAAATGAGAGCTTAATTTATAATTTGGGATGGATAGCTGAGACATTCCTGTATCAGACAAATGATGCTCAGATATACACAAAACGTCTACATTAAAATTTCTGGAATTTTGAATCTCTTCTAGGCTTAAGGTAATGTCATCAGTTTTACTAAATATTCCTCTTATATTTTGGTGGAAAATACTGGTCTGAACACTTTGACGCAATGACTTTGAATTGTTTATTTTATTATTACATACTGGTATATCAGTTGGAATTTTTAATTTCAACAAATTATGATCATCAGAGACATTAATTTCCTTTAGACATCTTAATAAATCTATTTTATTTACCCTAAAAAAGGCCGCGACTTAACACCATTTATCACAGGAATACCTCTTTGTTTTTTGAGTAATCTTTTGACTTCGCATGTGTACCACGGTGGATCATTCTCCCCCTTTATTGTCAGCTTTGGTATATGTATTTCCATGCCTTCCTTGAGTATATGTATAAAACGATGCCACATCTCTTCAACGGTGTCCTTTGTTGACTTGAAGTTATGGTAATTATTCCTCAGGTAGGTTCTAAAACACTCCTTTGAGGCTTTACTGAATCTGTATACAATCCGCACTTTTTTCCTTTTTCGCTTGGTCATTAATTTGATAGTCGCAATTACCGCTTTGTGATCGCTTATTCCTGTGGTCGTTGAAATGCCGGTGAATAATTCTGGCCTGTTGGTAACCAGCAAGTCCAAAATGTTTTCGGTACCGTTATGATACCGCGTAGGTTCATTAACTAGCTGCTCGAGATGAATATCTGACAACAACTCGAGAATTACTTCAGAAGCTGACTTATCCCTGCTACTTGTGATGTGAACGTAATTACGCCAGTCAATATCACTTACTGAGTGGGTCCTGTAGTAATTTCCACAATCACATCTAGCTGCTCTCCTTTGCACACCCTCTAAATTCTGTATTTGAAATAGTACCCAAACTGTGGGTCCCAAACTATACCACCATATTGAAGCAATGGTCTGACCAAAGCTTTGTAACCAAACTCATTAACTTTACTGGCACATCCTTTCATCACTCTCTCTGGTAAATGATGGATTTTGTTACCTTTTCCTACTACTTTCCCAATGTACCCTGCCTAGTTGAATTTATTTTTAAACGTTATATTCATACCTCAAGCCTTCAACGAGCAATTCTCTCCCTACCCTACAATCATATACGTGTAACCTTTAGTTTTTTATTTGTGTGCCTAATATACTGTCTCTTCTTGGCATTTACCTTCATTCCATATTGACCTCCCAAGTTAAATATTCTATTCAGATCACACTACATCTGTTTACAGTCTTCTCCTGCTTTTCTTTTTTTCCTTTTATAAACCATTATGTCATCTGCAAACAACCTAAATTCTGACTGTAAACCATCAACACATTCATTCGTGAAAATCATGAATAACAGTGGTCTCAATACATTGGACTGTGGTAATCCCACTCCCACCACTTTTGATACTGTATTTCCTACTTTAACAATTTGTTTTCTTCCTTTTAGGAATTCGTCTACCCAGAAAGTCACTTTGTCATCCACTTCAATAGTATTCAACCTATTTAAATCCATTTTAGAGCATACTCTGTCAAATGCCTTGGAAATATCTAGTGCTACACTGTCAACTTGGCCTCCTTTGTCCAATTCATTTTATTTATTTATTTATTTATTTATCAATCTTGTTCCATGGATCCCTGCTGAGGAAGTACCTCTGGGATGTGAAACATGTCATTGTTGATACATATACACATAATATGAGTCATATCATAGTAAATATATATACATACATATTTTACAAATACAAGAAATAATAATAAACATACATTTTTGCAACTGAGTTTTGCAAATGTCATAATGAGTACAATTAATTATTTTCTTCAAATTCTTGAATGGAGTAGGAGTTGCCAATAAGATAATCTCTAAGTTTTTGTTTAAATACATCTTTATTATCTGAAAGCTGTTTTATATGATTAGGTAGTTTATTAAACAGATGTATCCCAGAATAATTAACTCCTCTTTGTACTAATGACAGAGATGTTTGTGTTTTATGCAAGTTATTTCTGTTTCATGTATTGAAACTGTGTACCTGTGAATTAGGTGTAAACAGGTTAAAATTTTCTATGACAAAGCTCATGAGAGAATATATATACTGAGAATACATTGTAAGAATATTGAGTTTCTTAAAGAGTTGTCTGCAAGAAGTTCTTGGTTTTACCCTACACAGAAACCTAATAGCTCTTTTCTGTGCTATGAAAACTTTTTTACTTTGTGAAGAGTTTCCCCAAAAAATTATGCCATTTGACATTACTGAATAAAAATATGAGGAGTACACCTGTTTCATTAATTCTAGATCTGCTGTTAGAGAAAGTGTTCGTATTGCGAAGGTGGCACTACTTAACTTTGTCAGTAGTGTAGTGATATGATCATGCCAACAGAGTTTCTGATCTATTTTAATACCAAGAAATTTTATACTCTCTGTTTCTAAGATTGTGTTGTTTTTATAGTTTATACATGTATCTGGCTGTGCATAGTTTATTGTTCTAAACCTAATATAAAGTGTTTTTTCAAAATTTAATTTTAATGAATTTGCCTTAAACCAATTTGCTACTACTCTAAGTACTTCATTTACATTAAACTCTATAGTACTGTTTGGTGTTTTACCCACAGTCAGGTTAGTGTCATCTGCAAATAAAACACTCTTAACTTTGTCGGATAAATTTCCAGGAAGGTCATTGATGTATATCAGAAAGAGGAGGGGACCTAAGACAGAGCCTTGTGGAATTCCATGTTTTATTTTCTCCCAGTCTGATGAAGCATCTTTACTTATTTTAGAATCAGAAATTGAAACTTTTTGCATTCGGCTTTCAATGTATGATTTAAACCATTTACCTGCGGTCCCAAAAATACCATAGTATTCCATTTTTTTCAAAAGTAATTCATGATTTACACAGTCAAATGCTTTTGCAAGATCACAAAATATTCCTACAGGATTCATTTTATTATTCAGTTCCTCAAATGTGTTATTTAAAAATGAATATATAGCCATTTCTATGGATGATCCTTTTTTGAACCCAAATTGTGAATCAGTGAGGATATTATAGTGTGTAACATGTTTTATTACTCTACTATACATTACTTTTTCAAAAACCTTTGAGAATGTTGAAAGTAATGAAATGGGACGATATTTGTCTACACATGTTACTTCTACTTTTTTAAATAATGGTTTTACAACAGCATATTTTAGTCTATCGGGAAAAACACCTTGTATTAAGGATTCATTACAAATGTGAGCAAGTACATGACTGATACAGTCTGAACATCTTTTCAGTAATTTACTTGAAATAATGTCATAGCTTGAAGAATTTTTAGGTGTTAATTGTTTAATGAGTTTATTTATTTCTGAGACTGTTACTGGTGGCAATTTCATCTCCACAAAGCTATTTGGGAAAGCAGTCTCAAGAAGCCTTAGAGCACTATGTGGGGATTGCTTTTCTATGCCTAATTTATCTACTACTGACGTAAAGTGTTTGTTAAATATTTCACAAACTTCCCCTACTTCGCTATACACATATCCATTTTGTTCTATTTTTATGTCTTTAGAGTGATTTACAGTTTTTCCTGTTTCAGTCTTTATTATATTCCATATTGTTCTCATTTTATTGTCTGAATTTTCTATTTTCGCTGATATGTACCTGTTCTTGGCCTTCCTTATTACATTTCTTAGTATTTTAGAATAAAGTTTATAGTGAACGTTCAGCGCATAGTTATCTGATTCTCTCATTTTTAAATAAAGGTCCCTCTTTGTTTTACTAGAGATTCTAATACCCTTTGTTATCCATCCTATGCCCAGTTCATTGTTTGGAGTGTTGAGAATTTTCCTTTTGTTGAACCTACCTTCAAAAAGTGTTTAAAATATATTCAGAAAGGAATCAAATTTCGCATTAACACCCTGCGCATTATATACTTCTAACCAGTTTTCATTGTTTAAGGTATCTATGAAGTGTTTTATATTATTTTCACTAATATTTCTTCTATAAACCCAGCTTTTCTTTATCTGGTTAATAGTGTTCCTGGACTCGATACATAATAGCTGGGCGTCATGATCTGAGATACCATTTATTACTGGAAGTATGCTGTAATTACTGCACTGAGAAATATCGATAAAAAAAATTATCAATTAGCAGTCCTGCTATTATTTTGTATTCTTGTAGGAAAATTTACAAGTGCTGTTAAGTTAAAAGACAACATCAAGGCTTCCATATCTAATCTATCATTGCTGTGATTCAGAAAGTCAACATTGAAATCTCCACATAATACTATTGTTTTCTATTTGTAAAACTTAGTAGCAAAGACTCTAAATGAGATAAAAACAGTCTGAAATTACCTGAGGGGGCCCTGTAAATTGCTATCACTGTCAGCTCTTCCTTATCATATTCTAATTTTGTAACACAACATTCAAAGTGTTGTTCTATACAATACTTACTTACAACTACACTACTGCATTCAATATTATTTTTAACAAAAATGGCAACTCCCCCTTTATCCATTTTACATCAGCAGAAATGAGAGCTTAATTTATAATTTGGGATGGACAGCTGAGATATTCCTGTATCAGACAAATGATGCTCAGATATACACAAAAAGTCTACATTAAAATTTCTGGAATTTTGAATCTCTTCTAGGCTTAAGGTAATTTCATCAGTTTTACTAAATATTTCTCTCATATTTTGGTGGAAAATACTGGTCTGAACAACTGAATGACTTTGAATTTTTTATTTTATTATTAGATACTGGTATATCAGTTGGAATTTTTAATTTCAACAAATTATGATCATCAGAGACATTAATTTCCTTTAGACATCTTAATAAATCTATTTTATTTACCCTAAATAAGGCCGCTACTTAACACCATTAATCACAGGAATACCTCTTTCACTCACCTGGCATCCTCTGACCTCATCAGCAATAAGAAGCGAAAGCTTCCTCTTACCTCTGACATTCAGATGGAGTCCAATGGCGAGTATAACTGTCCCTACCAATGCAGGCCACATCAATCAAACCAATGTGTGAATTAGCCGGCTGCCAGAGAACCCTTTCCAAGGATGCATTTGTATGCCTGATGTTATGCCACATCCAGGGTTTATCGTAATGCTCAAGCAAACCAACAAATCTCACACTTGTCCGACGTGTGTTCCTGGAAATGTGGGCAATGTCTCCCTCAATTGAATAATTGAGGTCTTTATCAAGGCTATTTCCTGGTCCCCCAACAATTACAACACAATCCTCATCTGAAAAATCTTTAACTAGGTCTTTCACATTTGCTACCACACTTCCAGGATCTGCATTTGGTTTGAAAATACTGCAGACTTCATAATCTGGCCCCAAGTCAGACTGAACCATCTCACTGATTCCCCTCCCGTGACTGCTCCCAAGTAACAGTACCTTCCTGCGTTTACTTTTAGATACACCCTGAAAACTTTTCCCTTTTACTTTGCAAGAACCCAGATCGTTTAGTCCAACCTGACGGTCCTCAGAGTCACCATCTAGATCCTCCAATGGCCGAAACACATTGGATGTCTCCAGCTGGAAACCATCAGACAGACAGCGTCTCCTACCTCTCCTACCAGAGCTGACTTCCTTCCATTCACTGTCCTGCCTATGCCTAAGAATAGAGTTTTCAGCCTTCAGGGCCTTTAAATCCCTCTCTGCAGATGCCAAATCTGACTGGAGTTTCAGAATCCGCTGCTCCTGATCACTAATTCTACAGGAGTGACAGTTCTAGGAAATACTGACACAAGAGTCACTGTTAGATACATCGCTGCACCCCCAGTGAAACCAGCGCCCGCAGTCCCGGCATGTCACTCCTTCTTTTACTATCCTTCGGCAGTTTCCACACTTTGTATGCTTTGTGATACTTTCAAACAACTTAAGAATTTACAAGCAAAGGAACTTTAAAAACTTTTACTTTTTAATAAACTACTTGTGTGTCAAATGCCAAAGAAATGCAAAAGTAGGCTTCTACAAAAAATGTTAAAAACCTATGTATATCACTCGAAACTTTTCCTAAAAGTGAATTACAACACCTGTCAACTACAAGATTTACAATAAAACTGCACAAATGCAAACAAAAGAACTTTTTAAACAATTACTATGAAATTTGATACCCTAGAACTCTGAATCACAACTAACCTCAAATATAAACAAGTAAAAAACTGCGTTTACACTGTACTGATTATGTATTAAATAAAACGGTTCACTATCACTTGAGAACTTGCCAATCTACTTTGAAACAAAACTAATGCTATTAAATCTTACTTACAATGAACTGCTGCTACGCTATAACAATAATATTAATACTAAACGTTAGTACCGGATGTAAACAAAGCATGAAACACTGAATTTACAATTTACGGATTTATACAGAATAAAACGTACCACTAACACTCACACTATTAGAAAATGATATTATTCAACGAATTAACTACCTTACGAGACAAAATTTAACTTTTTAACTACAAAAACACAAATTATTATCACTCGACATGCACTAAAGCGCGCGCAGCAGACGAATTCATCTTAAATATTTTGCATGGTATAGCCCGCCATCTGATATTGACAGGAATATTCTTGCCTTAATCCATGTTGTCGATTTGCTAACCAGTTTCTTTCCTCACAGACATTTCTGATTTACCGTACTTGCATCACAATCGCTCCATCATTTTGCATATCACTGATATCAAACCTGTAATTGTCAACCTTATTTGTCATCCCTCCTTTATGAACCGGTACTTCTATCACTCTTTTCCAGTCATTTGGGAAGCATCGAGACTTCAGACTCATTTAAATCAAAATGTCAAGGTAAGATAGAAATATCGTGTCCCACAATCTTAAACGTATTTTTAGTAATATTATTTACACCAGCCGCGTTGCGCTTTTTAACTTTCTGAGTTTCATCAATATTTCCTGAGGATCTATTTCAAACTTTGTACTTTCCTCATTTCTACTTACGAGAGACGCTCTTCTCATTCACTTCCATCCCAGGATGTCAGTCCCCAATGGTCGCATTAAATCAGTCACTCAATATCTCTGTAATTTCAAATCCCCAGTAACTTCTTCTTAGTTCTAATTGTCTGACTACCTTTCCTTCCCCTCACCTTTCTTACATAGTCAAAGAAATTTGTAGATGCATCATTTAGTGATCACCTTGGGGGTGCTAGTGTCAAGGCTCTTAAAATTTAAGCTTATTTTCCAGCGCATGTGCGAAGTAGATCAGTTCAGACATTTTTGCATAGAATTCAGTGTCTATCATTTCAGAAATAGACGGAATATGCAAAGTAATTTAAAGAAATGAGTTACAAGATAATAAAACACGTCCGTTTCACTTATCAGCAAGAATGCAACAAGCTCTTTTGTTTTACTGAGCCACATAGTATATACAACATCCATCGAAAACACTGAGACTAAAACTAAGACAATTTATTTCGATATCATATTATAACACAAAACGTTTACTACATTAATTCAGAAAGCATTAGATGGATATTATGAATATAATATCGCGGAACAGAAGGTACAAAATGATCGAAAGGTTTCCCGTCACATTGAAGGAGGGAGAGGGGAATTTGTGGCTGAAATAACAAGTGGTGTCAGATGCTGGAAAATTTATGGGGATTGGAGAAAATGTGAAAATGATAATTAATTAGTTGTTAATAGGAATACTTAATTAATATTTTTCGGTCGTATTTATGCTACATGTCTAAAATTTCTGTTATGCATAGATGTCAGCAATTTTAGCAAACGTACTAAATTTTATTTTGTTACTGATCTTAGTTCGTATGTTATTCGGATGCAAACTACAGCATTTTTTCACTCACTCACTCACTGACTTACTGACTGATGATCATTAAAATTCTAAAGCACTTCCCGTATCGGTAGGAAGCTGAAGTTTGGTACACAGATAAAATTTTACCCACATATTATAAGAAAAGTCTAAAACTCGTAAATTTCCATATACCTACCCCATTACCTACCGCTAACGTGAAATCGGTTATTGCCCTGCTTACTTTATAAACATCAGATTTTCACTGTAGAGTGATCTTAATACGTATAACTAATATATTTAATTTTACTTCTTTCCATTTCTTATTTTTGAAGTTACTAAAATTCAAAATTTTATTTCGTCACAACACCCCGACATCAAAATTCCAGTATACTTCCAGTAATCCTAGAAACAAGTAATTTGGTACACATACCTGGTTTCATCCCTAAATCACCAAAAAAATATGATATTTTAGTTTTTCCCCGTATATATTGAATTACAGTCACAAACATGAAAAATTCTGGCACATATTTGCGGCCTGGTCACTTTGCTCCTGATGAAGCTACAAACCTGATGTTTCCATACTATATGGAGGCAAGCAAGTTTAACCAAAGCCTTAATTTTTACTTTGTTCCTAAGATTATTTTTGAAGTTATTTGTTATTTATTTGAGGTGGTAGTTAAACCAGCTGCAATGTTCATTGCTCGGTTACGACGCACATTAATTTTTTGCAGAGAGTGGGGCATTGTTGGTAACATATTGCTAATTTTCCCTGTATTTATTGAATGGCAACCCAAACGTGAAACATTTCAGTACATATTTGCAGGTCAATTGCTTTGTTCTGGATGAAGCTATATGCTCAAACCGTCGAACCTGTCTAATGAAGAGAATCAATTTCCAACATATTTAAAAACAGAAAAACAAAAGAAGGTGCGGGGATGTGTGTGTGTGTGTGTGTGTGTGTGGTTGGGTGGAGGGGGATGTTTCACTAAGGCCTAAGGGCGACTTTATTTCAGCTTGATCTTTTCTTGTTTCTTTAGCATGAGCATCGTATTCTTGGGTTCTAATAATTTAAGCTGCTCGTGTTATTCTAGAGCTACACTTTAGGAAAGGTTTAGGCCCGCAAGGCATATAAAAAATAAGACAAAATAAACTGGTGCCAGAAACTTCTAGGCAAACACAAAATAATAGTACAGTGCAGAGCAAATCGACCTCTATACTAAATAATACGTTTTGTCTCTAAACGAAATTTACTAACAAATCACACACGCAAGAAACACAGCTTGAGCAACCGACGTAACATTACAGACTAACAATATGCATCCGTCTGTATGTCACCATTCGTTAAGATTTCGTGACTACAACTGTTGTTCATACAGAAAATAATAATGTTAATAATAATGTTCTGTGTCCTTCCTACAGATACAAAGTATTTCCTTGTCAAATTCAATCATTATCGATATAGCCATTTAGTCGTCAAAACGTAACTAAAAGACAGAGGCCTACTTCCGCATTTATGATATTAGCACTGACCACTGATCAATATAGCGTAAATAAGTGTACATGTACAGCATTGCACCCATAAATTTGTGATGTCTACAGTTTAACATGGAATCCGAACAACCAAGCGTCCAGGCGTGGCTAAGCTAATACAATAAAAAACAATGTTTGCATTTACCGAGATTTGAACCGAAGACCACGGTCCAAACATCAGTAAGCAAGCGCGTTAACTTGTGAGCTACCAGATAGCTAGTTATGCGGAAATGTACTACAGAGACGTAAATAATCTACTCTTCTGTCTATTGCTGATCGGTAATATTTCAAAAATATGTAACATGTATTATTTATACATAAAAAGTATGCTTTGTCCATCCTAAAGCCAAATAGCATCTCTTGTCAAATTTCATCACGATAGGATTAGCAGTTTAGCCCAAGAAATGTAACAAAGAGACAGATAGAGAAAATTACTTTCGCATTTATAATATTAGTGTAGATTTATTTTAAGACTTGTCAAAACCGACAGAAATCTTGGGATTTTGTATATTTAAGCTTGATAATGCTAAATTACTTTACTCCTGATGAAGTTACACACCTAAGAATTTTGCAATGAATAGAAATCAGCAAGTTTAACTAATAACTTAATTTTACTTTGTTCCTATGCTTAGTTTGGAAGATATTAGTAATTTATTTGAGGTGGTAGTTAAATCAGCGGCAATCCGCATTGCTCGGCCAAGACGCACAATCTTTGTTTTGATAAAGTGGGTAATTTTTTGTAATGTATATTGATATCTTCAACTCTGAACTGTTCTTATTCGCCGATTTTCATTACATTTGAGCGGTGATTTAGAATAAGCGATAAACTTACAAAAAGAAATGAGATCCCACAAAAACAATTCTTGTAATAAATAGGCCAAGTCTCGTGTTCGTGCAGTGACAAAAAGTTATGAGATCTTATTCTGAGCCAAGTCTACACTTTACAGTTGTATTCACTTCACTTTATGAAACAGAATGGTTTATCTCGGTCATAGATCGTTTATTTAGAATTAAAAAAATTCTGGTGACTCGGCCACTATGCACGTAATAATTTTTACTGAAATTGTGGGCATAATACATACTTGTAAAATTGGAAAAAGAGCGAGGGATATCTTGGCTTTTACGAATTTATAGGTTTGTTGAAGCGGCACCATTGACTAAAACATGGCGCGCATAATCGCCAAGTCACCAGAAATTTTTTAATTCTAAATAAACGATCTATGACACCGAGAGAAACCATTCTCTTTCATACAGTGAAGTGAATACAACTGTAAAGTGTAGACTTGGCTCAGAATAAGATCTCATAAATTTTTGTCACTGCACGAACACGAGACTTGGCCTATTTTTTACAAGAATTGTTTTTGTGGGATGTCACTTTTCTGCCACAACTACATAGCATAGATCATTGGTCTTTTTGTATGGTAGTGGAATCTAGTCTTCTGTCATTAACTATGGTTGTTAGATGTCGATAGCTATAGGGGTGTGGAAAATATGGGGATTGAAAGTGGTCGATCTGCGGCAATTTCATAATTCTGCCAAAGACGCATGTGTCATGGTGTATCACTTTTCAGCGAAAACTATCTATCGCTCATCACTGGCGTTTCTGTGTAGTAGTACCACAGAGTCACCTTTCGATAACAACGTCGACCGAATTTCAGTAAATGTGGTATTGTGGGAGATATGGTGGTTAAATTGGCCAATCAAGGATGTTTTCGTATTTCGACGAAAGACATGTGTCTCCGCATATGTCACCTTTCTGCCCCAACTACATAGTACAGACCATTTGTGTTTGTGTGTGGTAGTAGAATCGGGTTTCCTGTCATGCTCTATGGTTGTTAGATGTCGGTAGCTGTGGGGGTGTGGGAGATATGGGGGTTGAAACTGATCGACCTGCAACACTTCCAAATTTTTACCAAAAAGTATGTGTCCCTGTGTATCAGTTTTCAACAAAAACTTTGAAGCGCAGATCACAGGTCTTAGTGTGTGGTAGTAACACAGACTCACCCATCGATCACAACATTGGCCGAATTTCGGTAACTTTTGGGAGTGTGGGAGATATGGTGGTTGAAAGTGTTCGATCAAGGATATTTTCGTATTTCCTTCAAAGACAGGTGTGTCCGTAAATTTTTCTTTGCTGCCTGAACTACACAGTGCTGATGACTGGCATTTGTGTGTGGTAATAGCATCGAGTTAGATGACTATGGTTGTTAGATGCTGGTAGCTATGGGGGTGTGGGACATATAGGGGTTGAAACTGGTCGACCTGTATTTTTCAATCCAAATTCTTTATAAACACGAACAAAGTCGTGGGTACCAGCTAGTTAGTGTATAAAATCAATCAAAACCAACGATCTTCCATATTAAGTAGTAAATGATTATAATCTTCATTCTTTTCCAAACACAATTGAATACATTATTTTTCATAAGGCATTCCTTTTGATTTTGTTAACTGCACTAAAGAAAAAATCTAGCAAGCTATGCAAATTTACTTTAAAGTAGACAATTCACGGTCAGTAAAATTGACAATATATTGTTATATTGACAATATTTACCATGCACGGTGAAAAAATTGTATTGATGTTCGATATTGATGGATTATAGATGGAAATTAGGTATCAATACAGTAAAGTGGAATTGGATTTTGTCAATATGAAGTGGCGAGCTCAGTTCATATTGCGCTTTGGTGAAGTGAAATAAGAGGCACGCACAACCGCAACATTAACTGCTTTGTCTTAGGAATTTTTCGGGCCCACGAGATTCATCACACTTTAAAATAATATTTTTTATATTCCATTTATAGTGTTATATATTTCTTTACAATGTGTGTTTAGTATCATTATTATTATATTATCTACGTTTACATGTAAGAATAATAGCAAACACAAAAATGACTCATGTTTCAATTTTTCACTCCAAGAAAATGTCTCTAGTGGGGATATATAATTTTATATGCGGCCCGCGAAGTTATGATGCACTTCCATAGTGGCCCGCCAGATCATTTCAGTTGGCCATCCCTGTCTTAGACAGAATGTTTCGGAGGGTTTGTTGGTAGACATTTCTTCCTAATGTAGGCTGATATGTCATGTTCTTGCTGTGGTTTGCTATTTAGTTTGGCGTTTTTAGCATAATATTCAGGGGATCAATGAATGGTCCAGTTTACGGTAAGAGCTTTAGCGGTCTTGCATCTGGCTGTACACAATACTTTAATTAATGGGTTTTGAGATTACTGTGTAGATCTGTAAAATTTTGTCCATAGCACCCGGAATCTTTCCCGAAGAAGTGTCGGGAATCCGGTGGCATCGTGGATGGTTAGGGTTGGAAACCTGCCATCGACATGAAGCGCTCTTCTCAGCGCACGATTTTGGACAGTCTGAAGACGGTGTAGGCTTATTGAGGCAGTATATCTCAGGCTACAGGGCGTGGAGTCTCGCACTGGCTCGTTTTCGGAGCTCTTCGATGTGCAGTCGCCAGGTCAGTATGGTGTTCAGTGTGACTCCTAGGTAACGCACTGTTTTAGACCAGGGCATCAGTTTGTTGTTCATTTTTATCCGTGGATCCACTGCCGTCTTAGGCGAGTTCCTGTTCTTCTGGTTAGTAGGATAGCCTGTATTTTGGTGGAATTGATCTGTATACGCCACCGACTCGTCCAGTCCTCTGTAGTGTTTCCTGCAGGCGCTGGGCGACGATTGCATTGTTATGGCTGAAGGTGTAGTAGGCAGAGACGTCAGCTTACGTGGCGGTGTGTATCCTGTCATTTATCGGCACAACTGAAGGCCGAGGACCGAAACCTGAGGTTCTCCAGGCTTTATACTTCGCCGTGATGATGTAACATTTTTAAAAAGTTCGTAAAATGTGCGGTCTTCCAAATACAATTTTATCAGCTTAACGGCCTTGCCTGAGAACTCTATTTCGTATAGCCTGAGTAGAAGGCTAGCGTTCTAATCGCAGACTGATGGGTCGGTAATTCTGTGGCATAGAGAGGTTAATTACACTCTTGTGAATGGCCACCACTTCAGCGTGTTTCAGTCGGTCAGGATAAGTCTGTGTTTGTAGAATGTTATCAAATAGGGCAGCGAGATAGTTCACTGCAACGGGCGGAAAGTTACGCAGAAAGATGTTCCCAATCTTCTTAGAGAGAAGGTTGACTAGGCAGCGGCGAACGTCTCGTGAAGTTGTAGGTTCTATGTCGTGGTCATCGTCATCTTCTACCTTGAGCAAAACACTGAGGCATCCGTTGAATGTCTCCAGGTAGACGTCGTTGCCACCAGTCGGCTGAAAGTTGTTTTCAAATACGTCCGCCAAGACGTTGGCCTTATCTTCCAGACGATAGACGTGTCCGTGCTCGTCCTGAAGAGGAGGAAGTCGGCTGCTTTTCTTCAAGAACCGCCTGGTCTGCGAACAAAGTGAGCCGTCTTCTGGTATCAGCATTGAGAGACAGATGTCCCATCACTACTTACAGTGCTCGTTTAGTGACACCTTTAGTTCTTTTGGAGGCGGGTCAACAGTTTCCTGATGGTGGGATTCCTGGCTTACCTATAAACAAGAGGCGATAATGACCGAAACTATTACCTTCTCACTTTTTGGACCCATCTCATATCTTCATTCACAAATAGAGTAATAAACTACGGAATTTTGCTGTGGGCTTTAACAGCTGATGCATAAAGTAATTTCACAATCACATAATAGTAACCAATATAAAATATAGATATCTTATACATCTTTATTTAAATGTAATTCTTCCATTGTCATGCATTTAAATCTTAGAATCAATTCATTCTCTCCCTCTTTATGTTATTCTTATTGTGGAATATCATGGGTAAAGATTCAGCACTCCAAACCGTTAAGATATAGAAGGAGTATGTATACAAGGAATGTCAAGAAAGAACATTTCATTTAGGGATTAAGCAACAACTACTAAACCAACCTTTTTCAATTTTTATGTTATATTTCCGGTGTCAAAACGGTTTGAAAACTTCATAAAAACTGCTTACAGTCCTTGAAAAGGTAAAAATCAAGGTCAAGTTTATTTCAAAATTTCGTAGGTTTGGCGGTACGATTATTTTTTGTTTTTCCAAGAATATCCAGTTTCCACCCTATATATTTTATTTTTATATATTTAAAACATACCCGCTATGTCCTAGGGTTTTCTCTGTATGCTGTCCTTGTGAGATTTAAAAGAAACTTCAAAGAAATGTAAAGAAATTTAAACTAAACATTCCATATAAAACTGCCAAACCGATAATATGTGGATGCAAATTAAATCACATTATAATTAATACTAGGGTTACCAGACGTCCCCGTTTGCAAGGGACAGTCCCCGTATTTAGCTTTCTGTCCTCGGACAGATCTCGTTCCCGTAATGTCCCCGGATTTTTTCTGTTGTCCCCAGATTTTTTTTTAATGAAGCGAGTGTTTTTTAAAGGCCCTGGTTTGCTAATGCATTCGTTTAAAGAAAGAAACACGAAATGCCCTTCTTTCCTTGCACGTGCCAAGGAATAAAAGAAAATTATAAAGGATGCTGCGTCTTGTACACAACATCTTTGCTGTGTGCAACAAGTCTGTCGGTGATCCTCTTTGGAATTCGTAGATAGTTCAATACTGACAATATGTACTTTTGCAACTATCAATTGTTACATTTCATTCAGTAGCTCCAAAAGGGTTTTAATTTTCGCGGTACCTCTTTATGTTACGTTATGTTATGTTATTGATGTCCGCTCCATTAAATAATAAATTTCTTTATAGGTATTGTAAGTTTTAGTTCCTGTTTGGAGGAAAGCTATATTCTAATTGCTGCAGTTGACAACACCATATTTCATAAGTACGGAAACTTTCTTGGTGTATGCTAAAATCAGTGAAGAAACTCTTGTTATCTCTAGAAGAAGATGGTCATATTCCACTATAAAATTCCTCAACACGTCGTATGACATTTACGACAATGTCATACAATACCTGCATGCCTGGGGTGTTCATTGTCAAGACTTATGCGACTTGAAATGTATGCTGCTCAGATCTGTTCTTGAAAAACTTCGACTTAACAATTAGTTACTTCTTGTGAAAAGTGGATGATGAGGTTGCTTTAGATGAAATTTAGAATGTTTCAATTGAATTTCTTCTTTAAAGGAATTTGTGTCATAAGATAAAGTAGGTGGATGGAATGTGTTTGCTCAATATGGAGTGAAGTTTTTTCACATTTTACGTACAGCTTCGCAAGTTTGTAGAACTGTCATTGTGTCTTCCTGCGAGTAATGCACCTGTAGAGAGTTTTCTCCTCAGTGAACATGATGTGAACAACTCAGAGATCCAGAATGAGTACAGAAAGAGTTCAAGCAATTAACAATCTTTTCCATGACTTGTCAAGAATTTTCGGACAAGCTTGGATCCAGGCAAGGTCTTCTCAAGAACGTTCATTCTTCTGAGAAATACCAATGACAACAAGTTGGAGGTAAAATCAGGTGCCATATCATTTAAAGTACAAAATATACAACAAATATGTTTCTTTTAAGTTAATCCATCCTTTAATCATATAACTTATAAAAGTGCAACGCGTCATTAGGACAAATTCTGAAAGCGTCCCCGAATTTTGGTGAAAAAATTCTGAAGCGTCCCCGGATTCGGAGAAAAAATTCTGGTAACCCTAATTAATACATGTAAACAAATACCGTACAGTACAAAAGCTAAAAAACTGATAACCTATCACATAAAAAAGTGTACGTTGAAGATATATTGTCGAGAGAAGAAAAGCGTCCAAAAATAAATGATTGTTATTAATTCAATTGCGATGGAGCACACGGTTTGGTGGCAGTTCCCTTAGTCATTTAATTGCCACTTTTTTTTTCATCTTATATAATTTGAGTGCTAAATTCCCTTCCTATTTACTTTTGTGATTTACGAATTTTAATTTTAAATTCCTTCAGCGTTTATGGTAAATTATTCATCACTTCACTGGGTAATTTGTTCCAGTCCCTGATACACCTAAATTCAGCAGCTGTTGCACTCATTAAATAATATTTATTATTTTATTTCAAAGCAATTAGTATTATCGTGTATTTTAAGAAATCAAACATGAAGAATACGGTAACATTGTTTTAAAAAAAATAATCTGAACCAAGGTATGCAGTATTTGCCTCAATGGTCATAACAATAACAAAATTTGCCAGGGAATGCCATAGCGTAGCTATGTCGTTGAGGTAGGTGACAAACTCATCGGATTTTACAAAGCATAAGGGAAAAGATCAGTTACATTCGGCAAATGTACAGGTGAGGGAAAATTCAACTTTCCTTCCGGGAACAATTCTCTGAATTTGCCCTAAAATATCACTCCTCCATCCAAAATTCAACTGTTCATTCCAAGTTCATAATTATAAACCCCATCAGCGAAATATCTGGAAACAAAAGCACGATACTGTAAGATCTTTTGTTACTATGATTCAAGGAACCTGAGTCATCTAGTTTCGTTATAGTTACACGTTTTACATCTAACGCATTCCAAAACTGATACCGTATCACATTTCGAATTAGTGAGCATAACTGTCATCGTTCTCGAAGCGTTTAATTAGTATATTTTAATAAACACCAATTTTTTAGCAGATTGTAGAATTTATAGGATCTGTTGTAGTCCTTATACATACTTCTATTCAAGTAGTTAATGATAGCCCTATTTCATTCGCTTTACTAACTACATACCAAGTATGTATCATCTTCTTACTATACTTTCAGTTAAACTGTAAAATGATATAATGCACTAGCTAATTGCAATACCAATGTTGGGAGGAGTGTCAACCAGCAAGTGAAATGACATCCTGTAGGTAAAGTCAGCAGGAACTTGCACGGGGAGGTAAGAATCCGAAATACTTATTTATAAAAAATTTAAATGTATTAAAAAGGAAAATTTTCATTCATAGCGTCTTTTAGAACATACACAAAGTACCTCACGTTTCTACCATAGCTTCTCTAATTCTTTCTTTCCTTCCGTGTCCAGAAACGCACTAAACTTCTTCCTCCAGCTTTCAGCGGCTTTCTCAGCTTTGTCCTTCAGTAACACTCGTACTCTTGCTGACTCACAGGTTTGTCCATCTCTTCAGGTTGCTTTTGCATTTAGATACTACTACCCTGAGGCGATTAAATGCTCTCTTTGTAGTATACTGTAATACACTCTCTGCCACACACTTTTAGTGAATCGCAGAGTAATTGTAATAGTAATAGTTTCGTGTTGTGGGCCGGGATAAAAAGAAGAAGGTAAAGAATGAAAATCCAATTAATTACTGCAAAAATGATAGTGAAATTTATTTGACTGATAATGAAATTAAGATTTATTTAGTGCATCATGTAAAACGAAAACGGATTTCCTCAACAGGCCAGCAAGCAACAGGGTAGAAATGAGATTCTAAACAGCGCGCTCTGGGTCTAATTCAGTCCAGTTCCAAGATCTTGATCTGGACGGCAGGATTTAGTGGTGATTACCGAATATGACACGGCGCTGGCGGATGCGTGAAGCAGAGCACGGCCAAGAATACACTCCGTGTTACCAGGCTCTCCGTACAACGACGGACAGCGAAACTGGTCGGCCCGTGAGACACCACCGATCACACCAGGAACCAGACTGTCCTATTCAAAACACAAACTCCCATTTGGGAGGCAAGTAGCAATGTCTTCCCGTGCGGCAGCGAGACCTCTCGCTCTGGAGCTCACACAGGACTCCCCACACCAATGCGCGCCCCCAGTGTTTGCCGTTCGTCAAAACAGCTGACACTCTCATCGCCAGAACAGGGCTCCCCTCACAGAGGGCGAAGGAAGAAAAACTGTCTCACGCGAACTCACCGCTCTGTTCACTGGATCCCAGATTTCACTTTGTTTTATGTCTATCATAATGCTTATTGTCTTTATTAAATATGCCAATGAGTCAAACCTGACACATTACAATACATTACATTATGTCCCCCAGATAGTTACTATTTTAGCTTGTGATTGTTATCGCTGTAATTCTCATGCCAGAGTGTTTTTCATCTAGTCTCTGGTGTGGTTGATAAGGGTATGGTTCTCTTATTGAAAGCCAGAACGCACTACAGTGTCAAAGGTTCGTTAAGTTGTTCAAAGCAACAAAATAATAGCTATACAAATTTTTGCACGATTGTATATGATTTGGAAGGACAAACCCCAGAACTACCCGAATAAAACCAAAGACTCAACCTGTTTGTTAGCCAGAAAGAGAGGCAATTACCCAATTCATTAAAAATAATTTTGATCGCGTAAATTTTGTAGATGAACGAAACGTGTACAAGATAATGCATTCGGTATAGCTTCTTTTACTCTTGCCAGAAACCCTTGGTGTCGTCCTACAATTGCTAGAGCACCGTCAGTAGCAAAGAAGAGGATGTTACTTAGCGCCGTAACTATTACATCAAAATTTATTTATAATTCTTAAAATATTGTTTCCCCTTTCATATCATTTACCAAACATTTAACAAATAACAATTATGGTGAAATTTTTCCACTTTTTCAAACACACATAACCTAAAATTAAATATTCATTTCCGAGGAAAGATGACTCGTCAAGCGGTATAGAGACTTCAGATTGTTTTAAGTATTCGCATGAAGAATTTTCGACGCTTTGAGCCCTACTGTCATTCCTTCTTTGTACTGTGTTATTATTTAGTGGAGTTCTTCTTAAAATATCGATAGCTTGTTCATGCAGAATGGTGCATATACCCTCACTTATAACTAGTAGAATAGGTTCTTCACAAATGGCGTGCAGCTTTCCGCACTTCGCACTCAGTACAGAAATGTTATAACTAGAGACTGGAATATATGCATATAAAACGCTAGAAATATTCTTATGGTCCGAATTACATTTTTTATGTTTTTTTGTCTTTTATACATGTTTATGTATTTTATTTTGGGTATGACTGGCTGAACTAGCACGACCTGGCTATTTTGGTTCCTGGCTATCTTGGTGTGCAATCTTATGGTAACAGGCTACTGAACAATCTGAGTCATGGTGAGAGATGGCGTGATATGTGAAGGAAGGATTTGAAAGACAATCTCCGTTCTTTCAAATCGGTTTGTAGAGGAGCTAACTGTAATGATGCAGATAGTCTTGGTTCGATTCAGACCATGAAATAACAGCCCGGACACCCCTGCTGGAATGCATGCAGGGTGGGGGTGGGACAGGTTCAGTCTGACGGGAGGAGTCACAGAAGGACAGTGCGGGAGAGAAGAGTGCCGTATGCACAAGTGAGTGGTGAAAAGGTCTAAGTGAACGTCGCACGTGAGAGTGATTAGTGTTTGGTTACTGCCAGTACACCAGCGGGACTCCTGCCACATAATGGATACCACTGTGCTACGACAAATGATTATTGTAAGCAAAACTTTTTTCACATAGTGAAACAACGAGACGCCCCACAATTATTGCTGAGGTCAGTTATCCACAGTGCAAGTATTCTCCAAATCGAGTAATCGGCAAATGGGCTGATCAACATTAGTATGACCTATAAGCGCCCTGAATTTTAGAACAATTTCACCCTCTACCTATAGCCAGGACATATTTAGTTCAAGAGTTTTAATTTTGCTAGTCGAGTATCAAATTATATTGTATTTCATATTTTATTAGTTATTTTGGTAATTGGCTGAAAAATGTTAGTAACTACGGTTCATGATTTGATTAACAGGTGTTCTTTATGTAAAATAAATTAAATTTGTGTGAAATATCTTTCATTTCTGGAGGTACCTTGCAATATTTGATTAAATTAAAGTTTAAAAAGATAAGATGACTATTACAATATGCATGAAAAATGTTAACAAATGCAATATTAAGCCATATAAAAATAATAATTTTAAGATTTTTTATTTCAGAACCGGCATTAAATTAGTAAGTAGTTCAATAAAATATTTATAAATTCGATAATTAACAATTATATAACTTCTTTTTTTTACTTTTATAAACGTAAACAATTGGGTACCTGTTCCTAAATTTCAATAGTAAGATTGTTTCTTCAGTCTCTCAAAATATTTTAATAAGAGGAAATGGACCGTTCCACATTCACTGATGGAAATGGGCAGTATTTGAAATTGGGTGCTGTGTCGCAGTCATTGCTTTCTGGAAAATAGTTCACACCTCCCCTAACAAAATCTATCACTTTGACGCAAAGGTTCAAAACCTCGATTATTGTTAAAAATATTTTCAACCTTCACTTTAAATTTACACCGGAATACCTCTGGCAATGCGGATCTAATTCATTAAGTTTACAGATTCAGTCAACATCAATTACCTTCAGTTTCAAACTTTTTAATACTCGCAGTTATGTGGTAAAAGCGAATAGTCCGAGAGTATGGTATAACACGCTACCTAAAGAAAAGAGCAACAATAATAGTTACTCTGTGAAAATAAATTGGTAACTAGGGTAACGTTGCTATAAAGAGATGATAGTTATAAGATCGAACGAGCGTAATGAAAAAAGTCGGTGTGTTCGCTTTGAGCTTTATAAGTTGCTGCTAACAAAGAACTTGTAAATATTCGGATCTTTAAGTATTTTATAACATGTTAATAAAAGGGAATTAAGTCATATAAGTTTTACCATTTATTTGGAGTATGAAAGAAGAATCCAATAAGCAGTCACTTACGAGTTAAAACGATCTTGTAGCTAGGACACAAAAAGACGTATATATAAAAATACAGGGGAACTGCACCATTTTCGGAACCTGCCGGATACTGGTACTAACCTATTGAAATTTACATCAGTCGCTTGGTCGACATGTCCTCTTCACGTTTTGCGATCATACATTGCGGAAGGAATTTACTTAAAAAATGCCAAAATGTGACATGACAAACTGCCGTTACATGCCGCCAACGTTGAAAAAAATCAGTGACAGTCTCTTAAAATGTTGATTTAATCTTTGGTGTATTGTTTTCATGCCTTTTCAGCTTTACTCCTTTGTAAAAAGTCGCACAAAATTAACAAACACGTAATATAAATTTGTAAATATTTTTAAATATATGTAAATTTCAACAGGTTAGTATCAGTTTCTGGCAGGTTCCGAAAGTGGTGCAGTTCCCAAATACAGCATTAAAATGGAGTATAATCATTGAAAAACGACAGATATTACATAAAATACGATAAAAGCTGTTAAAAATTTAGGGTAGGTATTTGAGACAGCGGAAAGATTTATATAACTCTTCCTTTATAATTTCTAATTACAAAATCGAAGATCAGGCTCAAGGGCAGTGGGGCAGTCAAACTTTGATATATTTAACTAATATTTAACAAATATTTATTTACAAAAAACTTCAACGAGGCATTTTGATATTTTAATATTTAGTAAGTATTAAATGAAAAATAAATAAGACAGATTATTTAGTCTGACTTAAAATTTTGCCAGGACGTTTCAAAATTGTATTTGTTAAATATCGGAAAATGTATTCGAGCCATGCTGAGATTTAAGCACTTTAATATTTACACCTAGAACTAAATAATTCTGAAAAGACAGGTGATTTACGTGGGACTTTATACATTCCAGGTGATCGGAAATGTTATACGATGGCGCGAGTGAATTGTTCGCATATCGGGACGGCGGCCGGCTGATTTGAAACGTGTCGCAGTGCGATTAGTTCTCGCCAGACCACGTCACTCATAGCAAGCATATAGTTGATTAAAAAGATTTTAAAGCAGTTCAAGATTCACATTAGTAGATTTTTTTTTTTTTTAGATTTTTTATATATTCGACATTAAACGAAACATATAGATATGTGATGTATTTCTACTAATAAAATATTTTTTATATGTCATCTGTGTACATATAAAAGATTGAAAAAATGATTTAATTCAAAAATAAAATTAATTTAAAAATTTATTTTGATGAGCTAATTAGGTATGTGCAAATGTATATACAGTACACCCATATTTTGTTCTTCTTATTCTCATCAGTATTGATTGTTTCACTATAGTCAACATCATTAACAACAAAGGCTTCTTCAGTGCTCGAATACTCTTCTTCTTCTGATTCTGTTGCATTATGCTGAAAATAATAATGCATTTATATTTAATGAGAAATACATCGAATAATGCAATTATGAAAGAAATGCTTCAATTTATCTGTATAATTATCATCGGTATTCTCATGTCTTTCGTTAAATATAACATTAAACACTAATTGTACCACATATTCTCCATCATACCAATAAAATTCTAATGCATTGTATTCAGTTTTTAAGGAACTCCGAAAACGCTAATGAGTATTACGCCCATTTCTTGAAATGTACTAAGCACTTAAGACCTGATGACGTAATTCAACTTAGCTCGCTTTAAAAATTTATTTGTGAAATTTATGGATTTAATTATATGAAAGTCATAAATATAGCAATATTTTATAAATTATGCTCTACCTACAAAGCTGACAACAAAAAATATCATTTTTAAAAAATATTTGAAAAACTTTATCCTTCTACTTTGCTTCCACGCACAGATGTAGTCATAAGAGCTTAGTGCATTTCAAGCAGTCGGCGTAATACTAATTTGCCTTTTCCGTGTTCCTTAACACCTGAATATAACGCATTAGAATTTAATTGGTTTTCTGGAAAATGTATGCCACAATTAGTGTTTGATGGTATATGTAACGAAAGACATGAGAACACCGATGAAAATGATACAGGTAAATTGTAATTCCATTATTCGTTGTATTATTCACTTAATATAAATGCATTATTGTTTTCAGATAATACAACAGAATCAGAAGAAGAAGAGTGTTCGATCACTGATGAAGATTTTGCTGCTAATGATTTTGTTAATAATCAAAAAATCACTACTGAAGAATATGTGCATATATAATTTGTTAAAAAAAATGAATTTTTCAAGTAGTTTTGTTTTCGTATTAATTAATTTTACAATCGTACACAGAGGACAAATAAAAAATATTTTATATATCACATATCAATATTTTTCGTTCAATGTCGAATATATAGAAAATTCGAAAAAAAGAACCTACGAATGAAAATATTTTAACAGCTTCAAAATCTTTTTAAACAACTATATGCTTGCTATGAGTGACGTTATCTGGCGAGAGCCAATCGCACTGCAACGCGTTTCAAATCAGCCGGTCGTACAGTTCACTAGCGCTATCCCATAAAATTTCCGATCACTTGGCAGGTGTGAAGTCCCACCTGTCCCACCTGTCTTTTCAGAATTATTTATTTCTAGGTATAAATATTATCGTGTGTAAATCTCAGCATATCTCAAATATGTTTTTCAAATTTTAAGAAATATAACGGCCTGGCAAAATTTCGAACCCGACTAAATAATCTGGCTTACTTGTTTTTCATTTTTAATACATACCAAATCTGAAGATATTAACATCTGAAAATGCCTCAAGAATATTTTTTGTCATCAAAATTTGCAAAGTTAAATATTCAAAGATTAGCTAGGATCCACTACCGTTGTACCATTTCGTCGAGTTTGTACTTAGAAATTACAAAGAAAGTGTTTAACAAATTACATAGGAAGTGATATATAAATTTTCACAATGCCTAAAACATCTACCCTAAATTTTTAACAGTTCTCCGACTAGAATGAAAATCATTTTACTGCTTTAGTACTAGAACTTTAAAATGCTTCCTTATACTGACAATCTGTCATAGCTGATGCATTATCAAAGTCGTTTACTACACCTTTAATGGCCTCATTTAAAAGAGTACAGTTTCAATCCACGTTTGCCCATTGAGTTACCATTGGTTCCGGAGTTAAAGGCACAAACTCATTTTTTAAAGACTTTTTAGGAGAATGTGCCATAATAAACGCTTTCTTCGTTGATAAAATCACTTTATTTTCATTCCCAAACACGGGATCGTACTTCTTGAGCGAGTCGTCGTACTCCGTGAGCAAAGCATGCCACATCAGTAAAATGGGATAAAATAATTGGTGGTCTTTGACTACCTTGATCATATAGTGAGCAGCATCTAGAGAAAAATTTTATCTCTTTCATCTACAGAAATTGAGGAAATATTTTCTTAAAACCCCCAATGTCAAATCAGTAGATCGAAGAATGATCTGCATTTTCAAGTTCTTTGCAAGCCACGAATAAGGAAGAGGGTTGTAGTTTTAGAGCACCGATAGTTAAGTCTGCAATGCAACGACCAAAATTGTCGCTAATTTCGTCAGCTGAAATACAAATAATGCTATTCGTGAGTTCAATGTGTATTTCTTCAAGAACAAATATGTATGGTATAGGTATGTAATCTCTACAAAATTTTGATGTGCTTTATTTTGATTGGAACAATATTTTTGCAGAAAATCTTTGACGGCAGGATTTGTAAGTTTGTGAATAGGAATATTACTTATAAACAATGCTTCACATTTACAAATGTTTAAGTGATTGTTTAAAAGTTGTTGTCGTGGGTCTTTGTTTTGCAAGACTTGCCTTGACGTGCTGGTCTATTTGAATTTATTTATTTATCTATTTCAAGTAGTATTTTCCTTGCAAACTTGACAACATTAATCTTTTCAGTAGAAAATAAAAGTTCCAGGGTGTTCACTATCCACGAAAAGCAAACCTTTTTCGAGAGGCATGGTATATATTAATGTTTGTACAAATAAAAAAAATTTAACATAAAATGAACTTGCAAACAAAACGATGCATGATTTGTCTTGCAGAATGCTACAGTACGCGAGCCGCGGCGTAGAACGGCATCTCCCGTCATTAGGCCCATTCCCACGGCGCGTGGTGTCGCAGGACGCACATTTCATCTTTTACCGCCTCTTCGTGGGTCGAGGCGCATAGTCCCTGCTAACTTGTGCGGCAAAGATGAAAGGCAACCACTATCACGCGCTGGATGGACGCGCCGGGGAACGTGCCTTTAATCATTCATTAGTCTGTTTTACTTGGACGCATAACCACGCTTTCACAAAAAATAGATGCACGATTGCTAACAGCCGTGATGCTATTAGGTTTTGACCTTAACGTAAGATTTTATTTATTAACTGGATTCACTACCGAAAAATATTGTAAATATAGCTAAAATATGCATCATCACTGGGTTCAATAACAGGTGAAAATGGGCTTAATATTTAAATGCATATGCAAACATGCAAATGCATATAATCTGGTCTCTATCTATAACTAAGAAACAAGTAGTCCATCGTATTTCGCTCAAATGTTGTCGCTAAGACCTGTCGCAAAAACTTTTTTTCAAACATATATATATATGTATTAATGATTGTTTAAAATGTTTGTTGTAGCTATGTACTTCTGTCAAAGACAAAACCATAATAACATTAATATTGTTTAACCTGGTCTTTTACGCTATTTGCTGGATCGCTCTTTTTCATATGCAAACTGCTGTTTGATTGGCTGCCAGAAATTCTTTCATCAAAGCAGCTTGGAGGAAATATGAATACTTTCAGATTCGCTTGCTGTTAATCCAAACAAAAGTGTTTTTTTTTCGGAAGTTTAATTTATCTCAAATACACGTCCACAAATCAAACAAGGAGCTACAGGCTACGACTTAAAATTGATTTTAGTGCCAGTACCTCTATATTTTCGTTATTTCGCAAAGCAATTATCCCGGAGCAGTGATATCGAACATCAAAATTCGAAATCGGAAATCCCCATATATGGGGATATTTGTACCCAATATCGGTATATGAAAAAAAAAAAACATAAGTTTGTGTGGCAGTTTAGCACAAGCTTATAACACACAAACATGAACGAATGATGTGTTACTATAGTACAAAAATATTGTGAATTTGGTTTTATAGCGTTCATACAACAGGATTATTACACCAAATCATTATGTTTGTCCCATCAGATTAAGAACAGTTTAGATATTTGTATAGAATATCATTGCTTCTAAAACACAAGTTTACAGTATGTTGAAATAAGGATACTGCATTAGCAGATTCTTAATGGAATAAGAACTGTGAAAACCACTCTTTGTGGCTATATTTTTCGCACATTCACGACTATATAAGCACAAATGTTTGGTTCTGCCAACAATAAGCGTAAACTTATTTTTCCGCAGATCTCAACATAAATTATCAAAACTTTATTTACCTATGATTTGATCAATTATGGCGTAAGTTATCGTCAACAATTTTTGAATCGGGACAAAAGGATTGTCTCAGTTCCCATAGGTCCTCCACAATAATAAATGGTAGATTATGTTCCGCAACAAACGAGGCTAATCTTCTTTCACCTATAAATTGTAAAAGATTGAAAAAGATTTGTAGGTCCTATATACTATGGTAGTATGCAAAATAATAAAACAATGTAAGTACTGGTAGGCGCCTACTTGGTAAAAAATAATAAAATATTCTTACATTGTTTAATTTAAATAACAGTTTTTTAGTTTTTGTCACAGTAAACGACAAAATCCTTGTGATTTTCTATTCTGTAGATGATACCGAATGTGCTTGTGAAGAATTGTGTATAGTTGGAGCGTCTTTCCCTGATGTAATAGTCCGAGAGTAGTTAAAAATACAGGGTAGATATTTGAGGCACGGTGAAAATTTGTATAACATTTCCTTTGTAATTTCTGAATATAAAATCGAAGCCCTGGCTCAAGGGTAGTGGAGCTTAGCCAATCTTTGAATTTTTAACTTTGAAATTTTTATTTACAAAAATACCTTAAAATTTGAAATGTATTAAAATCAAAAATAAATATGCCAGATTATTTAGTCAAGGTAAAAATGTTGCCAGGCGATATCAAGAGTGTATTTCATAAATTTAGACAAAAAGTATTTTAGGCATGCTGAAATTTACACACGACGAAATTTACACCTACAAATAAATAGTTCTGAAAAGACAGGCCATTTGTGTGCGACTTTACCACTGCCAGATAATTGGAATTGTTATACGATAGCGCGAGTGACTTATACGACTGACTGATTTGAAACGTGTTGCGTTGCGATTGGCTCCGTCAGACCAAGTCACTCATGGCAATCATATAGTTGTTTAAAAAGATTTTGGAGCAATTAAAAGATTCTAATTCATAGTTTTTTTTTTAGATTTTTAATATATTCAACAATAAATGAAAAATATTGATATGTGATGTACTTCTACAAATAAAATAATTTTTATTTTTCCTATGTGTACTGTGTAAATGATTGAAAAAGTTAAATTAATACAAAAACTAAATAACTTGATAAAATTTATTTTGATGAACTAATTATGTACATGCAAATATATGAGATATATATTTTAATTTTCCTATTCTTCATCAGTATTCATTGTTTCATTATAATCAACATCATTAGCCTCAAAGTCTTCATGAGTGATCGAATACTCTTCTTCTCTGATTCTGTTGATATCATCAGAAAATAAGAATTCATTGATACTAAATGATTAATTCAAAGAATAATGCATTTATAAAAGAAATTTTTCAATTTACCTGTATAATTTTCAACGGTGTTCTCATTTCTTTTGTTAAATATACCATCTACACTAATTGTGGCATATATACTCCCATCAAAAAAATGAAATTCTAATACATTTTTCTGTGGTTGCCGGCCATTATGTTTCAAATATTAAGGAACTCGGAAAAACGCAAATTAGAATTACGCCATACACTTGAAACTTACTCAAGCTATTAAGACCTGTTACGTAATTCAATTTGCATGGAGGCAAAGTGGAGGGATCACTGTTTTATAATGATTTTTTAAAGGTTCTTCTTTGTTGTCAGCTTTGTAGTAGAGCAGAATTTATGAAAACTTGCTCTGTTTACGAATTTGATATTTTTGAATCTTATATCTCAGAAATAAATTTTTAAATCGTGCAAAGTTGAACTATGTCAACTGGTCTTAAGACCTCAGTAGCTTTCAAGTATTTGGCACAGTACTCGTTTTCGAGTTCCTTAAAACCTGAATATAATGGCTTAGAATTTCATTGGTTTGATGCAGATTGTATGCCACAATTAGTGTTAGATGCTATATTTAATGAAAGACATGAGAACACTGATGGAAATGATACTTGTAAATTGAAGCTTTTTTTCATAATTGTATTAATCATTAAATATAATGGATTATTATTTTGTGAGAATACAACAGAATCAGAGAAGAAGAGTATTCAGTCACTCCTGAAAATTTTTCTGCTAAAGATGTTGATTATAATGAAACAATCAATACTGATGAAGAATAAGATGAATAATATATATGTATATAAATTTGAAAATACATAATTAGTTCGTCAAAAATAATTTAATCAAATAATTTTATTTTTGTGCTAATTAATTTTTTCAATCCTTTATAGAGTACTTAGATGACAATGAAAAATGTTTTATTTATAGAAGTACATTACATGTCAATATTTTTCGTTTAATGTCGAAAATATGATAATCCTACAGAAAAGCTATGAATTATAATCTTTTTATTGCTCCAAAATACTTATTAAACAACTATACGCTTGAGATGTGTGACGTGGTATGACGAGAGCCAATCGCACCACAACACGTTTCAAATCAGCCGGGCGTACAGTTCACTCGCGGTATGCGTATAAAAAGTCCGATCACCTGGCAGGTGTAAAGTCCCACACAAATCACCAGTCTTTTCATACTTATTTATGTCTAGGTGTAAGATGGCACTCGATTTCAGGCACAAGGGTGGGGGTAGATTCTCTTTTTGAGTTTAGGGTTTAAGGGATTGGAATGAGTTACCAAGAGAAATGATGAATAATTTACCGAAAACCTTGAAAGAATTTAAAGATAAAATTTGTAGAGGCCTAATGTAGGTGGGTTGCAGGATAGGGGGTGCATGGGGGTGTAGGGAAATTGCCATCAGAGCCTGTGCTCCATTGAAATTAAATTAAATTAAGTATCATCGTGTCTAAATATTAGCATGACTCAAACACATTTTCCGAAAGTTAAGAAACACAATTTTGAAACGGCCTGACAAAACTTTAATTCCTGCTGAATAATCTTGCTTATTTATTTTTTCATTTAGGTACATACAAAATTTGAAGGTATTAAATTTCAAAATGCATCAAGTACGTTTTTTTGTAAATAATACAGAAGTTGACTTGACCCCACTACCCTTCAGCCAGGTCTTCGACTTTGTACTAAGAAATTGCAAAGGAAGTTTTATACAAATTACAAAGGAAGTGTTACATAAATTTTCCTCAAATACCTACCTTAAATTTTTAAAAACTGTTGGACTATAATATTAATATCCCAATTATAACTTTTACAATAGTCATAATTTACGCTTTTACGACTTCTTTGTAGCCAACATGAAAACTCTTTTCTATAGAATTCTAAGATCGTTATTTATTTCTCCCCTACATTCGCGCTTGTGCACGGTTCTTCGACTGACGACATTTTGAGGAGATAACTCGGAGAAAGTTGGTTTCAAAATGCTGAAAACCAATGAACAAATAAATTTGGAATTCTCGTTTATATAGATAAGCGAATTAACTCGGGAATCCTCGAAAAATGTCGAAAATGTAGGGAGTAAGGGTAATACCGAAATGATATCGGGAACATTCTGTAATAAATAACTATTTATTATATAATCGATCAAGAAATTCCCCGTAAAACATAAAAGAAATGGGTTATCGTGGTGAAAATGTAAAATCGGTAAATAATTCGGGGGATCGTAGAAAAATAGTTACTTTTCTGCAGGACAGACCCCATATCGGTAGAAATCGAGTTCACTCTCCCGGAGCCACCATGTTAAATCTTGAGGTAACTGTTTGTATTCAGACCCTGGAAGAGCTTAAGATATTACATTGGACCTTTAGTATTTGTGCGACTGCCAAATACCTTCTTATGAGTTGGCTACTGTTGTCCTCTTTCACTGCCTTACTATATTTCTTTTGTGTGCTGACTAAACGTACTCAATTTCATGTCACTGCACAACAATTAATAACAATTTGATATTATATCAATACAATATGAATTAGAAGAGCCTACTACTAAATTATTGGATCTACAAAACTAAATACATTTTGACGATAACTTGCGTTTTGTTGATTTTATTTATTTCGTGTCATAAACGCTGCTTTTACAAAAGGTTAGAAACAATAATAACAATAACAGAAAAAAATGACACCAATCAACACCAAAGAGTTCATATTCATCGCAACGCCTTTGTGGTGGAAAGATTAACCGGCAATGCCGTTGCCCAGGGGACGCTTGGCTGTACAGATTAGCCCACTCTTCTGTTTTGTGTTATCTGATTTAATGAGACACCATATTTTACCAAGTATGCTAATCGATTTAAATGGAGTTTGTGAAAGAAATTTGTACTTCCTTCCTAACTTATTTTGTTCGTAACCTAAATAAATTATAATATCTTATTAGATGAATTTTATGTTAATTTTAAATAAAATTTAAAATTTTAGAGGCATATTGTTTTTGCACCTCTGCCTAGGTCACGGCTGCCCAAGCAGTTTTGGAGATGGACTACAATCTCAGTTCCAAGTTAGCGTGATGGCTATAATACTTGTCTATATATAACATAGATATTTAAATATAACAAAAATAGTAGTAACACAGTTTAATTACAATCAAAAATAGGTTGGGCAGCCTTGACCTAAGTCAAACTTCACTTCCGCAGTGGCATCTAAATTCGCTTGTGCGAAGATGACCACCGTCACAATCCTAGCATGTGGAGCAAGATTCCATTTCTGTTTAAATCTGTGTGCACATGTGGTCGATGGTGGTCAACCCTAGTCCCAGTATGTGATGCTTGTCATTACTTGTAATTATATGTGTATCTATATCTATAGATTACTCAGGATATAAAAATTGGCTGTAATTTATTTGTTTGAAATTTTTTTATCTTAAATAATAATGAAAATGGATCACAATTATTTTACTTATATAATACCTTTAATAGGTGGCCTCCAACATTGAGCCTACAACCTCACTGTACCGGATAAGCCACGAAGCAAGAGTTAGAAAATCAAATGTTATGGATCCAGAATCTTTGGGTGGTATCACGATTAAGCTTCTTAATATAGAAAATTATTTATTTGGAAATATTGATTTGGGTAGTGTTACCTATAAATTTTCAGCATTAAAGGCTGAAAAATAGTTTTTCTTTAAAGCTGCTGTTTTATTTAACATCCCAAACTTTAATACTAAAACCAAACCAAGCATTTGCTACAGGCCATGAGCTGTCTTTATCTGGCTCTGCATAGTCAAATTATTTTTTTTAAATTGCCACGCAGCCCGTCAGCAGTCACAGGGACTCCTGGGTGTCAGTAGGGACCACTTTTATAACCATTGAATTAGAAGATGAAAACATCCCTGAAAATTATTAATGAGGAATAAAAATATTTTCTTCTCATTGTCTCATGTTTAAAAAAGAAAAACAAAAGAAGGTGTGGGGATGTGTGTGTGTGTGTGTGGTTGGGTGGAGGGGAATGTTTCACTAAGGCCTATGGGCGGCTTTATTTCAGCTTTATCTTTTCTGCTTTCTTTAGCATGAGCATCGTATTCTTGGGTTCTAATAACTTAAGCAGCTCGTGTTCTGCTAGAGCTACACTTTAGGAGAGGTTTAGGCCCGCAAGGCATATAAAAAATAAGACAAAATAAACTTGTCAGAAACTTCTAGGCAAACACAAAATAATAGTACAGTGCTGAGCAAATAGACCTCTATAATATATAATACGTTTTGTCTCTAAACGAAATTTACTAACAAATCACACACGCGAGAAACACAGCTTGAGCAACAGACGTAACATTACAGACTAACATACGCATCCGTCTGTATGTCACCATTCGTTAAGATTTCGTTACTACAACTGTTGTTCATACAGAAAATAATAATGATAACAAATATTCTGTGTCATTCCTACAGATACAAGGTATTTCCTTGTCAAATTCAATCATTATCGATATAGCCATTTAGTCGTCAAAACGTAACTAAAAGACAGAGGCCTACTTCTGCATTTATGATATTAGCACTGACCACTGATCAATATAGCGTAAATAAGTGTACATGTATAGCATTGCACCCATAAATTTGTGATGTCTACAGTTTAACATGCAATCCGAACAACCAAGCGTCCAGGCGTGCCTAATACAAAAAAAACAATGTTTGCATCTACCAAGATTTGTACCGATGACCACGGTCCAAACATCAGTAAGCAATCGCGTTAACCAGTGAGCTACCAGATAGCTAGTTATGCGGAAATGTAGTACAGAGACGTAAATAACCTATCTCTTCTGTCTATTGCTGATCAGTAATATTTCAAAAATATGTAACACGTATTATTTATACATAAAAAAGTATGCTTTGTCCATCCTAATGCCAAATAGCATCTCTTGTCAAATTTCATCACGATAGGATTAGCAGTTTAGCCCAAGAAATGTAACAAAGAGCAGATAGAGAAAATTACTTCGCATTTATAATATTAGTGTAGATTTATTTTAAGACTTGTCAAAACCGAAAGAAATCTTGGGATTTTGTATATTTAAGCTTGATAATGCTGCTCATTTGAATTTACACAGGTTATCTTAAATATGGCACAACATAATGGCCAACTGGCCATATAATATGTGCACTCTTTTCTCTCTGGCATACTAATCAACAAATCTCTTTGGTCACGTGACAAAATCAAGCGAACGTAAAAATAAAGTTTATATAATATAGAGGCAGATAGCGGTGATTTACCTGGATATTGCAAAGTGAACCCTGAGCGTAGTGGATACATTTGAGTACAGAAATTACAAACAATTCTTGCACGTGTTTTCATAAGGCTTGAACAACAACATCGCATAGTGAGCAATGTCCTGTACAAAACTTCAAGTTTGGAATCAACTTAGGGATCAGAACCGTTGTATTAACATACATACAGCACACATGTTTGTCACCAATGCCTTGTTTCGACATGCGAGTTCAGTGACCTCTATGTCAGTACCATTACTCCTGAAATAAATGCGCTTTGACTCAAATTACACGAAAAAAAGCAAGTTATTACGACAAGCTCACCATAAACTCCTTACACGAAAGGAGAGAAAATGCTCCAGTTTGGAAACTAACGAATTCTTGAAATAAACCAAGTGCTAATGCTAACTATGCACATGGGGTGTAACATAGACTAGCCCCCTCGTGGTGCACCCTGGCAACGTGGTAAAGCCGCGGCTGAATAGTCTACATCTCAACTGGTTGCTGGAATAGCAGCTTTATGACACAGCACAATATTGTTAACTTCAAATGGCCCTTCTCAGACTCATCAGTAATTTGATTTCCCCGTATTTATTTAATTGCAATCCCAAACATGAAAAATTCTGGCACAGATATGCGGCTTAATTACTTTGCTCCTGATGAAGTTACACACCTAAGAATTTTGCAATGAATAGAAATCAGCAAGTTTAACTAATAACTTAATTTTACATTGTTCCTATGCTTAGTTTGGAAGATATTAGTAATTTATTTGAGGTTGTAGTTAAATCG
>CM061918.1:24512914-24572479 GCA_031002005.1 Vandiemenella viatica
GATGTTACTTAGCGCCGTAACTATTACATCAAAATTTATTTATAATTCTTAAAATATTGTTTCCCCTTTCATATCATTTACCAAACATTTAACAAATACAATTATGGTGAAATTTTTCCTCTTTTTCAAACACACATAACCTAAAATTAAATATTCATTTCCGAGGAAAGATGACTCGTCAAGCGGTATAGAGACTTCAGATTGTTTTAAGTATTCGCATGAAGAATTTTCGACGCTTTGAGCCCTACTGTCATTCCTTCTTTGTACTGTGTTATTATTTAGTGGAGTTCTTCTTAAAATATCGATAGCTTGTTCATGCAGAATGGTGCATATACCCTCACTTATAACTAGTAGAAATAGGTTCTTCACAAATGGCGTGCGGCTTTCCGCACTTCGCACTAAGTACAGAAATGTTATAACTAGAGACTGGATTATATGCATATAAAAAGCTAGAAATATTGTAATGGTCCACATTACATTTTTTATGTTTATGTTTTGTTTGCCATCTTTTATACATGTTTATGTATTTTATTTTGGGTATGACTGGCTGAACTAGCACGACCAGGCTATTTTGGTTCCTGGCTATCTTGGTGTGAAATCTTATGGTAACAGGCTACTGAACAATCTGAGTCATGGTGAGAGATGGCGTGATATGTGAAGGAAGGATTTGAAAGACAATCTCCGTTGCTTTCGAATCGGTTTGTAGAGGAGCTAACTGTAATGATGCAGATAGTCTTGGTTCGATTCAGACCAAAAAATAACAGCCCGAACACCCTTGCTGGAATGCATGCAGGGTGGGGGTGGGACAGGTGCTGTCTGACGGAAGGAGTCACAGAAGGACAGTGTGGGGGAGAAGAGTGCTGTATGCACAAGTGAGTGGTGCAAAGGTCTAAGTGAACGTTGCACGTGAGTATGACTAGTGTTTGTTTACTGCCAGTACACCAGCGGGACTCCTGCCACATAATGGATACCACTGTGCTACGACAAATGATTATTGTAAGCAAAACTTTTTTCACATAGTGAAACAACGAGACGCCCCACAATTATTGCTGAGGTCAGTTATCCACAGTGCAAGTACACTCCAATTCGAGTAATCGGTAAATGGGCTGATCAACATTAGTATGACCTATAAGCGCCCTGAGTTTAAGAACAATTTCTCGCTCTACCTATAGCCAGGACATATTTAGTTCAAAAGTTTTAATTTTGCTAGTCGAGTATCAAATTATATTGTATTTCATATTTTATTAGTTCATTTGGTAATTGGCTCAAAAATGTTAGTAACTACTGTTCATGATTTGATTAACAAGTGTTCTTTATGCAAAATAAATTAAATTTATGTGAAATATCTTTCATTTCTGGAGGTACCTTGCAATATTTGAATAAATTAAAGTTTAATAAGATAAGATTATTACAATATGCATGAAAAATGTTAACATATGCAACATTATACTACATAAAAAAAATAATTTTAAGAATATAATTTCAAAACCGGCATTAAAATAGTAAGTAGTTCAATAACATATTTTATAAATTCGATTATTAACAATTATTTAACTTCTTTTTTTTACTTTTATAAATATAAACAATTGGGTACTGTTCCAAAATTTCAATAGTAAGAATTTTTCTTCAGTCTCTCAAATATTTAATAAGAGGAAATGGACCGTTCCACATTCACTGATGGCAATGGTCTATCTGAAATTGGGTGCTGTGTCGCAGTCATTGTTTTTGGAAAAAGTTCACACATCCCCTAACAAAATCTATCACTTTGACGCAAAGGTTCAAAACCTCGGTTATTGTTAAAAAATATTTTTAACCTTCACTTTAAATGTACACAGGAATACCTCTGGCAATGCGGATTTAATTCATTAAATGGACAGATTCAGTCAACATCAATTACCTTCAGTTTCAAGCTTTTTAATATTCGCAGGTATGTGGTAAAAGCGAATAGTCCGAGAGTATGGTATAACAGGCTACCTAAAGAAAAGAGCAACAATAATAGTAACTCTGTGAAAAGAAATTGGTAGCTAGGGTAACGTTGCTATAAAGAGTTGATAGTTATAAGATCGAACGAGCATAATGAAAAAAGTCGGTGTGTTCGCTTTGAGCTTTATAAGTTGCTGCTAACAAAGAACTTGTAAATATTCGGATTTTTAAGTATTTTATAACATGTTAATAAAAGGGAATTAAGTCACATAAGTTTTACCATTTATTTGGAGTATGAAAGAAGAATCCAATAAGCAGTAAGCTGAAAGTTCACTCACGAGTTCAAACGATCTTGTAGCTATGACACAAAAAGACGCATATATAAAAATACAGGGGAACTGCACCATTTTGGAACCTGCCGGAAACTGGTACTAACCTAATGAAATTTACATCAGTTGCTTGGTCGACATGTCCTCTTCACGTTTTGCGATCATACATTGCGGAAGGAATTTAATTAAAAATGCCAAAATGTGACATGACAAACTGCCGTTACATGCCGCCAACGTTGAAAAAAATCAGTGACAGTCTCTTAAAATGTTGATTTAATCTTTGGTGTAATGTTTTCATGCCTTTTCAGCTCTACTCCTTTGTAAAAAGTCGCACAAAATTAACAAACATGCAATATAAATTTGTACATATTTTTAAATATATGTAAATTTCAACAGGTTAGTACCAGTTTCTGGCAGGTTCCGAAAGTGGTGCAGTTTCCAAATACAGCATTAAAAAGGAGTATAATCAATGAAAAACGACAGATATTACATAAAATACGATACGAGCTCTTAAAAATTTAGGGTATTTAGGGTAGGTATTTGAGACAGCGGAAAGATTTGTATAACTCTCCCTTCATAATTTCTGATTACAAAATCGAAGATCAGGCTCAAGGGCAGTGGGGCAGTCAAACTTTGATATATATAACTAATATATAACAAATATTTATTTACAAAAAACGTCATCAAGGCATTTTGAAATTTTAATATTTTCATATTTAGTAAGTATTAAATGAAAAATAAATAAGACATATTATTTAGTCCGGCTTAAATTTTGCCAGGACGTTTCAAAATTGTATTTGTTAAATATCGGAAAATGTATTCGAGCCATGCTGAGATTTACGCACTTTATTATTTACACCTAGAAATAAATAATTCTGAAAAGACAGGCGATTTACGTGGGACTTTATACATGCCAGGTGATCGGAAATGTTATACGATGGCGCGAGTGAATTGTTCGCATATCGGGACGGCGGCCGGCTGATTTGAAACGTGTCGCAGTGCGATTAGTTCTCGCCAGACCACGTCACTCATAGCAAGAATATAGTTGATTAAAAAGATTTTAAAGCAGTTCAAGATTCAAATTAGTAGTTTTTTTTTTTTTTAGATTTTTCATATATTCGACATTAAACGAAACATATAGATATGTGATGTATTTCTACTAATAAAATATTTTTTATATGTCATCTGTGTACTATATAAAAGATTGAAAAAATGATTTAATACAAAAATAAAATTACTTGAAAAATTTATTTTGATGAGCTAATTAGGTATGTGCAAATATATATACAGTACACCTATATTTTGTTCTTCATATTCTCATCAGTATTGATTGTTTCATTACAGTCAACATAATTAACAACAAAGGCTTCTTCAGTTGTAGAATACTCTTCTTCTTCTGATTCTGTTGCAATATGCTGAAAATAACAATGCATTTATATTAAATGAGTTATACATCGAATAATGCAATTATGAAAGAAATGCTTCAATTTATCTGTATAATTTTCATCGGTATTCTCATGTCTTTCGTTAAATATAACATTAAACACTAATTGTAACACATATTCTCCATCATACCAATGAAATTCTAATGCATTGTATTCAGTTTTTAAGGAACCCGGAAAACGCAAATGAGTATTACGCCCATTTCTTGAGATGTACTAAGCAACTGAGACCTGATGACGTAATTCAACTTAGCTCGCTTTAAAAATTTATTTGTGAAATTTATGGATTTAATTATATGAAAGTCATAAATATAGCAATATTTCATAAATTATGCTCTACCTACAAAGCTGACAACAAAAAATATCATTTTTAAAAAATATTTGAAAAACTTTATCCTTCTACTTTGCTTCCACGCACAGTTGTAGTCTTAAGAGCTTAGTGCATTTCAAGCAGTCGGTGTAATACTAATTTGCCTTTTCCGTGTTCCTTAAAACCTGAATATAACGCATTAGAATTTAATTGGTTTTCTGGAAAATGTATGCCACAATTAGTATTTGGTGGTATATGTAACGAAAGACATGAGAACACCGATGAAAATGATACAGGTAAATTGTAATTCCATTATTCGTTGTATTATTCACTTAATATAAATGCATTATTGTTTTCAGATAATACAACAGAATCAGAAGAAGAAGAGTATTCGATCACTGATAAAGATTTTGCTGCTAATGATTTTGTTAATAATCAAAAAATCACTACTGAAGAATATATATATATATATATATATATATATATATATATATATATATAAATATGTGCATATATAATTTGTTAATAAAAATGAATTTTTCAATTAGTTTTATTTTTGTATTAATTCATTTTACAATCGTACACAGAGGACAAATAAAAACTATTTTATATATCACATATCAATATTTTTCGTTCAATGTCGAATATACAGAAAATTCGAAAAAAAAGAACCTACGAATGAAAATATTTTAACAGCTTCAAAATCTTTTTGAACAACTATATGCTTGCTATGAGTGACGTGATCTGGCGAGATCCAATCGCACTGCAACGTGTTTCAAATCAGCCGGACGTACAGTTCACTAGCGCTATCCCATAAAATTTCCGATCACTTGGCAGGTGTGAAGTCCCACCCAAATCACCTGTCTTTTCAGAATTATTTATTTCTAGGTATAAATATTATCGTGTTTAAATCTCAGCATATCTCAAACATATTTTCCTAATTTTAAGAAATATAACGGCCTGGAAAATATCGAACCCGACTAAATAATCTTGCTTACTTGTTTTTCATTTTTAATACATACCAATTCTGAAGTTTTTAAAATCTGAAAATGCCTCAAGAACATCTTTTGTCATCAAAATTTGCAAAGTTAAATATTCAAAGATTGGCTAGTATCCACTACCGTTGTACCATTTCGTCGAGTTTGTACTTGGAAATTACAAAGAAAGTGTTAAACAAATTACAAAGGAAATTTTCACAATGCCTCAAACATCTACCCTAAATTTTTAACAGTTCTCCGACTAGAATGTTAATCACTTTACTGCTTTAGTACTAGAACTGTTAAATGCTTCCTTATACTGACAAACTGTCATTGCTGATACATTATCAAAGTCGTTTACTACACCTTTAATGGCCTCATTTAAAAGAGTACAGTTTCAATCCACGTTGCCCATTGAGTTACCATTGGTTCCGGAGTTAAAGGCACAAACTCATTTTTTAAAGACTTTTTTAGGAGAATGTGCCATAATAAACAGCTTTCTTCGTTGATAAAATCACTTTATTTTCATTCCCAAACGGGGACCGTACTTCTTGAGCGAGTCGTCGTACTCCGTGAGCAAAGCACGCCACATAAGTCAAATGGGATAAAATAATTGGTGGTCTTTTACTACCTTGATCATGTAGTGAGCAGCATCTGAGAAAAATTTTATCTCTTTCATCTACAGAAATTGAGGAAATATTTTCTTAAAACCCCCAATGTCAAATCAGTAGATCGAAGAATGATCTGCATTTTCAAGTTCTTTGCAAGCCACGAATAAGGAAGACGGTTGTAGTTTTAGAGCACCGATAGTTAATTCTGCAATGCAACGACCACAACTGTCGCTAATTTCGTCAGCTGAAATACAAATAATGCTATTCGTGAGTTCAATGTGTATTTCTTCAAGAACAAATATGTATGGTATAGGTATGTAATCTCTACAAAATGTTGATGTGCTTTATTTTGATTGGAACAATATTTTTGCAGAAAATCTTTGACGGCAGGATTTGTAAGTTTGTGAATAGGAATATTACTTATAAACAATGCTTCACATTTACAAATATTTAAGTGATTGTTTAAAAGTTGTTGTCGTGGGTCTTTGTTTTGCAAGACTTGCCTTGACGTGCTGGTCTATTTGAATTTATTTATTTATATATTTCAAGTAGTATTTTTCTTGCAAACTTGACAATATTAATCTTTTCCGTCGAAAATAAAAGTTCCAGGTTGTTCACTATCCACGAAAAGCAAACCTTTTTCGAGAGGCATGGTATATATTGATGTTTGTACAAATAAAAAAAAATTTAACATAAAATGAACTTGCAAACAAAACGATGCATGATTTGTCTTGCAGAATGCTACAGTACGCGAGCCGCGGCGTAGAACGGCATCTCCCGTCATTAGGCCCATTCCCACGGCGCGTGGTGTCGCAGGACGCACCTTTCATCTTTTACCGCCTCTTCGTGGGTCGAGGTGCATAGTCCCTGCTAACTTGTGCGGCAAAGATGAAAGGCATCCACTATCACGCGCTGATGGACGCGCCGGGGGAACGTGCCTTTAATCTTTCATTAGTCTGTTTTACTTGGACGCATAACCACGCTTTCACAAAAAATAGATGCACGATTGCTAAGAGCCGTGATGCTATTAGGTTTTGACAGCTTCAACGTAAGATTTTATTTATTAACTGGGTTCACTACCGAAAAATATTGTAAATATAGCTAAAATATGCATCATCTCTGGGTTCAATAACAGGTGAAAATGGGTTTAATATGTAAATGCATATGCAAACCTGCAAACTAAGAAGCAAGTAGTCCATCGTATTTCGCTCAAATGTTGTCGCTAAGACCTGTCGCAAAAACTTTTTTTCAAACATATATATATATATATATATATATATATATATATGTTAATGATTGTTTAAAATGTTTATTGTTGCTATGTACTTCTGTCAAAGGCAAAACGATAATAACATTAATATTGTTAAACCTGGACTTTTACGCTATTTGCTGGATCGCTCTTTTTCATATGCAAACTGCTGTTTGATTGGCTGCCAGAAATTCTTTCATCAACGCAGCTTGGAGGATATATGAATACTTTCTGATTCACTTGCTGTTAATCCAAACAAAACTTGTTTTTTCCGGAAGTTTAATTTATCTCAAATACACGTCCACAAATCAAACAAGCAGCTACAGGCTACCACTTAAAATTGATTTTAGCGCCAGTACCTCTATATTTTCGTTATTTCGTAAAGCAAATATCCCGGAGCAGTGATATCGAACATCAAAATGCGAAATCGGAAATCCCCAAATATGGGAATATTTGTACCCAATATCGGTATATGAAAAAAAATAACCATAATTTGTGTGGCAGTTTAGCACAAGCTTATAACACACAAACATGAAAGAATGATTTGTTCATTATAGTACAAAAAAATTAGGAATTTAATTTTAAAGCGTTCATACAACAGAATTATTACACCAAATCATTACGTTTGTCCAATCAGATTAAGAACCGTTTAAATATTTGTAGAGAATTTTATTGCTTCTAAAACACAAGATTACAGTGTGTTGAAATAAGGATACCGCATTAGCAGATTCTTAATGGAATAACAACTGAAAACCACTCTTTGTGGCTATATTTTTCGCACATCTCACGACTATATAAGCACAAATGTTTGGTTCTGCCAACAATAAGCGTAAACTTATTTTTCCGCAGATCTCAACATAAATTATCAAAACTTTATTTACCTATGATTTGATCAATTATTTGCGTAAGTTATCGTCAACAATCTTTGAATCGGGAAAAAAGATTGTCTCAGTTCCCATAGGTCCTCCACAATAATAAATGGTAGATTATGTTCCGCAACAAACGAGGCTAATCTTCTTTCACCTATAAATTGTAAAAGGTGTGTAGGTCCTATATACTATGGTAGTATGCAAAATAATAAAACAATGTAAGTACTGGTAGGCGCATATTTGGAAAAAATAATAAAGTATTCTTACATTGTTTAATTTAAATAACAGTTTTTTAGTTTTTGTCACAGTAAACGACAAATTCCTTGTGATTTTCTATTCTGTGATGATACCGAATGTGCTTGTGAAGAATTGTGTATGTTGGAGCGTCTTTCCCTGATGTAATAGCCCGAGAGTAGTTAAAAATACAGGGTAGATATTAGAGGCACGGTGAAAATTTGTATAACATTTCCTTTGTAATTTCTGAATACAAAATCAAAGCCCTGGCTCAAGGGTAGTAGAGCTTAGCCAATCTTTGAATTTTTAACTTGGAAATTTTTATTTACAAAAATACCTTAAAATTTGAAATGTATTAAAATCAAAAATAAATACGCCAGATTAGTCAAGGTTAAAATTTTGCCAGGCGATATCAAGAGTGTATTTCATAAATTTAGAAAAAAAGTATTTTAGGCATTCTGAAATTTACACAGGACGATATTTACACCTACAGATAAATAGTTCTGAAAAGACAGGCCATTTGTGTGGGACTTTACATCTGCCAGATAATTGGAATTGTTATACGATAGCACGAGTGACTTATACGACTGACTGATTTGAAACGTGTTGCGTTGCGATTGGCTCCGTCAGACCAAGTTACTCATGGCAATCAAATGGTTGTTTAAAAAGATTTTGGAGCAATTAAAAGATTCTAATTAATAGTTTTTTTTTTAGATTTTTAATATATTCAACAATAAATGAAAAATATTGATATGTGATGTACTTCTACAAATAAAATAATTTTTAATTTTCCTATGTGTACTGTGTAAATGATTGAAAAAGATAAATTAATACAAAAACTAAATAACTTGATAAAATTCATTTTGATGAACTAATTATGTACATGCAAATATATGAGATATATATTTTAATTTTCCTATTCTTCATCAGTATTTATTGTTTCATTATAATCAACATCATTAGCCTCAAAGTCTTCATGAGTGATCGAATACTCTTCTTCCCTGATTCGGTTGTATCATCAGAAAATAATAATTCATTGATTCTAAATGATTAATTCAAAGAATAATGCATTTATAAAAGAAATTTTTCAATTTACCTGTATAATTTTCATCGGTGTTCTCATTTCTTTTGTTAAATATACCATCTAACACTAATTGTGGCATATATTTTCCATCAAAAAAAAGAAATTCTAATACATTTTTCTGTGGTTGCCGGCCATTATGTTCAAATATTAAGGAACTCGGAAAACGCAAATTAGAATTACGCCATACACTTGAAATTTACCAAGCTATTAAGACCTGTTGACGTAATTCAACTTTTCATGGAGGCAAAGTGGAGGGATCACTATTTTGTAATGACTTTTTTAAAGGTTCTTCTATTGTTGTCAGCTTTGTAGGTAGAGCAGAATTTATGAAAACTTGCTCTGTTTACGAATTTGATATTTTTGAATCTTTATATCTCAGAAATAAGTTTTTAAAGCGTGCAAAGTTGAACTATGTCAACTGGTCTTAAGACCTCAGTAGCTTTCAAGTATTTGGCACAGTACTAGTTGTCGAGTTCCTTAAAACCTGAATATAATGGCTTAGAATTTCATTGGTTTGATGCAGATTGTATGCCACAATTAGTGTTAGATGCTATGTTTAATGAAAGACATGAGAACACTGATGGAAATGATAGTTGTAAATTGAAGCTTTTTTTCATAATTGTATTAATCATTAAATATAAATGGATTATTATTTTGTGATAATACAACAGAATCAGAGAAGAAGAGTATTCAGTCACTCCTGAAAATTTTTCCGCTAAAGATGTTGATTATAATGAAACAATCAATACTGATGAAGATGAATAACATATATGTATATAAATTTGAAAATACATAATTAGTTCGTCAAAAATAATTTAATTAAATAATTTTATTTTTGTGCTAATTAATTTTTTCAATCCTTTATAGAGTACTTAGATGACAAATGAAAAATATTTTATCTGTAGAAGTACATCACATCTCAATATTTTTTGTTTAATGTCGAAAATATGATAATCCTACAGAAAAGCTATGAATTATAATCTTTTTATTGCTCCAAAATCTTATTAAACAACTATACGCCAGAGATGTGTGACGTGGTATGACGAGAGCCAATCGCACCACAACACGTTTCAAATCAGCCGCGGTATCGTATAAAAAGTCCGATCACCTGGCAGGTGTAAAGTCCCACACAAATCACCTGTCTTTTCATACTTATTTATGTCTAGGTGTAAGATGGCACTCGATTTCAGGCACAAGGGTGGGGGTAGATTCTCTTTTTGAGTTTAGGGTTTAAGGGATTGGAATGAGTTACCAAGAGAAATGATGAATAATTTACCGAAAACCTTGAAAGAATTTAAAGATAAAATTTGTAGAGGGCTAATGTAGGTGGGTTGCAGGATAGGGGGTGTATGGGGGTCTAGGGAAATTGCCATCAGAGCCTGTGCTCCATTGAAATTAAATTAAATTAAGTATCTTCGTGTCTAATTCTTAGCATGACTCAAACACATTTTGCGAAAGTTAAGAAACACATTTTTGAAACGGCCTGGCAAAACTTTGATTCCGGCTAAATAATCTTGCTTATTTATTTTTTCATTAAGGTACATGCAAAATTTGAAGGTATTAAAATTTCAAAATGCCTCAAGTACGTTTATTGTAAATAATACTACCCTTCAGCCAGGTCTTCGACTTTGTACTAAGAAATTGCAAAGGAAGTATTATACAAATTACAAAGGAAGTGTTACATAAATTTTCCTCTAATACCAACCTTAAATTTTTTTAAACTGTTTTACTATAATATTAATATCCCAATTTTAACTTTTACAATAGTCATAATTTGCGCTTTTACGACTTCTTTGTAGCCAACATGAAAACTCTTTTCTATAGAATTCTAAGATCGTTATTTATTTCTCCCCTACATTCGCGATTGTGCAAGGTTCTTCGACTGACGACATTTTGACGAGATAACTCGGAGAAAGTTGTTTTCAAAATGCTGAAAACCAATGAACAAATAAATATGGAATTCTCGTTTATATAGATAAGCGAATTAACTCGGGAATCCTCGAAAAATGTCGAAAATGTACGGATTAAGGGTAATACCGAAAAGATATCGGGAACAATCTGTAATAAATAACTATTTATTATATAATCGGTCAAGAAATTCCCCGTAAAATATAAAAGAAATGGGTTATCGTGGTGAAAATGTAAAATCGGTAAAAAATTCGGGGGAATCGTAGAAAAATAGTTACGTTTCTGCAGAAAAGACCCCATATCGGTAGAAATCGAGTTAACTTTCCCGGAGCCACCCATGTTAAATCTTGAGGTAACTGTTTGTATTCAGACCCTGGAAGAGCTTAAGATATTACATTGCACCTTTAGTGTTTGTGCGAATGCCAAATACCTTCTAATGATTTGGCTACTGTTGTCCTCTTTCACTGCCTGACTATATTTCTTTTGTGTGCTGAATAAACGTACTCAATTTCATGTCACTGCACAACAATTAATAACAATTTGATATTATATCAATACAATATGAATTAGAAGGGCCTACTACTAAATTATTGGATCTACAAAACTAAATACATTTTGACGATAACTTGCGTTTTGTTTATTTTATTTCTTTCGTGTCATAAACGCTGCTTTTACAAATGGTTAGAAATAATAATAACAATAACAGAAAAAAATGGTACTAAGCAACACCAAAGAGTTCATATTCATCGCAACGCCTTTGTGGTGGAAAGATTAACCGGCAATGCCGTTGCCCAGGGGCCGCTTGACTGTACAGATTAGGCCACTCTTCTGTTTTGTGTTATCTGATTTAATGATACACCATATTTTACCAAGTATGCTAATCGATTTAAATGGAGTTTGTGAAAGAAATTTGTACTTCCTTCCTAACATATTTTGCTGGTAACTTAAATACATTATAATATCTTATCAGATAAATTTTATGTTAATTTTAATTTTAAATAAAATTTAAAATTTTAGAGGCATACTGTTTTTGCACCTTTGCCTAGGTCACGGCTGCCCAAGCAGTTTTGGAGATGGACTACAATCTCAGTTCCAAGTTAGCTTGATGGCTATAATACTTGTCCATATATACAATAGATATTTAAATATAACAAAAATAGTAGTAACACAGTTTAATTACAATCAAAAATAGGTTGGGCAGCCTTGACCTAAGTCAAAACTTCACTTTGGCAGTGGCATCTAAATTCGCTTGTGCGAAGATGAGCACCGTCACAATCCTAGCATGCGAGCAAGATTCCATTTCTGTTTAAATCTGTGTGCACATGTGGTCGATGGTGGTCAACCCTAGTCCCAGTATGTGATGCTTGTCATTACTTGTAATTATATGTGTATCTATTCCTATAGATTACTCAGGATATAAAAATAGGCTGTAATTTATTTGTTTGAAATTTTTTTATCTTAAATAATAATGAAAATGGATCACAATTATTTTACTTTATATAATACCTTTAATAGGTGGCCTCCAACATTGAGCCTACAACCTCACTGTACTGGATAAGCCACAAAGCAAGAGTTAGAAAATCAAATGCTATGGATCCAGCATCTTTGGGAGGTATCACGATTAAGCTTCTTAATGATCTGGCTTTAATTAAAATAGAAAATTATTTATTCGGAAATATTGAGTTGGGAAGTGTTACCTATAAATTTTCAGCATTAAAGCTGAAAAATAGTTTCTCTTTAAGGCTGCTGTTTTATTTAACATCCCGAACTTTAATACTAAAACCAAACCAAGCATTTGCTACAGGCCATGAGCTGTCTTTATCTGGCTCTGCAAAATCAAATTATTTTTTTTTAAATTGCCACGGAGCCCGTCAGCAGTCACAGCGACTCCTGGGTGTCAGTAGGGACCACATTTATAACCATTTAATTAGAAGATGAAAACATCCCTGAAAATTATTAATGAGGAATAAAAATATTTTCTTCCTATAGTCTCATGTTTAAAACCCGAAAAACAAAAGAAGGTGCGGGGATGTGTGTGTGTGTGTGTGTGGTTGGGTGGAGGGTGATGTTTCACTAAGGCCTATGGGCGGCTTTATTTCAGCTTGATCTTTTCTTCTTTCTTTAGCATGAGCATCGTATTCTTGGGTTCTAATAACTTAAGCTGCTCGTGTTCTGCTAGAGCTACACTTTAGGAAAGGTTTAGGCCTGCAAGGCATATAAAAAATAAGACAAAATAAACTGGTGCCAGAAACTTCTAGGCAAACACAAAATAATAGTACAGTGCAGAGCAAATCGACCTCTATACTAAATAATACGTTTTGTCTCTAAACGAAATTTACTAACAAATCACACACGCGAGAAACACAGCTTGAGCAACGGACGTAACATTACATACTAACATACGCATCCGTCTGTATGTAACCATTCGTTAAGATTTCGTTACTACAACTGTTGTTCATACAGAAAATAACAATGTTAATAATAATGTTCTGTGTCCTTCCTACAGATACAAAGCATTTCCTTGTCAAATTCAATCATTATCGATATAGCCATTTAGTCGTCAAAACGTAACTAAAAGACAGAGGCCTACTTCTGCATTTATGATATTAGCACTGACCACTGATCAATATAGCGTAAATAAGTGTATATGTACAGCATTGCACCCATAAATTTGTGATATCTACAGTTTAACGTGGAATCCGAACAACCAAGCGTCCAGGCGTGCCTAATACAATAAAAAACAATGTTTGCATCTACCGAGATTTGAACCGAAGACCACGGTCCAAACATCAGAAAGCAAGCGCGATTACCAGTGAGCTACCAGATCGCTAGTTATGCGGAAATGTACTACAGAGACGTAAATAACCTACTCTTCTGTCTATTGCTGGTCAGTAATATTTCAAAAATATGTAACATGTATTATTTATACATAAATAAGTATGCTTTGTCCATCCTAATACCAAATAGCATCTCTTGTCAAATTTCATCACGATAGGATTAGCAGTTTAGCCCAAGAAATGTAACAAAGAGACAGATAGAGAAAATTACTTTCGCATTTATAATATTAGTATAGATTTATTTTAGGACTTGTCACAACCGAAAGAAATCTTGGGATTTTGTATATTTAAGCTTGATAATGCTGCGCATTTGTATTTTCACAGGTTATCTTAAATATGGCACACATAATGGCCAACTGGCCATATAATATGTGCACTTTTTTCTCTCTGGCATACTAATCAACAAACTGTTTGGTCAGGTGACATAATCAAGCGAACGTACAAAGAAAGTTTATATAATATAGAGGCAGATAGCGGTGATTTATCTGGATATTGCAATGTGAACCCTGAGCGTAGGGATACATTTGAGTACAGAAGTTACAAACAAATCTTGCACGTGTTTTCATAAGGCTTGAACTATAACATCGCATAGTGAGCAATGTCCTGTAACAAACTTCAAGTTTGGAATCAACTTAGGGATCAGAACCGTTGTATTAACATACATACAGCACACATGTTTGTCACCAATGCCTCGTTTCGACATGCGAGTTCAGTGACCTCTATGTCAGTACCATTACTCCTGAAATAAATGCGCTTTCACTCAAATTACACGAAAACAAGCAAGTTATTACGACAAGCTCACCATAAACTCCTTACACGAAAGGAGAGAAAATGCTCCAGTTTGGAAACTAACGAATTCTTGAAATAAACCAAGTGCTAATACTAACTATGCACATGGGGTTTAACAGTAGACTAGCCCCCTCGTGGTGCAACCTCGGCAACGTGGTAAAGCCGCGGCTGAATAGTCTACATCTCAACTGGTTGCTGGACTAGCAGCTTTATGACACAGCACAATATTGTCAACTTCAAATGTCCTTCTCAGACTCATCAGTAATTTGATTTCCCCGTATTTATTTAATTGCGATCCCAAACATGAAAAAATTCTGGCTCAGATATGCGGCTTAATTACTTTGCTCCTGATGAAGTTACAAGCCTAAGAATTTTGCAATGAATAGAAATCAGCAAGTTTAACTAATAACGTAATTTTACTTTGTTCCTATGCTTAGTTTGGAAGATATTAGTAATTTATTTGAGGTGGTGGTTAAATCAGCGGCAATCCGCATTTCTCGGCCAAGACGCACAATCTTTGTTTTGAGAAAGTGGATCATTTTTTGTAATGTATATTGATATCTTCAACTCTGAGCTGTTCTTATTCGCCGATTTTCATTACATTTGAGCGGTGATTTAGAATAAGCATAAACTTACAAAAAGAAATGAGATCCCACAAAAACAATTCTTGTAGAAATAGGCCAAGTCTCGTGTTCGTGCAGTGACAAAAAGTTATGAGATCTTATTCTGAGCCAAGTCTACACTTTACAGTTGTATTCACTTCACTGTATGAAACAGAATGGTTTATCTCGGTCATAGATCGTTTATTTAGAATTAAAAAAATTCTGGTGACTTGGCCACTATGCACGTCATAATTTTTACTGAAATTGTGGGCATAATACATACTTGTAAAATTCGAAAAAAGAGCTTGGGATATCTTGGATTTTACGAATTTATAGGTTTGTTGAAGCAGCACCATTAACTAAAACATGGCGCGCATAATGGCCAAGTCACCAGAAATTTTTTAATTCTAAATAAACGATCTATGACATCGAGAGAAACCATTCTGTTTCATACAGTGAAGTGAATACAACTGTAAAGTGTAGACTGGCTCAGAATAAGATCTCATAACTTTTTGTCACTGCACGAACACGAGACTTGGCCTATTTTTTACAAGAATTGTTTTTGTGGGATCTCATTTCTTTTTGTAAGTTTATCGCTTATTCTAAATCACCGCTCAAATATAATGAAAATTTTGTGGGATGTCACTATTCTGCCAAAACTACATAGCATAGATCATTGGTCTTGGTGTATGGTAGTGGAATCTAGTCTTCTGTCATGAACTATGGTTGTTAGATGTCGATAGCTTTGGGGGTGTGGAAGATATGGGGATTGAAAGTGGTCGATCTGCGGCAATTTCATAATTCTGCCAAAGACGCATGTGTCATGGTGCATCACTTTTCAGCGAAAACTATCTATCGCTCATCACAGGCGTTTCTGTGTAGTAGTACCACAGAGTCACCTTTCGATAACAACGTCGACCGAATTTCAGTAACTGTGGTATTGTGGGAGATATGGTGGTTAAATTGGCCGATCAAGGATGTTTTCGTAATTCTACGAAAGACATGTGTTTCCGCATATGTCACCTTTCTGCCCCAACTACATAGCACAGACCATTTGTGTTTGTGTGTGGTAGTAAAATCGGGTTTCCTGTCGTGCTCTATGGTTGTTAGATGTCGGTAGCTGTGGGGGTGTGGGAGATATGGGGGTTGAAACTGATCGACCTGCAATACATCCAAATTTTTACCAAAAAGTATGTGTCCCTGTGTATCAGTTTTCAGCCAAACTTTGAAGCGCAGATCACAGGTCTTAGTGTGTGGTAGTAACACAGATTCACCCATCGATCACAACATTGGCCGAATTTCGGTAACTTTGGGAGTGTGGGAGATATGGTGGTTGAAAGTGGTCGATCAAGGATATTTTCGTATTTCCTTCAAAGACATGTGTGTCCGTAAATGTTTCTTTGCTGCCTGAACTACACAGTGCTGATGACTGGCATTTATGTGTGGTAATAGCAACGCATTAGATGACTATGGTTGTTAGATGTTGGTAGCTATGGGGGTGTGGGACATATAGGGGTTGAAACTGGTCGACCTGTATTTTTCAATCCAAATTCTTTACAAACACGCACAAAGTCGTGGGTACCAGCTAGTTAGTGTATAAAATAAATCAAAACCAACGATCTTACATATTAAGTAGTAAATGATTATAATCTTCCTTCTTTTCAAAATACAGTTGAACACATTATTTCTCATAAGGCATTCCTTTTGATTTTGTTAACTGCACTAAAGACAAAATCTAGCAAGCTAGGCAAATTTTGTTTAAAGTAGACAATTCACGGTCAGTAATATTGACAATATATTGGTATATTGACAATATTTACCGTGCACGGTGAAAAAATTGTATTGATGTTCGATATTGATGGATTATAGATGGAAATTAGGTATCAATATGAAGTGGCGAGCGTCAGTTCATATTGCGCTTTGGTGAAGTGAAATAAGAGGCACGCAAAACCACAAAATTAACTGCCTTGTCCTAGGCATTTTTCGGGCCCACGAGATTCATCATACTTTAAAAAAAATATTTTTTATATTCCATTTATAGTGTTATATATTTCTTTACAATATGTGTTTAGTATCATTATTATTATATTATCTACGTTTACATGTAAGAATAATAGCAAACACAAAAATAACTCATGTTTCAATTTTTCACTGCAAAAAAATGTCTCTAGTGGGGATATATAATTTTATATGCGGCCCGCGAAGTTATGATGCACTTCCATAGTGGCCCGCAAGATCATTTCAGTTGGCCACCCCTGTCTTTGTTTGTAGAATGTTATCAAACTGGGCTGCGAGATAGTTCATTGCAACGGGCGGAAAGTTACGCAGAAAGATGTTCCCAATTTCCCTGTAGAGAAGGTTGACCAGGCAGCGGCGAACGTCTCGTGAGGTTTTAGGTTCTGTGTCGTGGTCATCGTCATCTTCTACGTTGAGCAAAACACTGAGGCATTTGTTGAATGTCTCCAGGTAAACGTCGCCACCAGTCGGCTGAAAATTGTTTTCATATACGTCCGCCAAGACGTTGGCCTTATCTTCCGGACGATAGACGTGTCCGTGCTCGTCCTGAAGAGGAGGAAGTCGGCTGCTTTTCTTCAAGAACCGCAAGGTCTGCGATCAAAGTGAGCCTTCTTCTGGTATCAGCATTGAGAGACAAGCGTCCCATCACTACTTACAGTGCTCGTTTAGTGACACCTTTAGTTCTTTTGGAGGCGGTTCAACAGTTTCCTGATGGCGGGATTCCTGGCTTACCTATAAACAAAAGGCGATAATGACTGAAACTATTACCTTCTCACTTCGTGGACCGTCTCATATCTTCATTCACAAATAGAGTAATAAACTACGGAGTTTTGCAGTGGGTTTTAACAGCTGATACATAAAGTAATTTCACAATCACATAATAGTAACCAATATAAAATATAGATATCTTATACATCTTTATTTAAATGTAATTCTTCCATTGTCATGCATTTAAATCTTAGAATCAATTCATTCTCTCCCTCTTTATGTTATCCTTAATGTAGAATATCATGGGTAAAGATTCAGCACTCCTAACCGTTAAGAAATAGAAGGAGTATGTATACAAGGAATATCAAGGAAGAACATTTCATTTAGGGATTAAGCAACTACTACTAAACCAACCTTTTTCAATTTTTATGTTATATTTCCGGTGTCAAAACGGTTTAAAAACTTCATAAAAACTGCTTACTGGCCTTGAAAACGTAAAAATCAAGGTCAAGTTTATTTCAAAATTTCGTAGGTTTGGCGGTACGCTTATTTTTTGGTTTTCCAAGAATATCCAGTTTCCACCCTATACATTTTATTCTTATATATTTAAAATATACCCGCTATGTCCTAGGGTTTTCTTTGTATGCTGCCCTTGTGAGATTTAAAAGAAACTTCAATGAAATGTAAAGGAATATAAACTAAACATTCCATAGAAAACTGCCAAACCAATAATATGTGGATGCAAATTTAAATCACATTATAATTAACATATGTAAACAAATACCGTACAGTACAAAAGCTAAAAAACTGATAACCTATCACATAAAAAAGTGTACGTTGAAGATATATTGTCGAGAGAAGAAACGCGTCCAAAACTAAATGATTGTTATTAGTTCAATTGCGGTGGAGCACACGGTTTGGTGGCAGTTCCCTTAGTCATTTAATTGCCACTTTTTTATCATCTTATATAATTTGAGTGCTAAATTACCTTCCTATTTACTTTCGTGATTTACGAATTTTAATTTTAAATTCCTTCAGCGTTTATGGTAAATTATTCATCACTTCACTGGGTAATTTGTTCCAGTCCCTGATACACCTAAATTCAGCAGCTGTTACAACGTCGTACTCATTAAATAATATTTATTATTTTATGTCAAAGCAATTAGTATTATTGTGTATTTTAAGAAATCAAACATGAAGAATACTGTAACATTGTTTTAAAAGAAATAATCTGAACCAAGGTATGCAGTATTTACCTCAATGTTCATAACAATAACAAAATTTGCCAGGGAATGCCATGGCGTAGCTATGTCGTTGAGGTAGGTGACAAACTCATCGGAATTTACAAAGCATAAGGGAAAAGATCAGTTACATTCGGCAAATGTACAGGTGAGTGAAAATTCAACTTTCCTTCCGGGAACAATTATCTGAATTTGCCCTAAAATATCACTCCTCCTTCCAAAATTCTACTGTTCATTCCAAGTTCACAATTATAAACCCCTTCAGCGAATTATCTGGAAACAAAAGTATGATACTGTAAGATCTTTTGTTACTATAATTCAAGGAACCTGAGTCATCTAGTTTCGTTATAGTTACACGTTTTACATCTAACGCATTCCAAACTGATACCGTATCACATTTCGAATTAGTGAGTATAACTGTCATCGGTCTCAAAGCGTTTGATTAGTATTTTAGTAAACTTTAATTTTTTTAGCAGATTTTAGAATTTATAGTATCTGTTGTAGTCCTTATACATACTTCTATTCAAGTAGTTAATGATCGCCCTATTTCATTTGCTTTACTAACTACATACCAACTATGCATCATCTTCTTACTATACTTTCAGTTAAACTGTAAAATGATATAATGCACTAGCTAATTGCAATACCAATGTTGGGAGGAGCGTCAACCAGCCAGTGAAATGACATCCTGTAGGTAAAGTCAGCAGGAACTTGCACGTGGAGGTAAGAATCCGAAATACTTATTTATAAAAATTTTAAATATATTAAAAATGAAAATTTTCATTCATAGAGTCTTTTAGAACATACACAAAGTACATCACGTTTCTATCATAGCTTCTCTAATTCTTTCTTTCCTTCCGTGTCAAGAAACGCACTAAACTTCTTCCTCCAGCTTTCAGCGGCTTTCTCAGATTTGTCCTTCAGTAACACTCGCACTCTTGCTGACTCACAGGTTCGTCCAAGTGTGGACAGAGGTGTGGGTGGTATTGTGTTTGCATTGCTCCACACTTTCATCTTTCGTTCTCTACACAGCTCCATCTCTTAAGGTTGCTTTTGCATTTAGATACTACTACCACTGAGGCGACTAAATGCTCTCTGTGTAGTATACTGTAATACACCCTCTGCCACACACTTTTAGTGAATCGCAGAGTAATAGTAATAGTAATAGTTCCAGGTTGTGGACCGGGATAAAAAGAAGAAGGTAAAGAATGAAAATCCAATTAATTACTGCAAAAATGATAGTTGCAATTTATTTGACTGATAATGAAATTAAGATTTATTTAGTGCATCATGTAAAACGACAATGGATTCCCTCAACAGGCCAGCAAGCAACAGGGTAGCAATGAGATTCTAAACAGCGCGCTCTGGGTCTAATTCAGTCCAGTTCCAAGATCTTGCTCTGGACGGCAGAATTTAGTGGTGATTACCGAATTATACGGCGCTTGCGGATGCGTGAAGCAGAGCACGGCCAAGAATGCAGTCCGTGTTACCGGGCTCTCCGTACTACGACGGACAGCGAAACTGGTCGGCCAGTGAGACACCACCGATGACACCAGGAACCAGACTGTCCTATTCAAAACACAATCTCCCACTTGGGAGGCAAGTAGCAATGTCTTCCCGTGCGGCGCGAGACCTCTCGCTCTGGAAGCTCACACAGGACTCCCCACACCAATGCACTTCCCCGTGTCTGCCGTTCGTCAAAACAGCTGACACTCTCATCGCCAGAACAAGGGCACCCCTCTCAGAGGGCGAAGGCAGAAAAACTGTCTCACGCGAACTCACAGCTCTGTTCACTGGATCTCAGATTTCACTTTGTTTTATGTCTATCATAATGCTCATTGTCTTTATTAAATATGCTAATGAGTCAAACCTGACACATTACATTATGTCCCCCAAATAGTTACTATTTTAGCTTGTGATTGTATCGCTGTAATTCTCATGCCAGAGTCTTATTCATCTAGTCTCTGGTGTGGTTGATGAGGGTATGGTTCTCTTATTGAAAGCCAGGTCGCACTAAAGTGTCAAAGGTTCATTAAGTTGTTCAAAGCAACAAAATAATAGATATACAAATTTTTGCACGATTGTATATGATTTTGAAGGTCAAACCCCAGAATTACCCGAATATAACCAAAGACTCAACCTGTTTGTTAGCCAGAAAGAGAGGCAATTACCCAATTCATTAAAAATAATTTTGATCGCGTAAGATGTGCTTAGCCGACTAAATGTTGTCGATGAATGAAACGTGTACAAGATAATGCATTCGGTATAGCTTCTTTTACTCTTGCCAGAAACCCTTGGTGTCGTCCTACAATTGCTAGAGCACCGTCAGTAGCAAAGAAGAGGATGTTACTTAGCGCCGTAGCTATTACATCGAAATTTATTTTTAATTCATAAAATATTGTTTCCCCTTTCATATCAGTTACCAAACATTAAACAAATAACAATTATTGTGAAGTTTTTCCTCTTTTTCAAACTTACATAAGCTAAAATTAAATATTCATTTCCGAGGAAAGTTGACTCGTCAAGCGGTATAGTGATTTTCAGATTGTTTTAAGTATTCGCATGAAGAATTTTCGACGCTTTGAGCCCTACTGTCATTCCTTCTTTGTACTGTGTTATAATTTAGTGGAGTTCTTCTTAAAATATCGATAGCTTGTTCATGCAGAATGGTGCATATACCCTCACTTATAACTAGTAGAATAGGTTCTTCACAAATGGCGTGCGGCTTTCCGCACTTCGCACTCAGTACAGAAATGTTATAACTAGAGACTGGATTATATGCATATAAAAAGCTAGAAATATTGTAATGGTCCACATTACATTTTTTATGTTTTTTTGTCTTTTATACATGTTTATGTATTTTATTTTGGGTATGACTGGCTGAACTAGCACGACCATGCTATTTTGGTTCCTGGCTATCTTGGTGTGCAATCTTATGGTAACAGGCTACTGAACAATCTGAGTCATGGTGAGAGATGGCGTGATATGTGAAGGAAGGATTTGAAAGACAATCTCCGTTCTTTCGAATCGGTTTGTAGAGGAGCTAACTGTAATGATGCAGATAGTCTTGGTTCGATTCAGACCATGAAATAACAGCCCGACACCCCTTGCTGGAATGCATGCAGGGTGGGGGTGGGACAGGTGCTGTCTGACGGAAGGAGTCACAGAAGGACAGTGCGGGGGAGAAGAGTGCTGTATGCACAAGTGAGTGGTGCAAAGGTCTAAGTGAACGTCGCACGTGAGTATGACTAGTGTTTGGTTACTGCCAGTACACCAGCGGGACTCCTGCCACATAATGGATACCACTGTGCTACGACAAATGATTATTGTAAGCAAAACTTTTTTCACATAGTGAAACAACGAGACGCCCCACAATTATTGCTGAGGTCAGTTATCCACAGTGCAAGTACACTCCAATTCGAGTAATCGGCAAATGGGCTGATCAACATTAGTATGACCTATAAGCGCCCTGAGTTTAAGAACAATTTCACGCTCTACCTATAGCCAGGACATATTTAGTTCAAGAGTTTTAATTTTGCTAGTCGAGTATCAAATTATATTGTATTTCATATTTTATTAGTTCATTTGGTAATTGGCTCAAAAATGTTAGTAACTACTGTTCATGATTTGATTAACAAGTGTTCTTTATGCAAAATAAATTAAATTTATGTGAAATATCTTTCATTTCTGGAGGTACCTTGCAATATTTGATTAAATTAAAGTTTAAAAAGATAAGATTATTACAATATGCATGAAAAATGTTAACATATGCAACATTATACTATATAAAAAAATAATTTTAAGATTTTTATTTCAAACCGGCATTAAATTAGTAAGTAGTTCAATAACATATTTATAAATTCGATAATTAACAATTATTTAACTTCTTTTTTTTACTTTTATAAACTATAAACAATTGGGTACTGTTCCTAAATTTCAATAGTAAGAATTGTTTCTTCAGTCTCTCAAAATATTTTAATAAGAGGAAATGGACCGTTCCACATTCACTGATGGCAATGGTCAGTATCTGAAATTGGGTGCTGTGTCGCAGTCATTGCTTTCTGGAAAAAGTTCACACCTCCCCTAACAAAATCTATCACTTTGACGCAAAGGTTCAAAACCTCGATTATTGTTAAAAATATTTTTCAACCTTCACTTTAAATTTACACCGGAATACCTCTGGCAATGCGGATCTAATTCATTAATGTTACAGATTCAGTCAACATCAATTACCTTCAGTTTCAAGCTTTTTAATACTCGCAGTTATGTGGTAAAAGCGAATAGTCCGAGAGTATGGTATAACACGGCTACCTAAAGAAAAGAGCAACAATAATAGTAACTCTGTGAAAATAAATTGGTAACTAGGGTAACGTTGCTATAAAGAGATTGATAGTTATAAGATCGAACGAGCGTAATGAAAAAAGTCGGTGTGTTCGCTTTGAGCTTTATAAGTTTCTGCTAACAAAGAACTTGTAAATATTCGGATCTTTAAGTATTTTATAACATGATAATAAAAGGGAATTAAGTCATATAAGTTTTACCATTTATTTGGAGTGTCAAAGAAGAATCCAATAAGCAGTAAGCTGAAAGCTCACTCACTTACGAGTTCAAACGATCTTGTAGCTATGACACAAAAAGACGTATATATAAAAATACAGGGGAACTGCACCATTTTCGGAACCTGCCAGAAACTGGTACTAACCTGGTGAAATTTACATCAGTCGCTTGGTCGACATGTCCTCTTCACGTTTTGCGATCATACATTGCGGAAGGAATTTACTTAAAAAATGCCAAAATGTGACATGACAAACTGCCGTTACATGCCGCCAACGTTGAGAAAAATCAGTGACAGTCTCTTAAAATGTTGATTTAATCTTTGGTGTTTTCATGCCTTTTCAGCTCTACTCCTTTGTAAAAAAGTCGCACAAAATTAACAAACACGCAATATAAATTTGTACATAATTTTAACTATATGTAAATTTCAACAGGTTAGTACCAGTTTCTGGCAGGTTCCGAAAGTGGTGCAGTTCCCAAATACAGCATTAAAAAGGAGTATAATCAATGAAATACGACGGATATTACATAAAATACGATACGAGCTGTTAAAAATTTAGGGTATTTAGGGTAGGTATTTGAGACAGCAGAAAGATTTATATAACTCTTCCTTTATAATTTCTAATTACAATATCGAAGATCAGGCTCAAGGGCAATGGGGCAGTCAACCTTTGATATATTTAACTAATATTTAACAAATATTTATTTACAAAAAACGTCAACGAGGCATTTTGAAATTTTAATATTTTCATATTTAGTAAGTATTAAATGAAAAATAAATAAGACAGATTATTTAGTCCGGCTTAAAATTTTGCCAGGACGTTTCAAAATTGTATTTGTTAAATAACGGAAAATGTATTCGAGCCATGCTGAGATTTAAGCACTTTAATATTTACACCTAGAAATAAATAATTCTGAAAAGACAGACGATTTACGTGGGACTTTATACATGCCAGGTGATCGGAAATGTTATACGATGGCGCGAGTGAATTGTTCGCATATCGGGACGGCGGCCGGCTGATTTGAAACGTGTCGCAGTGCGATTAGTTCTCGCCAGACCACGTCACTCATAGCAAGCATATAGTTAATTAAAAAGATTTTAAAGCAGTTCAAGATTCACATTAGTAGATTTTTTTTTTTAGATTTTTCATATATTCGACATTAAGATTAAACGAAACATATAGATATGTGATGTATTTCTACTAATAAAATATTTTTTATATGTCATCTGTGTACTATATAAAAGATTGAAAAAATGATTTAATTAAAAAATAAAATTACTTGAAAAATTTATTTTGATGAGCTAATTAGGTATGTGCAAATATATATACAGTACACCTATATTTTGTTCTTCTTATTCTCATCAGTATTGATTGTTTCACTATAGTCAACATTAACAGCAAAGGCTTCTTCAGTGCTCGAACTCTCTTCTTCTTCTGATTCTGTTGCATTATGCTGAAAATAATAATGCATTTATATTTAATAAGTAATACATCGAATAATGCAATTATGAAAGAAATGCTTCAATTTATCTGTATAATTTTCATCGGTATTCTCATGTCTTTCGTTAAATATAACATTAAACACTAATTGTAACACATATTCTCCATCATACCAATGAAATTCTAATGCATTGTATTCAGTTTTTAAGGAACTCGGAAAACGCAAATGAGTATTACGCCCATTTCTTGAAATGTACTAAGCACTTAAGACCTGATGATGTAATTCAACTTAGCTCGCTTTAAAAATTTATTTGTGAAATTTATGGAATTAATTATATGAAACTCATAAATATAGCAATATTTCATAAATTATGCTCTACCTACAAAGCTGACATCAAAAAATATCATTTTTTAAAAATATTTGAAAAACTTTATCCTTCTACTTTGCTTCCACGCACAGTTGTAGTCTTAAGAGCTTAGTGCATTTCAAGCAGTCGGTGTATACTAATTTGCCTTTTCCGTGTTCCTTAAAACCTGAATATAACGCATTAGAATTTAATTGGTTTTCTGGAAAATGTATGCCACAATTAGTGTTTGATGGTATATGTAACGAAAGACATGAGAACACCGATGAAAATGATACAGGTAAATTGGAATTCCATTATTCGTTGTATTATTAACTTAATATAAATGAATTATTGTTTTCAGATAATACAACAGAATCAGAATAAGAAGAGTATTCGATAACTGATGAAGATTTTGCTGCTAATGATTTTATTAATAATCAAAAAATCACTACTGAAGAATATATATATATAAATATGTGCATATATAATTAGTTAATAAAAATGAATTTTGCAAGTAGTTTTATTTTTGTATTAATTCATTTTACAATCGTACAGAGAGGACAAATAAAAAATATTTTATATATCACATATCAATATTTTTCGTTCAATGTCGAATATATATAAAATTCAAAAAAAAATCTACGAATGAAAATATTTTAACAGCTCCAAATTCATTTTAAACAACTATATGCTTGCTATGAGTGACGTGATCTGGCGAGAGCCAATCGCACTGCAACGCGTTTCAAATTAGCCGGTCGTACAGTTCACTAGCGCTATCCCATAAAATTTCCGATCACTTGGCAGGTGTGAAGTCCCACCCAAATCACCTGTCTTTTCAGAATTATTTATTTCTAGGTATAAATATTATCCTGTGTAAATCTCAGCATATCTCAAACATATTTTTCAAATTTTAAGAAATATAACGGCCTGGCAAATTTCGAACCCGACTAAATAATCTGGCTTACTTGTTTTTCATTTTTGATACATACCAAATCTGAAGTTATTAAAATCTGAAAATGCCTCAAGAATATTTTTTGTCATCAAAATTTGCAAAGTCAAATATTCAAAGATTGGCTAGTATCCACTACGGTTGTACCATTTCGTCGAGTTTGTACTTAGAAATTACAAAGAAAGTGTTAAACAAATTACAAAGGAAGTGATATATAAATTTTCACAATGCCTCAAACATCTACCCTAAATTTTTAACAGTTCTCCGACTAGAATGTTAATCACTTTACTTCTTTAGTACTAGAACTGTTAAATGCTTCCTTATACTGACAAACTGTCATAGCTGATGCATTATCAAAGTCGTTTAATACAGCTTTAATGGCTTCATTTAAAAGAGTACAGTTTCAATCCACGTTTCCCATAGAGTTACCATTGGTTCCGGAGTTAAAGGCACAAACTCATTTTTTAAAGACATTTTTAGGAGAATGTGCCTTAATAAACGCTTTCTTCGTTGATAAAATCACTTTATTTTCATTCCCAAACGGGGACCGTACTTCTTGAGCGAGTCGTCGTACTCCGTGAGCAAAGCATGCCACATCAGTAAAATGGGATAAAATAATTGGTGGTCTTTGAGTACCTTAATCATATACAGTAGTGAGCACCATCTGAGAAAAATTTTATCACTCTTTCATCTACAGAAATTGAGGAAATATTTTCTTAAAACCCCCAATGTCAAATCAGTAGATGGAAGAATGATCTGCATTTTCAAGTTCTTTGCAAGCCACGAATAAGGAAGAGGGTTGTAGTTTTAGAGCACCGATAGTTAAGTCTGCAATGCAACGACCACAACTGTCGCTAGTCTCGTCAGCTGAAATACAAATAATGCTATTCGTGAGTTCAATGTGTATTTCTTCAAGAACAAATATGTATGGTATAGGTATGTAATCTCTACAAAATGTTGATGTGCTTTATTTTGAATGGAACCATATTTTTGCAGAAAATCTTTGATGGCAGGATTTGTAAGTTTGTGAATAGTAATATTACTTATAAACAATGCTTCACATTTACAAATGTTTAAGTGATTGTTTAAAAGTTGTTGTCGTGGGTCTTTGTTTTTCAAGACTTGCCTTGACGTGCTGGTCTATTTGAATTTATTTATTTATCTATTTCAAATAGTATTTTCCTTGCAAACTTGACAATATTAATCTTTTCCGTCGAAAATAAAAGTTCCAGGGTGTTCACTATCCACGAAAAGAAAACCTTTTTCGAGAGGCATGGTATATATTAATGTTTGTACAAATAAAAAAAAATTAAACATAAAATGAGCTTGCAAACAAAACGATGCATGATTTGTCTTGCAGAATGCTACAGTACTCGAGCCGCGACCTAGAACGGCATCTCCCGTCATTAGGCACATTCCCACGGCGCGTGGTGTCGCAGGACACACATTTCAACTTTTACCGCCTCTTCGTGGGTCGAGGCGCATAGTCCCTGCTAACTTGTGCGGCAAAGATGACAGGCATCCACTATCACGCGCTGATGGACGCGCCGTGGGAACGTGCCTTTAATCTTTCATTAGTTTGTTTTACTTGGACGCATAACCACGCTTTCACAAAAAATAGACGCACGATTGCTAAGAGCCGTGATGCTATTAGGTTTTGACAGCTTCAACGTAAGATTTTATTTATTAACTGGGTTCAGCTACCGAAAAATATTGTAAATATAGCTAAAATATGCATTATCACTGGGTTCAATAACAGGTGAAAATGGGCTTAATATGTAAATGCATATAATCTGGTCTCTATCTATAACTAAGAAGCAAGTAGTCCATCGTATTTCGCTCAAATGTTGTCGCTTAGACCTGTCGCAAAAACTTTTTTTCAAACATATATATATTAATGATTGTTTAAAATGTTTATTGTTGCTATGTACTTCTATCAAAGACAAAACGATAATAACATTAATATTGTTAAACCTGGTCTTTTACGCTAATTGCTGGATCGCTCATTTCCATATGCAAACTGCTGTTTGATTGACTGCCAGAAATTCTTTCATCAACGCAGCTTGGAGGAAATAAGAATACTTTCAGATTCGCTTGCTGTTAATCCAAACAAAACTGGTTTTTTTCCGGAAGTTTAATTTATCTCAAATACACGTCCACAAATTAAACAAGGAGCTACAGGCTACCACTTAAAATTGATTTTAGCGCCAGTACCTCTATATTTTCGTTATTTCGCAAAGCAAATATCCCGGAACAGTGATATCGAACATCAAAATGCGAAATCGGAAATCCCCATATATGGGAATATTTGTACCTAATGTCGGTATATGAAAAAAAAAAACATAATTTGTGTGGCAGTTTAGCACAAGCTTATAACACACAAACAAGAACGAATGATACAGTACAATGATATAGTACAAAAATATTGGGAATTTGGTTTTAAAGCGTTCATACCACAGGTTTATTACACCAAATCATTATGTTTGTCCCATCAGATTAAGAACCGTTTAGATATTTGTATAGAATATCATTGCTTCTAAACCACAAGTTTACAGTATGTTGAAATAAGGATACTGCATTAGCAGATTCTTAATGGAATAAGAACTGAAAACCACTCTTTGTGGCTATATTTTTCGCACATTCACGACTATATAAGCACAAATGTTTGGTTCTGCCAACAATAAGAGTAAACTTAATTTTTCCGCAGATCTCAACATAAATTATCAAAACTTTATTTACCTATGATTTGATCAATTATGGCGTAAGTTATCGTCAACAATTTTTGAATCGGGACAAAAGGATTGTCTCAGTTCCCATAGGTCCTCCACAATAATAAATGGTAGATTATGTTCCGCAACAAACGAGGCTAATCTTCTTTCACCTATCAATTGTAAAAGATTGAAAAAGATGTGTAGGTCCTATATACTATGGTAGTATGCAAAATAATAAAACAATGTAAGTACTGGTAGGCGCCTACTTGGTAAAAAATAATAAAATATTCTTACATTGCTTAATTTAAATAACAGTTTTTTAGTTTTTGTCACAGTAAACGAGAAAATCCTTGTGATTTTATATTCTGTGATGATACCGAATGTGCTAATGAAGAATTGTGTATATTGGAGCGTCTTTCCCTGATGTGATAGTCCGAGTAGTTAAAAATACAGGGTAGATATTTGAGGCACGGTGAAAATTTGTATAACATTTCCTTTGTAATTTCTGAATACAAAATCAAAGCCCTGACTCAAGGGTAGTGAAGCTTAGCCAATCTTTGAATTTTTAACTTGGAAATTTTTATTTACAAAAATACCTTAAAATTTGAAATGTATTAAAATCAAAAATAAATAAGCCAGATTATTTAGTCAAGGTAAAAATGTTGCCAGGCGATATCAAGAGTGTATTTCATAAATTTAGACAAAAAGTATTTTAGGCATGCTGAAATTTACACACGACGAAATTTACACCTACAAATAAATAGTTCTGAAAAGACAGGCCATTTGTGTGCGACTTTACCACTGCCAGATAATTGGAATTGTTATACGATAGCGCGAGTGACTTATACGACTGACTGATTTGAAACGTGTTGCGTTGCGATTGGCTCTCGTCAGACCAAATCACTCATGGCAATCATATGGTTGTTTAAAAAGATTTTGGAGCAATTAAAAGATTCTAATTCATAGTTTTCATTAGATTTTTAATATATTCAACAATAAATGAAAAATATTGATATGTGATGTACTTCTACAAATAAAATATTTTTTATTTTTCCTATGTGTACTGTGTAAATGATTGAAAAAGATAAATTAATACAAAAAAAAATAACTTGATAAAATTTATTTTGATGAACTAATTATGAACATGCAAATATATGAGATATATATTTTAATTTTCCTATTCTTCATCAGTATTCATTGTTTCATTATAATCAACATCATTAGCCTTAAAGTCTTCATGAGTGATCGAATACTCTTCTTCTCTGATTCTGTTAAATCATCAGAAAATAAGAATTCATTGATACTAAATGATTAATTCAAAGAATAATGCATTTATAAAAGAAATTTTTCAATTTACCTGTATAATTTTCAACGGTGTTCTCATTTCTTTTGTTAAATATACCATCTAAAACTAATTGTGGCATATATACTCCATCAAAAAAATGAAATTCTAATACATTTTTCTGTGGTTGCCGGCCATTATGTTCAAATATTAAGGAACTCGAAAAACGCAAATTAGAATTACGCCATACACTTGAAACTTACTAAGCTATTAAGACCTGTTAACGTAATTCAAATTTGCATGGAGGCAAAGTGGAGGGATCACTGTTTTATAATGATTTTTTAAAAGGTTCTTCTTTGTTGTCAGCTTTGTAGGTAGAGCAGAATTTATGAAAACTTGCTCTGTTTACAAATTTGATATTTTTGAATCTGTAAATCTCAGAAATAAATTTTTAAATCGTGCAAAGTTGAACTATGTCAACTGGTCTTAAGACCTCAGTAGCTTTCAAGTATTTGGCACAGTACTCGTTTTCGAGTTCCTTAAAACCTGAATATAATTGCTTAGAATTTCATTGGTTTGATGCAGATTGTATGCCACAATTAGTGTTAGGTGCTATATTTAATGAAAGACATGAGAACACTGATGGAAATGATACTTGTAAATTGAAGCTTTTTTTCATAATTGTATTAATCATTAAATATAAATGGATTATTATTTTCTGAGAATACAACAGAATCAGAGAAGAAGAGTATTCAGTCACTCCTGAAAATTTTTCTGCTAAAGATGTTGATTATAATGAAACAATCAATACTGATGAAGAATAAGATGAATAATATATATGTATATAAATTTGAAAATACATAATTAGTTCGTCAAAAATAATTTAATCAAATAATTTTATTTTTCTGCTAATTAATTTTTTCAATCCTTTATAGAGTACTTAGATGACAAATGAAAAATATTTTATCTGTAGAAGTACATCACATGTCAATATTTTTCGTTTAATGTCGAAAATATGATAATCCTACAGAAAAGCTACGAATTATAATCTTTTAATTGCTCCAAAATCTTATTAAACAACTATACGCTTGAGATGTGTGACGTGGTATGACGAGAGCCAATCGCACCACAACACGTTTCAAATCAGCCGGCCGTACAGTTCACTCGCGGTATCGTATAAAAAGTCCGATCACCTGGCAGGTGTAAAGTCCCACACAAATCACCTGTCTTTTCATACTTATTTATGTCTAGGTGTAAGATGGCACTCGATTTCAGGCACAAGGGTGGGGGTAGATTCTCTTTTTGAGTTTAGGGTTTAAGGGATTGGAATGAGTTACCAAGAGAAATGATGAATAATTTACCGAAAACCTTGAAAGAATTTAAAGATAAAATTTGTAGAGGCCTAATGAAGGTGGGTTGCAGGATAGGGGGTAGATGGGGGTGTAGGGAAATTGCCATCAGAGCCTGTGCTCCATTGAAATTAAATTAAATTAAGTATCATCGTGTCTAAATATTAGCATGACTCAAACACATTTTCCGAAAGTTAAGAAACACAATTTTGAAACGGCCTCCCAAAACTTTAATTCCGGCTAAATAATCTTGCTTATTTATTTTTTCATTAAGGTACATACAAAATTTGAAGGTATTAAAATTTCAAAATGCCTCAAGTACGTTTATTGTAAATAATACTACCCTTCAGCCAGGTCTTCGACTTTGTATTAAGAAATTGCAAACGAAGTATTACACAAATTACAAAGGAAGTGTTACATAAATTTTCCTCTAATACCTACCTTAAATTTTTTTAAACTGTTGGACTATAATATTAATATCCCAATTTTAACTTTTACAATAGTCATAATTTGCGCTTTTACGACTTCTTTGTAGCCAACATGAGAACTCTTTTCTATAGAATTCTAAGATCGTTATTTATTTCTCCCCTACATTCGCGCTTGTGCACGGTTCTTCGACTGACGACATTTTGAGGAGATAACTCGGAGAAAGTTGGTTTCAAAATGCTGAAAACCAATGAACAAATAAATTTGGAATTCTCGTTTATATAGATAAACGAATTAACTCGGGAATCCTCGAAAAATGTCGAAAATGTAGGGAGTAAGGGTAATACCGAAAAGATATCGGGAACATTCTGTAATAAATAACTATTTATTATATAATCGATCAAGAAATTCCCCGTAAAACATAAAAGAAATGGGTTATCGTGGTGAAAATGTAAAATCGGTAAAAAAATTCGGGGGGATCGTAGAAAAATAGTTACTTTTCTGCAGGACAGACCCCATATCGGTAGAAATCGAGTTCACTCTCCCGGAGCCACCGATGTTAAATCTTGAGGTAACTGTTTGTATTCAGACCCTGGAAGAGCTTAAGATATTACATTGGACCTTTAGTACTTGTGCGACTGCCAAATACCTTCTTATGAGTTGGCTACTGTTGTCCTCTTTCACTGCCTGACTATATTTCTTTTGTGTGCTGAATAAACGTACTCAATTTCATGTCACTGCACAACAATTAATAACAATTTGATATTATATCAATACAATATGAATTAGAAGGGCCTACTACTAAATTATTGGATCTACAAAACTAAATACATTTTGACGATAAAAAAATTGTACTAATCAACACCAAAGAGTTCATATTCATCGCAACGCCTTAGTGGCGGAAAGATTAACCGGCAATGCCGTTGCCCAGGGGACGCTTGACTGTACAGATTAGCCCACTCTTCTGTTTTGTGTTATCTGATTTAATGAGACACCATATTTTACCAAGTATGCTAATCGATTTAAATGGAGTTTGTGAAAGAAATTTGTACTTCCTTCCTAACTTATTTTGTTCGTTACCTAAATAAATTATAATATCTTATTAGATGAATTTTATGTTAATTTTAATTTTAAATAAAATTTAAAATTTTAGAGGCATATTGTATTTGCACCTCTGCCTAGGTCACGGTTGCCCAAGCAGTTTTGGACATGGACTACAATCTCAGTTACAAGTTAGCGTGCTGGCTATAATACTTGTCTATATATACCATAGATATTTAAATATAACAAAAATAGTAGTAACACAGTTTAATTACAATCAAAAATAGGTTGGGCAGCCTTGACCTAAGTCAAAACTTCACTTCCGCAGTGGCATCTAAATTCGCTTGTGCGAAGAAGACCACCGTCACAATCCTAGCATGTGGAGCAAGATTCCATTTCTGTTTAAATCTGTGTGCACATGTGGTCGATGGTGGTCAACCCTAGTGCCAGTATATGATGCTTGTCATTACTTGTAATTATATGTGTATCTATTCCTATAGATTACTCAAGTTATAAAAATTGGCTGTAATTTATTTGTTTGAATTTTTTTATCTTAAATAATAATGAAAATGGATCACAATTATTTTACTTTATATAATACCGTTAATAGGTGGCCTCCAACGTTGAGCCTACAACCTCACTGTACCGGATAAGCCACGAAGCAAGAGTTAGAAATCAAATACTACGGATCCAGAATCTTTGGGTGGTATCACGATTAAGCATGTTAATGATCTGGCTTTAATTAATATAGAAAATTATTTATTTGGAAATATTGAGTTGGGTAGTGTTACCTATAAAATTTCAGCATTAAAGCCTGAAAAATGCTTTTCTTTAAAGCTGCTGTTTTATTTAATATCCCAAACTTTAATACTAAAACCAAACCAAGCATTTGCTACAGGCCATGAACTGTCTTTATCTGGCTCTGCAAAATCAAATTATTTTTTTTAAAATTGCCACGGAGCCCGTCAGCAGTCACAGGGACTCCTGGGTGTCAGTAGGGACCACTTTTATAACCATTTAATTAGAAGATGAAACCATCCCCGAAAATTATTAATGAGGAATAAAAATATTTTCTTCTCATTGTCTCATGTTAAAAAACAGAAAAACAAAAGAAGGTGCGGGGATGTGTGTGTGTGTGGTTGCGTGGAGGGGAATGTTTCACTAAGGCCTATGGGTGGCTTTATTTCAGCTTTATCTTTTCTTCTTTCTTTAGCATGAGCATCGTATTCTTGGGTTCTAATAACTTAAGCTGCTCGTGTTCTGCTAGAGCTACACTTTAGGAAAGTTTTAGGCCCTCAAGGCATATAAAAAATAAGACAAAATAAACTGGTGCCAGAAACTTCTAGGCAAACACAAAATAATAGTACAGTGCTGAGCAAATAGACCTCTATACTAAATAATACGTTTTGTCTCTAAACGAAATTTACTAACAAATCACACACGCGAGAAACACAGCTTGAGCAACCGACGTAACATTACAGACTAACATACGCATCCGTCTGTATGTCACCATTCGTTAAAATTTCGTTACTACAACTGTTGTTCATACAGAAAATAATAATGATAACAATAATGTTCTGTGTCATTCCTACAGATACAAGGTATTTCCATGTCAAATTCAATCATTATCGATATAGCCATTTAGTCGTCAAAACGTAACTAAAAGACAGAGGCCTACTTCTGCATTTATGATATTAGCACTGACCACTGATCAATATAGCGTAAATAAGTGTACATGTACAGCATTGCACCCATAAATTTGTGATATCTACAGTTTAACATGGAATCCGAACAACCAAGCGTCCATGCGTGCCTAATACAATAAAAAACAATGTTTGCATCTACCGAGATTTGAACCGAAGACCACGGTCCAAACATCAGTAAGCAAGCGATTTAACCAGTGAGCTACCAGATAGCTAGTTATGCGGAAATGTACTACAGAGACGTAAATAACCTACTCTTCTGTCTATTGCTGATCAGTAAGATTTCTAAAATATGTAACATGTATTATTTATACATAAAAAAGTATGCTTTGTCCATCCATGCCAAATAGCATCTCTTGTCAAATTTCATCACGATAGGATTAGCAGTTTAGCCCAAGAAATGTAACAAAGAGACAGATAGAGAAAATTACTTTCGCATTTATAATATTAGTATAGATTTATTTTAGGACTTGTCACAACCAAAAGAAATCTTGGGATTTTGTATATTTAAGCTTGATAATGCTGCGCATTTGAATTTACACAGGTTATCTTAAATATGGCACACATAATGACCAACTGGCCATATAATATGTGCACTCTTTTCTCTCTGGCATACTAATCAACAAAAACTCTTTGGTCACGTGACATAATCAAGCGAACGTACAAAGAAAGTTTATATAATATAAAGGCAGATAGCGGTGATTTAACTGGATATAGCAAAGTGAACTCTGAGCGTAGGGATACATTTGAGTACAGAAGTTACAAACAAATCTTGAACGTGTTTTCATCAGGCTTGAACTATAACATCGCATAGTGAGCAATGTCCTGTAACAAACTTCAAGTTTGGAATCAACTTAGGGATCAGAACCGTTGTATTAACATACATACAGCACACATGTTTGTCACAAATGCCTTGTTTCGACATGCGAGTTCAGTGACCTCTATGTCAGTACCATTACTCCTGAAATAAATGCGCTTTGAATCAAATTACACGAAAAAAAGAAAGTTATTACGACAAGCTCACCATAAACTCCTTACACGAAAGGAGATAAAATGCTCCAGTTTGGAAACTAACGAATTCTTGAAATAAACCAAGTGCTAATGCTAACTATGCACATGGGGTGTAACAGTAGACTAGCCCCCTCGTGGTGCATCCTTGGCAACGTGGTAAAGCCGCGGCTGAATAGTCTACATCTCAACTGGTTGCTGGAATAGCAGCTTTATGACACAGCACCATATTTTCAACTTCAAATGCTCCTTCTCAGACTCATCAGTAATTTGATTTCCCCGTATTTATTTAATTGCGATCCCAAACATGAAAAATTCTGGCACAGATATGCGGCTTAATTACTTTGCTCCTGAAGAATTTACACGCCTAAGAATTTTTCAGTGAATAGAAATCAGCAAGTTTAACTAATAACGTAATTTTACTTTGTTCTTATGCTTAATTTGGAAGATATTAGTAATTTATTTGAGGTGATAGTTAAATAAGCGGCAATCCGCATTGCTCGGCCAAGACGCACAATCTTTGTTTTGAGAAAGTGGATCAGTTTTTGTAATGTATATTGATATCTTCAACACTGAACTGTTCTTATTCGCCGATTTTCATTACATTTGAGCGGTGATTTAGAATAAGCGATAAACATACAAAAAGAAATGAGATCCCACAAAAACAATTCTTGTAGAAATAGGCCAAGTCTCGTGTTCGTGCAGTGACAAAAAGTTATGAGATCTTATTCTGAGCCAAGTCTACACTTTACAGTTGTATTCACTTCACTTTATGAAACAGAAATGTTTATCTCGGTCATAGATCGTTTATTTAGAATTAAAATAATTCTGGTGACTTGGCCATTATGCACGTAATAATTTTTACTGAAATTGTGGGCATAATACATAGTTGTAAAAATCGAAAAATAGCTAGGGATATCTTGGATTTTACGAATTTATAGGATTGTTGAAGCAGCACCATTAACTAAAACATGGCGCGCATAATGGCCAAGTCACCAGAAATTTTTTAATTCTAAATAAAGGATCTATGACATCCAGAGAAACCATTCTGTTTCATACAGTGAAGTGAATACAACTGTAAACGGTAGACTTGGCTCAGAATAAAATCTCATAAATTTTTGTCACTGCACGAACACGAGCCTTGGCTATTTTTTACAAGAATTGTTTTTGTGGGATCTCATTTCTTTTTGTAAGTTTATCGCTTATTCTAAATCACCGCTCAAATGTAATGAAAATTTTGTGGGATGTCACTTTTCTGCCAAAACTACATAGCATAGATCATTGGTCTTTGTGTATGGTAGTGGAATCTAGTCTTCTGTCATGAACTATGGTTGTTAGATGTCGATAGCTTTGGGGGTGTGGAAGATATGGGGATTGAAAGTGGTCGATCTGCGGCAATTTCATAATTCTGCCAAAGACACATGTCATGGTGTATCACTTTTCAGCGAAAACTATCTATCGCTCATCACTGGCGTTTCTGTGTAGTAGTACCACAGAGTCACCTTTCGATAACAACGTCGACCGAATTTCAGTAGCTGTGGTATTGTGGGAGATATGGTGGTTAAATTGGCCGATCAAGGATGTTTTCGTATTTCTACGAAAGACTTGTGTCTCCGCATATGTCACCTTTCTGCCCCAACTATATAGCACAGACCATTTGTGTTTGTGTGTGGTAGTAGAATCGGGTTTCCTGTCGAGCTCTATGGTTGTTAGATGTCGGTAGCTGTGGGGATGTGGGAGATATGGGGGTTGAAACTGATCGACCTGCAACACTTCCAAATTTTTACCAAAAAGTATGTGTCCTTGTGTATCAGTTTTCAGCCAAAACTTTGAAGCGCAGGTCTTAGTGTGTGGTAGTAACACAGATTCACCCATCGATCACAACATTGGCCGAATTTCGGTAACTTTGGGAGTGTGGGAGATATTGTTTTTTGAAAGTGGTCGATCAAGGATATTTTCGTATTTCCTTCAAAGACATGTGTGTCCGTAAATGTTTCTTTGCTGCCCGAACGACACAGTGCTGATGACTGGCATTTATGTGTGGTAATAGCATCGCGTTAGATGACTATGGTTGTTAGATGTTGGTAGCTATGGGGGTGTGGGACATATAGGGGTTGAAACTCGTCGACCTGTATTTTTCAATCCAAATTCTTTACAAACACGAACAAAGTCGTGGGTACCAGCTAGTTAGTGTATAAAATCAATCAAAACCAATGATCTTACATATTAAGTAGTAAATGATTATAACCTTCATTCTTTTCCAAATACAGTTGAACACATTATTTCTCATAAGGCATTCCTTTTGATTTTGTTAACTGCACTAAAGACAAAATCTAGCAAGCTATGCAAATTTTCTTGAAAGTAGACAATTCACGGTCAGTAAAATTGACAATATATTGTTATATTGACAATATTTACCATGCACGGTGAAAAAATTGTATTGGTGTTCGATATTGATGGATTATAGATGGAAATTAGGTAACAATACAGTAAAGTGGAATTGGATTTTGTCAATATGAAGTCTCGAGCGTCAGTTCATATTGCGCTTTGGTGAAGTGAAATAAGAGGCACGCACAACCGCAACATTAACTGCTTTGTCTTAGGAATTTTTCGGGCTTACGAGATTCATCACACTTTAAAATAATATTTTTTATATTCCATTTATAGTGTTATATATTTCTTTACAATGTGTGTTTAGTATCATTATTATTATATTATCTACGTTTACATGTAAGAATAATAGCAAACACAAAAATAACTCATGTTTCAATTTTTCACTCCAAGAAAATGTCTCTAGTGGGGATATATAATTTTATATGCGGCCCGCGAAGTTATGATGCACTTCCATAGTGGCCCGCCAGATCATTTCAGTTGGCCATCCCTGTCTTAGACAGAATGTTGCGGAGGGTTTGTTGGTAGACATTTCTTCCTAATGTAGGCTGATATGTCATGTTCTTGCTGTGGTTTGCTATTTAGTTTGGCGTTTTTAGCATAATATTCAGGGGATCAATGAATGGTCCAGTTTACGGTAAGAGCTTCAGCGGTCTTGCATCTGGCTGTACACAATACTTTAATTAATGGGTTTTGAGATTACTGTGTAGATCTGTAAAATTTTGTCCATAGCACCCGGAATCTTTCCCGAAGAAGTGTCGGGAATCCGGTGGCATCGTGGATGGTTAGGGTTGGAAACCTGCCATCGACATGAAGCGCTCTTCTCAGCGCACGATTTTGGACAGTCTGAAGACGGTGTAGGCTTATTGAGGCAGTATATCTCAGGCTACAGGGCGTGGAGTCTCGCACTGGCTCGTTTTCGGAGCTCTTCGATGTGCGGTCGCCAGGTCAGTATGGTGTTCAGTGTGACTCCTAGGTAACGCACTGTTTTAGACCAGGGCATCAGTTTGTTGTTCATTTTTATCCGTGGATCTGCAGCCGTCTTAGGGGAGTTCCTGTTCTTCTGGTTAGTAAGATAGCCTGTGTTTTGGTGGGATTGATCTGTATACGCCACCGACTCGTCCACTCCTCTCTAGTGTTTTCTGCAGGCGCTGGGCGACGATTGCCTTGTTATGGCTGAAGGTATAGTAGGCAGAGACGTCACCTTACGTGGCGGTGTGGATCCTGTCATGTATCGGCACAACTGAAGGCCGAGGACCGAAACCTGAGGTTCTCCAGGCTTTATACTTCGCCGTGATGATGTAACATTTTTAAAAAGTTCGTAAAATGTGCGGTCTTCCAAATACAATTTTATCAGCTTAACGGCCTTGCCTGAGAACTCTATTTCGTATAGCCTGAGTAGAAGGCTAGCGTTCTAATCGCAGACTGATGGGTCGGTAATTCTGTGGCATAGAGAGGTTAATTACACTCTTGTGAATGGCCACCACTTCAGCGTGTTTCAGTCGGTCAGGATAAGTCTGTGTTTGTAGAATGTTATCAAATAGGGCAGCGAGATAGTTCACTGCAACGGGCGGAAAGTTACGCAGAAAGATGTTCCCAATCTTCTTGGAGAGAAGGTTGACCTGGCAGCGGCGAACGTCTTATGAGGTTTTAGGTTCTAAGTCGTGGTCATCGTCATCTTCTACGTTGAGGAAAACACTGAGGCATCTGTTGAATGTCTCCAGGTAGACGTCGCCGCCAGTCGGCTGAAAGTTGTTTTCAAATACGTCCGCCAAGACGTTGGCCTTATCTTCCGGACGATAGACGTGTCCGTGCTCGTCCTGAAGAGGAGGAAGTCGGCTGCTTTTCTTCAAGAACCGCAAGGTCTGCGAACAAAGTGAGCCTTCTTCTGGTATCAGCATTGAGAGACAGGCGTCCCATCACTACTTACAGTGCTCGTTTAGTGACACCTTTAGTTCCTTTGGAGGCGGTTCAACAGTTTTTCACAATCACATAATAGTAACCAATATAAAATATAGATATCTTATACATCTTTATTTAAATGTAATTCTTCCATTGTCATGCATTTAAAACTTAGAATCAATTCATTCTCTCCCTCTTTATATTATTCTTAATGTAGAATATCATGGGTAAAGATTCAGCACTCCAAACCGTTAAGATATAGAAGGAGTATGTATACAAGGAATATCAAGGAAGAACATTTCATTTAGGGATTAAGCAACTACTACTAAACCAACCTTTTTCAATTTTTATGTTATATTTCCGGTGTCAAAACGGTTTGAAAACTTCATAAAAACTGCTTACAGGCCTTGAAAACGTAAAAATCAAGGTCAAGTTTATTTCAAAATTTCGTAGGTTTGGCGGTACGATTATTTTTTGTTTTTCCAAGAATATCCAGTTTGTACCCTATATATTTTATTCTTATATATTTAAAACATACCCGCTATGTCCTAGGTGATTTTCTCTGTATGCTGTCCTTGTGAGATTTAAAAGAAACTTCAAAGAAATGTAAAGAAATTTAAACTAAACATTCCATATAAAACTGCCAAACTGATAATATGTGGATGCAAATTTAAATCACATAATAATTAATACTAGGGTTACCAGACGTCCCCGTTTGCAAGGGACAGTCCCCGTATTTAGCTTTCTGTCCCCGGACAGATCTCGTCCCGTAATGTCCTCAGATTTTTTCTGTTGTCCCCAGATTTTTTTTTAATCAAGCGAGAGTTTTTTGAAGGCCCTGGTTTGCTAATGCATTCGTTTAAAGAAAGAAACACGAAATGCCCTTCTTTCCTGGCACGTGCCAAGGAATAAAAGAAAATTACAAGGATGCTGCGTCTTGTACACAACATTTTTGCTGTGTGCAACAAGTCTGTCTGTGGTCCTCTTTGGAATTCTTAGATAGTTCAATACTGACAATACGTACTTTTGCAACTATCAATTGTTACATTTCATTCAGTAGCTCCAAAAGGGTTTTAATTTTCGCGGTACCTCTTTATGTTACGTTATGTTATGTTATTGATGTCCGCTCCATAAATAATAAATTTCTTTATAGGTATTGTAAGTTTTAGTTCCTGTTTTGGAGGAAAGCTATATTCTAATTGCTGCGGTTGACAACACCATATTTCATAAGTACAGAGACTTTCTTGGTGTATGCTAAAATCAGTGAAGAAGCTCTTGTTATCTCTAGAAGAAGAGGGTCATGTTCCACTATAAAATTCCTCAACACGTCGTATGACATTTACGACAATGTCATACAATACCTGCATTGCCTGGGGTGTTCATTGTCAAGACTTATGCGACTTGAAATGTATGCTGCTCAGATCTGTTCTTGAAAAACTTCGACTTAACAATTAATTACTTCTTGTGAAAAGTGGATGATGAGGTTGCTTTAGATGAAATATAGAATGTTTCAATTGAATTTCTTCTTTAAAGGAATTTGTGTCATAAGATAAAGTAGGTGGATGGAATGAATCCAGCGTTAGTGTTTGCTCAATATGGAGTGAAGTTTTTTCACATTTTACGTACAGCTTCGCAAGTTTGTAGAACTGTCTTTGTGTCTTCCTGCGAGTAATGCACCTGTAGAGAGTTTTCTCCTCAGTGAACATGATGTGAACAACACAGAGATCCAGAATGAGTACAGAAATAGTTCAAGCAATTAACAAACTTTTCCATGACTTGTCAAGAATTTTCGGACAAGCTTGGATCCAGGCAAGGTCTTCTCAAGAACGTTCATTCTTCTGAGAAATACCAGTGACAACAAGTTGGAGGTAAAATCAGGTGCCATATCATTTAAAGTACAAAATATACAACAAATATGTTTCTTTTAAGTTAATCCATCCTTTAATCATATAACTTATAAAAGTGCAACGCGTCATTAGGACAAATTCTGAAAGCGTCCCCGGATTTTGTTGAAAAAATTCTGAGCGTCGCCGGATTCGGAGAAAAAATTCTGGTAACCCTAATTAATACATGTAAACAAATACCGTACAGTACAAAAGCTAAAAAACTAATAACCTATCACATAAAAAAGTGTACGTTGAAGATATATTGTCGAGAGAAGAAAAGCGTCCAAAAATAAATGATTGTTATTAATTCAATTGCGGTGGAGCACACGGTTTGGTGGCAGTTCCCTTAGTCATTTAATTGCCACTTTTTTATCATCATATATAATTTGAGTGCTAAATTCCCTTCCTATTTACTTTTGTGATTTACGAATTTTAATTTTAAATTCCTTCAGCGTTTATGGTAAATTATTCATCACTTCACTGGGTAATTTGTTCCAGTCCCTGATACACCTAAATTCAGCAGCTGTTGCAACGTCGTACTCATTAAATAATATTTATTATTTTATTTCAAAGCAATTAGTATTATCGTGTATTTTAAGAAATCAAACATGAAGAATAACGTAACATTGTTTTAAAAGAAATAATCTGAACCAAGGTATGCAGTATTTGCCTCAATGGTCATAACAATAACAAAATTTGCCAGGGAATGCCATAGCGTAGCTATGTCGTTGAGGTAGGTGACAAACTCATCGGATTTTACAAAGCATAAGGGAAAAGATCAGTTACATTCGGCAAATGTACAGGTGAGGGAAAATTCAACTTTCCTTCCGGGAACAATTCTCTGAATTTGCCCTAAAATATCACTCCTCCATCCAAAATTCAACTGTTCATTCCAAGTTCATAATTATAAACCCCATCAGCGAAATATCTGGAAACAAAAGTACGATACTGTAAGATCTTATGTTACTATGATTCAAGGAACCTGAGTCATCTAGTTTCGTTATAGTTACACGTTTTACATCTAACGCATTCCAAAACTGATACCGTATCACATTTCGAATTAGTGAGCATAACTGTCATCGTTCTCGAAGCGTTTGATTAGTATATTTTAATAAACTTCAATTTTTTAGCAGATTGTAGAATTTATAGGATCTGTTGTAGTCCTTATACATACTTCTATTCAAGTAGTTAATGATAGCCCTATTTCATTCGCTTTACTAACTACATACCAAGTATGTATCATCTTCTTACTATACTTTCAGTTAAACTGTAAAATGATATAATGCACTAGCTAATTGCAATACCAATGTTGGGAGGAGTGTCAACCAGCAAGTGAAATGACATCCTGTAGGTAAAGTCAGCAGGAACTTGCACGGGGAGGTAAGAATCCGAAATACTTATTTATAAAAATTTTAAATGTATTAAAAAGGAAAATTTTCATTCATAGCGTCTTTTAGAACATACACAAAGTACCTCACGTTTCTACCATAGCTTCTCTAATTCTTTCTTTCCTTCCGTGTCCAGAAACGCACTAAACTTCTTCCTCCAGCTTTCAGCGGCTTTCTGTAGCTTTGTCCTTCAGTAACACTCGTACTCTTGCTGAATCACCGGTTTTTCCAAGTGTGGACAGAGGTGTAGGTGGGATTGTGTTTGCATTGCTCCACACTCTCATCTTTCGTTCTCTACATAGCTTCATCTCTTCAGGTTGCTTTTGCATTTAGATACTACTACCCTGAGGCGATTAAATGCTCTCTGTGTAGTATACTGTAATACACTATCTGCCACACACTTTTAGTGAATCGCAGAGTAATTGTAATAGTAATAGTTCCAGGTCGGACCGGGATAAAAAGAAGAAGGTAAAGAATGAAAATACAATTAATTACTGCAAAAATGATATTGCAATTTTTTTGACTGATAATGAAATTAAGATTTATTTAGTGCATCTTGTAAAACGAAAACGGATTTCCTCAACAGGCCAGCAAGCAACAGGGTAGAAATGAGATTCTAAATAGCGCGCTCTGGGTCTAATTCAGTCCAGTTCCAAGATCTTGATCTGGACGGCAGGATTTAGTGGTGATTACCGAATGGATGACACGGCGCTGGCTGATGCTTGAAGCAGAGCACGGCCAAGAATACACTCCGTGTTACCAGGCTCTCCGTACAACGACGGACAGCGAAACTGGTCGGCCCGTGAGACACCACCGATCACACCAGGAACCAGACTGACCTATTCAAAACACAATCTCCCATTCGGGAGGCAAGTAGCAATGTCTTCCCGTGCGGCAGCGAGACCTCTCGCTCTGGAAGCTCACACAGGACTCCCCACACCAATGCACTCACCCAGTGTCTGCCGTTCGTCAAAACAGCTGACACTCTCATCGCCAGAGCAAGGGCTCCCCTCACAGAGGGCGAAGGAAGAAAAACTGTCTCACGCGAACTCACCGCTCTGTTCACTGGATCCCAGATTTCACTTTGTTTTATGTCTATCATAATGCTCATTGTCTTTATTAAATATTGTAATGAGTCAAACCTGACACATTACAATACATTACATTATGTCCCCCAGATAGTTACTATTTTAGCTTGTGATTGTTATCGCTGTAATTCTCATGCCAGAGTGTTTTTCATCTAGTCTCTGGTGTGGTTGATAAGGGTATGGTTCTCTTATTGAAAGCCAGAACGCACTACAGTGTCAAAGGTTCGTTAAGTTGTTCAAAGCAACAAAATAATAGCTATACAAATTTTTGCACGATTGTATATGATTTGGAAGGACAAACCCCAGAACTACCCGAATAAAACCAAAGACTCAACCTGTTTGTTAGCCAGAAAGAGAGGCAATTACCCAATTCATTAAAAATAATTTTGATCGCGTAAATTTTGTAGATGAACGAAACGTGTACAAGATAATGCATTCGGTATAGCTTCTTTTACTCTTGCCAGAAACCCTTGGTGTCATCCTACAATTGCTAGAGCACCGTCAGTAGCAAAGAAGAGGATGTTACTTAGCGCCGTAACTATTACATCAAAATTTATTTATAATTCTTAAAATATTGTTTCCCCTTTCATATCATTTACCAAACATTTAACAAATTACAATTATGGTGAAATTTTTCCTCTTTTTCAAACACACATAACCTAAAATTAAATATTCATTTCCGAGGAAAGATGACTCGTCAAGCGGTATAGAGACTTCAGATTGTTTTAAGTATTCGCATGAAGAATTTTCGACGCTTTGAGCCCTACTGTCATTCCTTCTTTGTACTGTGTTATTATTTAGTGGAGTTCTTCTTAAAATATCGATAGCTTGTTCATGCAGAATGGTGCATATACCCTCACTTATAACTAGTAGAATAGTTTCTTCACAAATGGCGTGCAGCTTTCCGAACTTCGCACTCAGTACAGAAATGTTATAACTAGAGACTGGATTATATGCATATTAAACGCTAGAAATATTCTTATGGTCCGAATTACATTTTGTATGTTTATGTTTTGTTTGCCATCTTTTATACATGTTTATGTATTTTATTTTGGGTATGACTGGCTGAACTAGCACGACCTGGCTATTTTGGTTCCTGGCTATCTTGGTGTGCAATCTTATGGTAAAAGGCTACTGAACAATCTGAGTCATGGTGAGAGATGGCGTGATATGTGAAAGAAGGATTTGAAAGACAATCTCCGTTCTTTCGAATCGGTTTGTAGAGGAGCTAACTGTAATGATGCAGATAGTCTTGGTTCGATTCAGACCATGAAATAACAGCCCGGACACCCCTGCAGGAATGCATGCATGGTGGGGGTGGGACGGGTTCAGTCTGACGGGAGGAGTCATAGAAGGACAGTGCGGGGGAGAAGAGTGCTGTATGCACAAGTGAGTGGTGAAAAGGTCTAAGTGAACGTCGCACGTGAGAGTGACTAGTGTTTGGTTACTGCCAGTATACCAGCGGGACTCCTGCCACATAATGGATACCACTGTGCTACGACAAATGATTATTGTAAGCAAAACTTTTTTCACATAGTGAAACAACGAGACGCCCCACAATTATTGCTGAGGTCAGTTATCCACAGTGCAAGTACACTCCAAATCGAGTAATCGGCAAATGGGCTGATCAACATTAGTATGACCTATAAGCGCCCTGAATTTAAGAACAATTTCACGCTCTACCTATAGCCAGGACATATTTAGTTCAAGAGTTTTAATTTTGCTAGTCGAGTATCAAATTATATTGTATTTCATATTTTATTAGTTCTTTTGGTAATTGGCTGAAAAATGTTAGTAACTACGGTTCATGATTTGATTAACAGGTGTTCTTTATGTAAAATAAATTAAATTTATGTGAAATATCTTTCATTTCTGGAGGTACCTTGCAATATTTGATTAAATTAAAGTTTAAAAAGATAAGATGACTATTACAATATGCATGAAAAATGTTAACATATGCAATATTATACTATATAAAAATAATAATTTAAGATTTTTTATTTCAGAACCGTCATTAAATTAGTAAGTAGTTCAATAAAATATTTATAAATTCGATAATTAACAATTATATAACTTCTTTTTTTACTTTTATAAACGTAAACAATTGGGTACTGTTCCAAAATTTCAATAGTAAGATTGTTTCTTCGGTCTCTCAAAAAATTTTAATAAGAGGAAATGGACCGTTCCACATTCACTGATGGAAAAGGGCAGTATTTGAAATTGGGTGCTGTGTCGCAGTCATTGCTTCTGGAAAAAGTTCACACCTCCCCTAACAAAATCTATCACTTTGACGCAAAGGTTCAAAACCTCGATTATTGTTAAAAATATTTTCAACCTTCACTTTAAATTTACACCGGAATACCTCTGGCATGCGGATCTAATTCATTAAATTTACAGATTCAGTCAACATCAATTACCTTCAGTTTCAAACTTTTTAATACTCGCAGTTATGTGGTAAAAGCGAATAATCCGAGAGTATGGTATAACACGCTACCTAAAGAAAAGAGCAACAATAATAGTTACTCTGTGAAATAAATTGGTAGCTAGGGTAACGTTTATAAAGAGATGATAGTTATAAGATCGAACGAGCGTAATGAAAAAAGTCGGTGTGTTCGCTTTGAGCTTTAAAAGTTGCTGCTAACAAAGACCTTGTAAATATTCGGATCTTTAAGTATTTTATAACATGTTAATAAAAGGGAATTAAGTCATATAAGTTTTACCATTTATTTGGAGTATCAAAGAAGAATCCAATAAGCAGTAAGCTGAAAGCTCACTCACTTACGAGTTAAAACGATCTGGTAGCTAGGACACAGAAAGACGTATATCTAAAAATATAGGGGAACTGCACCATTTTCGGAACCTGCCAGAAACTGGTACTAACCTGGTGAAATTTACATCAGTCGCTTCGTCGACATGTCCTCTTCACGTTTTGCGATCATACATTGCGAAAGGAATTTACTTAAAAAATGCCAAAATGTGACATGACAAATTGGCGTTACATGCCGCCAACGTTGAAAAAAATCAGTGACAGTCTCTTAAAATGTTGATTTAATCTTTGGTGTAATGTTTTCATGCCTTTTCAACTCTACTCCTTTGTAAAAAGTCGCACAAAATTAACAAACACGCAATATAAATTTGTAAATAATTTTAACTATATACAAATTTCAACAGGTTAGTACCAGTTTCTGGCAGGTTCCGAAAGTGGTGCAGTTCCCAAATACAGCATTAAAAAGGAGTATAATCAATGAAATACGACGGATATTACATAAAATACGATAACAGCTGTTAAAAATTTAGGGTATTTAGGGTAGGTATTTGAGACAGCGGAAAGATTTATATAACTCTTCCTTTATAATTTCTAATTACAAAATCGAAGATCAGGCTCAAGGGCAATGGGGCAGTCAACCTTTGATATATTTAACTAATATTTAACAAATATTTATTTACAAAAAACTTCAACGAGGCATTTTGAAATTTTAATATTTTCATATTTAGTAAGTATTAAATGAAAAATAAATAAGACAGATTATTTAGTCCGGCTTAAAATTTTGCCAGGACGTTTCAAAATTGTATTTGTTAAATATCGGAAAATGTATTCGAGCCATGCTGAGATTTAAGCACTTTAATATTTACACCTAGAAATAAATAATTCTGAAAAGACAGGCGATTTAGGTTGGACTTTATACATGCCAGATGATCGGACATGTTATGCGATGGCGCGAGTGAATTGTTCGCATATCGGGATGGCGGCCGGCTGATTTGAAACGTGTCGCAGTGCGATTAGTTCTCGCCAGACCACGTCACTCATAGCAAGCATATAGTTGATTAAAAGGATTTTAAAGCAGTTCAAGATTCACATTAGTAGATTTTTTTTTTTAGATTTTTCATATATTCGACATTAAGATTACATATGTGATGTATTTCTACTAATAAAATATTTTTTATATGTCATCTGTGTACCATATAAAAGATTGAAAAAATGATTTAATTCAAAAATAAAATTACTTGAAAAATTTATTTTGATGAGCTAATTACGTATGTGCAAATATATATACAGCACACCTATATTTTGTTCTTCTTATTCTCATCAGTATTGATTGTTTCACTATAGTCAACATCATTAACAACAAAGGCTTCTTCAGTGCTCGAACACTCTTCTTCTCCTGATTCTGTTGCATTATGCTGAAAATAATAATGCATTTATATTTAATGAGTAATGCTTCGAATAATGCAATTATGAAAGAAATGCTTCAATTTATCTGTATAATTTTCATCGGTATTCTCATGTCTTTCGTTAAATATAACATTAAACACTAATTGTAACACATATTCTCCATCATACCAATGAATTTCTAATGCATTGTATTCAGTTTTTAAGGAACTCGGAAAACGCAAATGAGTATTACGCCCATTTCTTGAAATGTACTAAGCACTTAAGACCTGATGACGTAATTCAACTTAACTCGCTTCAAAAATTTATTTGTGAAATTTATGGATTTAATTGTATGAAACTCATAAATATAGCAATATTTCATAAATTATGCTCTACCTACAAAGCTGACAACAAAAAATATTATTTTTTAAAAATATTTGAAAAACTTTATCCTTCTACTTTGCTTCCACGCACAGTTGTAGTCTTAAGAGCTTAGTGCATTTCAAGCAGTCGGTGTAATACTAATTTGCCTTTTCCGTGTTCCTTAAAACCTGAATATAACGCATTAGAATTTAATTGGTTTTCTGGAAAATGTATGCCACAATTAGTGTTTGATGGTATATGTAACGAAAGACATGAGAACACCGATGAAAATGATACAGGTAAATTGGAATTCCATTATTCGTTGTATTATTCACTTAATATAAATGAATTATTGTTTTCAGATAATACAACAGAATCAGAATAAGAAGAGTATTCGATCACTGATGAAGATTTTGCTGCTAATGATTTTATTAATAATCAAAAAATCACTACTGAAGAATATATATATATAAATATGTACATATATAATTTGTTAATAAAAATGAATTTTTCAAGTAGTTTTATTTTTCTATTAATTCATTTTACATTCGTACACAGAGGACAAATAAAAAATATTTTATATATCACATATCAATATTTTTCGTTCAATGTCGAATATATAGAAAATTCGAAAAAAAGAACCTACGAATGAAAATATTTTAACAGCTCCAAATTCTTTTTAAACAACTATATGCTTGCTATGAGTGACGTGATCTGGCGAGAGCCAATCGCACTGCAACGCGTTTCAAATCAGCCGGTCGTACAGTTCACTAGCGCTATCCCATAAAATTTCCAATCACTTGGCAGGTGTGAAGTCCCACCCAAATCACCTGTCTTTTCAGAATTATTTATTTCTAGGTATAAATATTATCGTGTGTAAATCTCAGCATATCTCAAACATATTTTTCAAATTTTAAGAAATATAACGGCCTGGCAATATTTCGAACCCGACTAAATAATCTGGCTTACTTGTTTTTCATTTTTAATACATACCAAATCTGAAGTTATTAAAATCTGAATTGCCTCAAGAATATGTTTTTTCATCAAAATTTGCAAAGTCAAATATTCAAATATTGGCTAGTATCCACTACGGTTGTACCATTTCGTCGAGTTTGTACTTAGAAATTACAAAGAATGTGTTAAACAAATTACAAAGGAAGTGATATATAAATTTTCACGATGCCTCAAACATATACCCTAAATTTTTAACAGTTCTCCGACTAGAATGTTAATCACTTTACTTCTTTAGTACTAGAACTGTTAAATGCTTCCTTATACTGACAAACTGTCATAGCTGATGCATAATCAAAGTCGTTTACTACACCTTTAATGGCCTCATTTAAAAGAGTACAGTTTCAATCCAAGTTGCCCATAGAGTTAACATTGGTTCCGGAGTTAAAGGCACAAACTAATTTTTTAAAGACATTGTTAGGAGAATGTGCAATAATAAACGCTTTCTTCGTTGATAAAATCACTTTATTTTCATTCCCAAACGGGGACCGTACTTCTTGAGCGAGTCGTCGTACTCCGTGAGCAAAGCATGCCACATCAGTAAAATGGGATAAAATAATTGGTGGTCTTTGAGTACCTTGATCATATCGTGAGCACCATCTGAGAAAAATTTTATCACTCTTTCATCTACAGAAATTGAGGAAATATTTTCTTAAAACCCCCAATGTCAAATCAGTAGATGGAAGAATGATCTGCATTTTCAAGTTCTTTGCAAGCCACGAATAAGGAAGAGGGTTGTAGTTTTAGAGCACCGATAGTTAAGTCTGCAATGCAACGACCACAACTGTCGCTAATTTCGTCAGCTGAAATACAAATAATGCTATTCGTGAGTTCAATGTGTATTTCTTCAAGAACAAATATGTATGGTATAGGTATGTAATCTCTACAAAATGTTGATGTGCTTTATTTTGATTGGAACCATATTTTTGCAGAAAATCTTTGATGGCAGGATTTGTAAGTTTGTGAATAGGAATATTACTTATAAACAATGCTTCACATTTACAAATGTTTAAGTGATTGTTTAAAAGTTGTCGTGGGTCTTTGTTTTGCAAGACTTGACTTGACGTGCTAGTCTATTTGAATTTATTTATTTATCTGTTTCAAATAGTATTTTCCTTGCAAACTTGACAATATTAATCTTTTCCGTCGAAAATAAAAGTTCCAGGGTGTTCACTATCCACGAAAAGAAAACCTTTTTCGAGAGGCATGGTATATATTAATGTTTGTACAAATAAAAAAAAATTAAACATAAAATGAGCTTGCAAACAAAACGATGCATGATTTGTCTTGCAGAATGCTACAGTACGCGAGCCGCGGCGTAGAACGGCATCTCCCGTCATTAGGCCCATTCCCACGGCGCGTGGTGTCGCAGGACGCACATTTCATCTTTTACCGCCTCTTCGTGGGTCGAGGCGCATAGTCCCTGCTAACTTGTGCGGCAAAGATGAAAGGCATCCACTATCACGCGCTGATGGACGCGCCGGGGGAACGTGCCATTAATCTTTCATTAGTCTGTTTTACCTGGACGCATATCCACGCTTTCACAAAAAATAGACGCACGATTGCTAACAGCCGTGATGCTATTAGGTTTTGACAGCTTCAACATAAGATTTTATTTATTAACTGGGTTCACTACCGAAAAATATTGTAAATATAGCTAAAATATGCATCATCACTGGGTTCAATAACAGGTGAAAATGGGCTTAATATGTAAATGCATATGCAAACATGCAAATGCATATAATCTGGTCTCTATCTATAACTAAGAAGCAAGTAGTCCATCGTATTTCGCTCAAATGTTGTCGCTAAGACCTGTCGCAAAAACTTTTTTTCAAACATATATATATTAATGATTATTTATTGTTGCTATGTACTTCTGTCAAAGACAAAACAATAATAACACTAATATTGTTAAACCTGGTCTTTTACGCTATTTTCTGGATCGCTCTATTTCATATGCAAACTGTTGTTTGATTGGCTGCCAGAAATTCTTTCATCAACGCAGCTTGGAGGAAATAAGAATACTTTCAGATTCGCTTGCTGTTAATCCAAACAAAACTGGTTTTTTTCCGGAAGTTTAATTTATCTCAAATACACGTCCACAAATCAAACAAGGAGCTACAGGCTACCACTTAAAATTGATTTTAGCGCCAGTACCTCTATATTTTCGTTATTTCGCAAAGCAAATATCCCGGAACAGTGATATCGAACATCAAAATGCGAAATCGGAAATCCCCAAATATGGGGATATTTGTACCCGATATCGGTATATAAAAAAAAAAAATAACCATAATTTGTGTGGCAGTTTAGCACAAGCTTATAACACACAAACATGAACGAATGATATGTTCATTATAGTACAAAAATATTGGGAATTTAGTTTTAAAGCGTTCATACAACAGAATTATTACACCAAATCATTACGTTTGTACCATCAGATTAAGAACCGTTTAGATATTTGTATGGAATATCATTGCTTCTAAAACACAAGTTTACAGTTTGTTGAAATAAGGATACCGCATTAGCAGATTCTTAATGGAATAAGAACTGAAAACCACTCTTTGTGGCTATATTTTTCGCACATCTCACGACTATATAGGCACAAATGTTTGGTTCTGCCAACAATAAGCGTAATCTTATTTTTCCGCAGATCTCAACATAAATTATCAAAACTTTATTTACCTTTGATTTGATCAATTATTTGCGTAAGTTATCGTCAACAATTTTTGAATCCGGACAAAAGGATTGTCTTAGTTCCCATAGGTCCTCCACAATAATAACTGGTAGATTATGTTCCGCAACAAACGAGGCTAATCTTCTTTCACCTATAAATTGTAAAAGATTGAAAAAGATGTGTAGGTCCTATATACTATGGTAGTATGCAAAATAATAAAACAATGTAAGTACTGGTAGGCGCATACTTGGTAAAAAATAATAAAGTATTCTTACATTGTTTAATTTAAATAACAGTTTTTTAGTTTTTGTCACAGTAAACGACAAAATCCTTGTGATTTTCTATTCTGTGATGATACCGAATGTGCTTGTGAAGAATTGTGTATATTGGAGCGTCTTTCCCTGATGTAATAGTCCGAGAGTAGTTAAAAATACAGGGTAGATATTTGAGGCACGGTGAAAATTTGTATAACATTTCCTTTGTAATTTATGAATACAAAATCAAAGCCCTGACTCAAGGGTAGTGGAGCTTAGCCAATCTTTGAATTTTTAACTTGGAAATTTTTATTTACAAAAAAACCTTAAAATTTGAAATGTATTAAAATCAAAAATAAATAAGCCAGTTTAGTCAAGGTTAAAATTTTGCAAGGCGATATCAAGAGTGTATTTCATAAATTTAGACAAAAAGTATTTTAGGCATTCTGAAATTTACACACGACGATATTTACACCTACAGATAAATAGTTCTGAAAAGACAGGCCATTTGTGTGGGACTTTACACCTGCCAGATAATTGGAATTATTATACGATAGCGCGAGTGACTTATACGACTGACTGATTTGAAACGTGTTGCGTTGCGATTGGCAGACCAAGTCACTCATGGCAATCATATGGTTGTTTAAAAAGATTTTGGAGCAATTAAAAGATTCTAATTCATAGATTTTTTTGGATTTTTAATATATTCAACAATAAATGAAAAATATTGATATGTGATGTACTTCTACAAATAAAATAATTTTTATTTTTCCTATGTGTACTGTGTAAATGATTGAAAAAGATAAATTAATACAAAATCTAAATAACTTGATAAAATTCATTTTGATGAACTAATTATGTACATGCAAATATATGAGATATATATTTTAATTTTCCTATTCTTCATCAGTATTCATTGTTTCATTATAATCAACATCATTAGCCTCAAAGTCTTCATGAGTGATCGAATACTCTTCTTCTCTGATTCGTTTGTATCATCAGAAAATAATAATTCATTGATACTAAATGATTAATTCAAAGAATAATGCATTTATAAAAGAAATTTTTCAATTTACCTGTATAATTTTCATCGGTGTTCTCATTTCTTTTGTTAAATATACCATCTAACACTAATTGTGGCATATATTCTCCATAAAAAAAAAAATTCTAATACATTTTTCTGTAGTTGCCGGCCATTATGTTCAAATATTAAGGAACTCGGAAAACGCAAATTAGAATTACGCCATACACTTGAAACTTACCAAGCTATTAAGACCTGTTGACGTAATTCAACTTTGCATGGAGGCAAAGTGGAGGGATCACTGTTTTGTAATGATTTTTTTAAAGGTTCTTCTTTGTTGTCAGCTTTGTAGGTAGAGCAGAATTTATGAAAACTTGCTCTGTTTACGAATTTGATATTTTTGAATCTTTATATCTCAGAAATAAATTTTTAAAGCGTGCAAAGTTGAACTATGTCAACTGGTCTTAAGACCTCAGTAGCTTTCAAGTATTTGGCATAGTACTCGTTTTCGAGTTACTTAAAACCTGAATATAATGGCTTAGAATTTCATTGGTTTGATGCAGATTGTATGCCACATTTAGTGTTAGATGCTATATTTAATGAAAGACATGAGAACACTGATGGAAATGATACTTGTAGATTGAAGATTTTTTTATAATTGTATTAATCATTAAATATAAATGAATTATTATTTTCTGAGAATACAACGGAATCAGAGAAGAAGAGTATTCAGTCACTCCTGAAAATTTTTCTGCTAAAGATGTTGATTATAATGAAACAATCAATACTGATGAAGATGAATAATATATATGTATATAAATTTGAAAATACATAATTAGTTCGTCAAAAATAATTTAATCAAATAATTTTATTTTTGTGCTAATTAATTTTTTCAATCCTTTATAGAGTACATAGATGACAAATGAAAAATGTTTTATTTATAGAAGTACATTACATGTCAATATTTTTCGTTTAATGTCGAAAATATGATAATCCTACAGAAAAGCTATGAATTATAATCTTTTTATTGCTCCAAAATCTTATTAAACAACTATACGCTTGAGATGTGTGACGTGGTATGACGAGAGCCAATCGCACCACAACACGTTTCAAATCAGCCGGGCGTACAGTTCACTCGCGGTATCAGTATAAAAAGTCCGATCACCTGGCAGGTGTAAAGTCCCACACAAATCACCAGTCTTTTCATACTTATTTATGTCTAGGTGTAAGATGCCACTCGATTTCAGGCACAAGGGTGGGGGTAGATTCTCTTTTTGAGTTTAGGGTTTAAGGGATTGGAATGAGTTACCAAGAGAAATGATGAATAATTTACCGAAAACCTTGAAAGAATTTAAAGATAAAATTTGTAGAGGCCTAATGTAGGTGGGTTGCAGGATAGGGGGTGCATGGGGGTGTAGGGAAATTGCCATCAGAGCCTGTGCTCCATTGAAATTAAATTAAATTAAGTATCATCGTGTCTAAATATTAGCATGACTCAAACACATTTTCCGAAAGTTAAGAAACACAATTTTGAAACGGCCTGACAAAACTTTAATTCCTGCTGAATAATCTTGCTTATTTATTTTTTCATTTAGGTACATACAAAATTTGAAGGTATTAAAATTTCAAAATGCATCAAGTACGTTTTTTGTAAATAATACAGAAGTTGACTTGACCCCACTACCCTTCAGCCAGGTCTTCGACTTTGTACTAAGAAATTGCAAAGGAAGTTTTATACAAATTACAAAGGAAGTGTTACATAAATTTTCCTCAAATACCTACCTTAAATTTTTAAAAACTGTTGGACTATAATATTAATATCCCAATTATAACTTTTACAATAGTCATAATTTACGCTTTTACGACTTCTTTGTAGCCAACATGAAAACTCTTTTCTATAGAATTCTAAGATCGTTATTTATTTCTCCCCTACATTCGCGCTTGTGCACGGTTCTTCGACTGACGACATTTTGAGGAGATAACTCGGAGAAAGTTGGTTTCAAAATGCTGAAAACCAATGAACAAATAAATTTGGAATTCTCGTTTATATAGATAAGCGAATTAACTCGGGAATCCTCGAAAAATGTCGAAAATGTAGGGAGTAAGGGTAATACCGAAATGATATCGGGAACATTCTGTAATAAATAACTATTTATTATATAATCGATCAAGAAATTCCCCGTAAAACATAAAAGAAATGGGTTATCGTGGTGAAAATGTAAAATCGGTAAATAATTCGGGGGGATCGTAGAAAAATAGTTACTTTTCTGCAGGACAGACCCCATATCGGTAGAAATCGAGTTCACTCTCCCGGAGCCACCCATGTTAAATCTTGAGGTAACTGTTTGTATTCAGACCCTGGAAGAGCTTAAGATATTACATTGGACCTTTAGTATTTGTGCGACTGCCAAATACCTTCTTATGAGTTGGCTACTGTTGTCCTCTTTCACTGCCTTACTATATTTCTTTTGTGTGCTGCTAAACGTACTCAATTTCATGTCACTGCACAACAATTAATAACAATTTGATATTATATCAATACAATATGAATTAGAAGAGCCTACTACTAAATTATTGGATCTACAAAACTAAATACATTTTGACGATAACTTGCGTTTTGTTGATTTTATTTATTTCGTGTCATAAACGCTGCTTTTACAAAAGGTTAGAAACAATAATAACAATAACAGAAAAAAATGACACCAATCAACACCAAAGAGTTCATATTCATCGCAACGCCTTTGTGGTGGAAAGATTAACCGGCAATGCCGTTGCCCAGGGGACGCTTGGCTGTACAGATTAGCCCACTCTTCTGTTTTGTGTTATCTGATTTAATGAGACACCATATTTTACCAAGTATGCTAATCGATTTAAATGGAGTTTGTGAAAGAAATTTGTACTTCCTTCCTAACTTATTGTTCGTAACCTAAATAAATTATAATATCTTATTAGATGAATTTTATGTTAATTTTAAATAAAATTTAAAATTTTAGAGGCATATTGTTTTTGCACCTCTGCCTAGGTCACGGCTGCCCAAGCAGTTTTGGAGATGGACTACAATCTCAGTTCCAAGTTAGCGTGATGGCTATAATACTTGTCTATATATACAATAGATATTTAAATATAACAAAAATAGTAGTAACACAGTTTAATTACAATCAAAAATAGGTTGGGCAGCCTTGACCTAAGTCAAAACTTCACTTCCGCAGTGGCATCTAAATTCGCTTGTGCGAAGATGACCACCGTCACAATCCTAGCATGTGGAGCAAGATTCCATTTCTGTTTAAATCTGTGTGCACATGTGGTCGATGGTGGTCAACCCTAGTCCCAGTATGTGATGCTTGTCATTACTTGTAATTATATGTGTATCTATATCTATAGATTACTCAGGATATAAAAATTGGCTGTAATTTATTTGTTTGAAATTTTTTTATCTTAAATAATAATGAAAATGGATCACAATTATTTTACTTTATATAATACCTTTAATAGGTGGCCTCCAACATTGAGCCTACAACCTCACTGTACCGGATAAGCCACGAAGCAAGAGTTAGAAAATCAAATGTTATGGTTCCAGAATCTTTGGGTGGTATCACGATTAAGCTTCTTAATGAAAATTATTTATTTGGAAATATTGATTTGGGTAGTGTTACCTATAAATTTTCAGCATTAAAGGCTGAAAAATAGTTTTTCTTTAAAGCTGCTGTTTTATTTAACATCCCAAACTTTAATACTAAAACCAAACCAAGCATTTGCTACAGGCCATGAGCTGTCTTTATCTGGCTCTGCATAGTCAAATTATTTTTTTTAAATTGCCACGCAGCCCGTCAGCAGTCACAGGGACTCCTGGGTGTCAGTAGGGACCACTTTTATAACCATTGAATTAGAAGATGAAAACATCCCTGAAAATTATTAATGAGGAATAAAAATATTTTCTTCTCATTGTCTCATGTTTAAAAAAAGAAAAACAAAAGAAGGTGTGGGGATGTGTGTGTGTGTGTGTGGTTGGGTGGAGGGGAATGTTTCACTAAGGCCTATGGGCGGCTTCATTTCAGCTTTATCTTTTCTGCTTTCTTTAGCATGAGCATCGTATTCTTGGGTTCTAATAACTTAAGCAGCTCGTGTTCTGCTAGAGCTACACTTTAGGAGAGGTTTAGGCCCGCAAGGCATATAAAAAATAAGACAAAATAAACTGGTGTCAGAAAACTTCTAGGCAAACACAAAATAATAGTACAGTGCTGAGCAAATAGACCTCTATAATATATAATACGTTTTGTCTCTAAACGAAATTTACTAACAAATCACACACGCGAGAAACACAGCTTGAGCAACAGACGTAACATTACAGACTAACATACGCATCCGTCTGTATGTCACCATTCGTTAAGATTTCGTTACTACAACTGTTGTTCATACAGAAAATAATAATGATAACAATAATATTCTGTGTCCATTCCTACAGATACAAGGTATTTCCTTGTCAAATTCAATCATTATCGATATAGCCATTTAGTCGTCAAAACGTAACTAAAAGACAGAGGCCTACTTCTGCATTTATGATATTAGCACTGACCACTGATCAATATAGCGTAAATAAGTGTACATGTATAGCATTGCACCCATAAATTTGTGATGTCTACAGTTTAACATGCAATCCGAACAACCAAGCGTCCAGGCGTGCCTAATACAATAAAAAACAATGTTTGCATCTACCAAGATTTGTACCGATGACCACGGTCCAAACATCAGTAAGCAATCGCGTTAACCAGTGAGCTACCAGATAGCTAGTTATGCGGAAATGTAGTACAGAGACGTAAATAACCTACTCTTCTGTCTATTGCTGATCAGGTAATATTTCAAAAATATGTAACACGTATTATTTATACATAAAAAAGTATGCTTTGTCCATCCTAATGCCAAATAGCATCTCTTGTCAAATTTCATCACGATAGGATTAGCAGTTTAGCCCAAGAAATGTAACAAAGAGGCAGATAGAGAAAATTACTTTCGCATTTATAATATTAGTGTAGATTTATTTTAAGACTTGTCAAAACCGAAAGAAATCTTGGGATTTTGTATATTTAAGCTTGATAATGCTGCTCATTTGAATTTACACAGGTATCTTAAATATGGCACAAATAATGGCCAACTGGCCATATAATATGTGCACTCTTTTCTCTCTGGCATACTAATCAACAAACTCTTTGGTCACGTGACAAAATCAAGCGAACGTAAAAATAAAGTTTATATAATATAGAGGCAGATAGCGGTGATTTACCTGGATATTGCAAAGTGAACCCTGAGCGTATGGATACATTTGAGTACAGAAATTACAAACAATTCTTGCACGTGTTTTCATAAGGCTTGAACAACAACATCGCATAGTGAGCAATGTCCTGTACAAAACTTCAAGTTTGGAATCAACTTAGGGATCAGAACCGTTGTATTAACATACATACAGCACACATGTTGTCACCAATGCCTGTTTCGACA
>CM061918.1:24573479-24616761 GCA_031002005.1 Vandiemenella viatica
CAAGAAAAGTGGCGCTGGTGCTAAGGATATTTACAAACCTAACAGGCAGTATTTCAGTTTGAATTTTCTGTCAACAGCCACTGAACGAGTTGCACACACAATGTCACTAAACCTGGTAAGTTAATAATTACAATTTTCAATTGTTTCAAAGAATTTTTATTTATATATAGAAATGTAGGCCTACCTATAATAATGGGTCATACTTTAAACATAATAAAATTCGTACAAATTGTTTTTGACTCATTTTTAAAGGTTGAAGTAAAGGTTAATTAAAGTATCATCATAACACATAATTGTATTAAGCGTATTGATGTTGCCACAACAATGGCTGACTGTGAAAAAAATGAGCCAATGTGCCAGAATTTTCTCCACTTTGTTTACACCATTGAAGCCTAGAAAGCTCCACTCCTTAGTTTCTCCAAGTTCCACTGATAACATTTCCATTGTAATCCTCTGAATCAAATACATGAAGAGAAGAGTATGTCTCTGCAGAAGAATCTTCGGCCCAACAAGGTTCAGTAACAATTTAAAATCATTTACTGTTATTCTAACAAAATTCTCTTACCCACGGTGGAGATGTAGTTCTGCCAACGAGATATAATCTCCTTCCGAATGTCTTTTTGCTAGAAAACTTCTAATCCACAATCTCGGTCATTTTCGTTTTGCTTTAGAAGTTCATAGCATACGTCTGCCTTAACAACAAAAGCTGTAGTAACTGAATTGTCCATATGGCCAAAATATTTTAACCAACAAATCACTCCATTCAAGAAACTGGAAAACAATGTATCTGATTTCCTGTTCAAACTTCAACTTTAGTCTTGCACTTGAGATCTCTCTACAAATGTTGCAGATTTCCCAGGCAATTGGAAACATTTGAACAATTATGTGCAACGTGTGCCGGGAACAAGTTGTGCAACATGTGCCAAGAACTTGTCAGAATGGATACCTACGATAACCTGGTACTAACTTAACTGAGTCCACAACACAAATGTTGATTGGATCCTTCCAAAGGTGGTGTATTAAACCAGTATGCCAGAGGTTTGATGTCATTTCCTCAAGATCTTAAAGTAGCAGATCTAGGTATTTTCCATGCTAGGACACTAACTGCCCCAAATTGCTTGCCTCCCCCTCCCCCCATATCCAGCACTGGATTAAAACTGTGGAGTATCCTAGCATAGGACATATAAATGAAGCACCCGTTTTCAGACTTGATATCTTGTATAATGAGGCAAGCACCTTATCTGCTATAAGGTATTTGTTAATGAATTAATTCTTTTCTTTGTTATTAATAGTAAATGAACCTTTATTCACATCAGTATTCTTCATAATACTGAACTTTTACCCTTCGTACAGTACTATCCATCACGTCTCCTCTCTCTCTCTCTCTCCATTTTTTCTTCTTAACAAAACCCATCCAACTTTTCTCTCTGACCTACTCCCACATTTTTCTTTGGTAATCTTAGATACTACATCACCAACATTTTTGTAACAACTAATAAAACAATTAACTGGTTATTCTTTTCTGTTTCAATTGACATTAAATTAAATAAAAATATACATTCATATGTTTTCCCGTATACATGCCGCCTCATTTCGTTTTGTACAAATCCTGAACTCAGAAATTTTATAAAAATGAAATGTTCTACAAAAAAGGGAAAATATTTTCACTTATTATATTGCGTTATCCCTGATTTTTGTTTGTACAACTTTAAATCAATTTTCTTCTCAACCCTATTTTTTCCTTTTTTAATAGTACAGCTAAGTAAAAGGATTTCTGTGAACCTTGCTGCCGACTTGAAAATAACTACAGCATATATCAAAGAATTTCTTTAATTGACCTGGAACTACTTTTCAAATTTGAAGAATACCAGGACTCCTAAATTAATGTCAGTCCGCTTTATATGCTTTTAGCATTGTTTTTTTCTTTCTCTGCTTCCAGTTTCTCATCTCTTCTTTATATACGTCATTCATTTTCTTTATTCTCCCCATTAGGTATAGTTTTTTGTCCTTCTTCATTATACTTTCATTAAATTCTTCACTTTGCATATTTTATTCCTTTTCTGACAATCCTCCTTTAACATCAAACAGAAGCCATTCTACTTCTTTGGTTTTTTTCACAGTCCAAACTTAGTTTTCTAATTTCCCTCTGAACTTCTCTACTTGAACCGTCATTATTATTTCCAATTTCCTTACTATTCCAATGATAACTACGCCCAAAGATTCATTATAATATCCATCTGCAATTGTTTCTGTGTGATCAACTCTTCTTTCTTCTAACGCTGCCCCAACATATTCAGCCATCTCTTTATTATCCTTTTAGTCAATTTTTCCCATTAAAAATATCTTATTCCTTCATCTTCTTTATTCGTATCTCTTAACTCTTCAAATTTGCCGTCGATCTTTATTTTCTTTTTGGCTTGTAACACTGGTTAATCCTTCCTCGCTGTTCTCCAGATATGTTTCAATATTCGATTCATCAGTTGATACCGTACTTTCATTTCCACTTTTCTAGTAGCTATGTGTTCGTACATTGTTCTCATCCCTATCTCCTGACTTTCTTTTACACTACCTTATTTCTTTAATTAAATCTTCTTTCAATTTTTTCTGCTCCATAATTAGCTGCATCATTAAAATTAGCATCTAATCAATTTGTCCTCTTGCCATTTCTGATCTTTATTTTTTTTTTTTTTTTTTCAGGAGCCTGCACTGGTGTGAAAGATCCCCCTTCTCCTTCACTATCCCCTAACAACATTAAATCTTTGTCAGTATTATCACGGTCAATTCCCGTCTCACATTCCTGATGATAACCATTCAATTCACCTTCGGATATATTCATACTAGATTGACTGGTTACAATGCCCCCTGAGTGCTGGTCATCATCAGTTAAAATGTATTTGAATCGAAATACTGTGAAACAAAATAATAAATAACATATCAAAACCACGCAGGAAAGAAATATATGGAGAGGCGGAGGCGGCCATATTACCTATCCATACAATTCCTATTTGGATACAGCATATCTCGAGAATTAGGAAAGATGTCGAAAATTTGTATTATTATATTTTATTTGTCTCGGCTTTATAAATAAGAATCCGTCATCAAATTGTTTCTTCTGAATTTCAACAAAAAACATCTCACATTTGAGACAAATTATCTCAAAAACTAAGCAGGATATCAAAAACTTTTATTTTTCATTTTTTATTTTTCTCATCGAGTTACATAATAATCCATCATCAGATTGCGGCGTCACGTTTATCCTAGAGTCCCTTTGAGGTTTTCGCTCATATTCCCCGTTTCTTTCCTCCATGATCAAAACGGCAAACAGGGAATTTTTCTACTATGTGACTATTCACCAGCAGTATTTTTATAGTGTTTTCTAACAACAAATTAAATTGCAGGGAAAAATTATCTTTAAAATTAATATTTTTCAACAATATATTTCCGTTCTATAATATTTTAGTGGCTTTAAAATGATTGTCACAAACATAAGGAAAAAGTTATCTGTTAACAATTTACTTAGCTACTCCTATGGCAAAGAATATGTTATTCAAGTAATCCTACGATGTGACAAGCGAAAGTGCACAAGGATACATTCGTCATGTCTTGAACAGCAACAACGATTTCATAAACACGTTTTTAACTTAGCACCCTTCACTATTCACTGTAATTACATTCACAAATAACAATAAAATATCAAAGAAAATCTAATATTTTTTCACTTAATATTACTCAAACCGAATCTACGAGAACGAAATAGTACTACTCCTTGACTTGAATTGAACACAATCGACTCTTATTTTCAAATTATAAACTATTAGTTGCTCAATTTATTATATATTGGTTGTTTAATTTTTATTGTCTGTTTACTGTAACCGTGCAAAATATTCACTCTACCATTCTAATTTCAACAGAACCGTTAGAACCGTTGAATTTTTCCCCAAAATATAATGAAGTTTTTTTTTTTTTTTTTTTTTTTTTTTGTAGGTACTTGCCACATCAATGATCGTCTCCTCTTATATACAAAAATTGCAGGTTAAAATTTTTCTTTTAATAAGCCAGTATGCTATTGTTGTCCTGTCTTCTTGGTTGCCAAAATATAAGGTATTTGTTAATGAATTAATTCTTGTCATCATTATTAACAGTAAATGAACCTTTATTCACATCAACATTCTTCATGATACACAATGTTTACACTTCATACAGTACTATCTATCACGCCTCCTCTCTCTCTCTCCATTTTTCCTTCTTAACAAAACCCATCCATCTTTTCTCTCTGAAATACTCCATAGATTATAGCCCCTCGTTTTTGTTTGGTAACCATTAATATTACATCATAAACATTTTTGTAACAACTAATAAAACAATTAGCTGGGTATTGTTTTCTGTTTTAATTGACATAAAAATATAACTTCATATATTTTCCATTTTACCACCCAGCTACCATACTTCTTATGTTTATGCTTTGTATTTGCATTTCCATGGCTTGGATATGAAGGTTTAAGTGGTTATTGTGAAGGGTTTTACCCCTTGCCAACATCTCCTGGAATATAAATTGATATGTAAACAGTTGTGGATTAACAGAATGCAAAAGTACAGGTTCCAAACACAAAAAAAGTATAAACAGGACATCACTTGAGTTTATGAGTGCCTAACTAGAATTTATTGAATTTGGACATTAAATGAGAGTTAAAGAACAATGCCTATGGCCACAACTTCAGAAGTGACTTTAAAATGTAGAATTCCTCACCTCATGGATGGTATTGTTACCTCACACCTGCTCTCCAAATCTGCTGAATGACTGATGAGCACATGCATCCTGTCCAAAAGATGACCAACTCTGGTAGAAAATAAGGCCACAGTCAATAAAGGATTCATTAGACATGAGTCTTTGTAATTGATGGGATCTGCATCCATACTCTGCAATTCAAAAATATTGTGGGAGGTAGAAGGTGCTTTACACAAAAACTCTGCGATTTCCAATCATGAATAGCACGACCTAAGAAAAACTTCATATAAGCATCAGTATGGCATCTTATTTCTGTAATTTTATCTCATGCCCTCAACAGGTTGGTGGTTGAAGCATTTCATTGCTGTCGTGAACCAAAGAGGTTATTAGTATATATGTCTATAAATTCAAATGTAATCTATGTTGTCTGTCTGCCAGACAATACCAGCCCAAACTATGTGCCAATTCTGTGATGCTTTTGTAAGGACTGTGGAAAAAAGTCACAGCTCTTTTCTGTACTTTCTTCATTGTGTCAATCAGCAGCTAACATGTGCTTGCAAAAATGTGGATTAAGTCTAGTTTGTTTGATGGGTTTTATGGAAAATTAGGATTTTGTTAAAATATCTACGGATTTTTGACACATTTTATCATTTGTGGATTTTTACTTATATCGGTGTTTTGTTAATCTTTGAGCATATAGTATAAATGCATTACAGAATTGTCAATAACTGTGTCATTTCCTTGCAACTGCCATGTGAATCAACCATTGAAATAAAGCTCATATTTTATTTGGTTACAATTTTTATAGATCTTAAAAGACCGTAACACAAAACTATCTGTGCACTCTTTATGCACGGTAACACTGTCTTTGGCACGGCTTACAAAGGAGTGGCTTTCGAGAATGCTTTACTAATATCATAGAATCAAAGTGGTCACAGTTTTTAACATTCCTGTTACAGAAGATATGTTAAATTTAATGTCAACAAATAAAATCTATGGTCACTAGGGAAAAATAAAAAACTACTAGGCATAGGAGCAGCAGTAACGAAAGTGATGATGTATAAAATATGTTCAGAGATATTTCCTACAATAATAATAATGTAGAATATTATTTTTGTAATTTTAAAGACCTGGAAACAAAAGTATTCCTAATTTTGATTCTCTCTTCAATATTTATTGTTTCAGTCTTTCAGTTAGCGATTCTCTGGATTTTTGGACCAAATCTACAGAAATTTTAGCCGCTATCTATGTATATTCAAATTCAAGTGGCTGGCAACACTGGCATTAAGTCAACTGGTGGTGGTTCAGTTATGGTGTGGGTCATTGATTTAATCATATGGTTAAACTGAACCATTCCTTCAGAAGAAATCACAATGCTCAACTTCTTGGCAACCATTTTCAGCACATTTAGGCTTCATGTAGACTGATAAAGATGAGGCATCAGAAAATGCACTTCAAGAGGCTGGAGTTGGTCTAGTACAATTTGATGCTTGTTACTGTGTAGATACAGTATATATGTATCTGATAAGAATTAATAATAAGTAGGAAGCTTTACAACAATTTATGTCCCCTTATGACTCTGCAGTAACCTTATATGAATAACCACTGGCTAAAATTTACTGTAAGAAATGAAAAAATTACATAAATCTGTCAGTTTCAAATTAAACCTAAAATCAAATTTTTAACAATCAATACTGCATATGAATTTTACCATTGTCACCTAATTGACACCTATATGAATACTAAAATGGTAGAATTTTACTGATAAAATTTTACCATTACAGCCATCACTCATTATTATTATCATCATTATAATTTAACTAGTAATAATTTTAAAATAATTCTTCCAAATTTTTTTATTGTTCACTTCAACATGTTGTTTCCTTTTGTTGTATATAAACCAGGGGCGCCGACTCTGTGGGTGCTCGGGGGCTCTGGCACCCATGAGAGGTAAATAGTGGGTGCGGAGCACCCATGAGCACAGACATCAACAGTAATCAGTAATGGACTTCGAGCGACACCTGTATTACTTACGTCATGCGCCGCCTGGCAAGGCAAGACGTCTCGAGATCGCGCTTGGTTACGATGTGAGTGTGAACGTCATCCCCAAAGAGAATATAAACACTACGTTAGGTCATACCTAACACTATCTAGTGTGTGGTTAGTGTAGGTTTGTTTAGTAAAGAGCCGCACACATGGGAATCGAGCAACTCGACCCCGCGCTACCGTGCTCAAACTTGCCCGCCATCGGTCGCGCCTCATCCGTCCGCCGCGCAGCCAGCGCTTTCGCAGCCGCGGCTCACAGGCAGTCTCAGGTGTCCCGTTGGTAAACAAAACACATTAAGAGCAGGCTGCGATTGATGTTATCGTTTTTATTTCTGAAAATTATTAGTTTTGACAGATAAATTCGTCTTCCGAAATCGTAACCTGAAGAACCCACCACTAGTAGCTCTTCTCAGCTTAGTACAGCTCAGCAAATGCAACCAGAAGATGTTATTTCTGCAAATTCAGTTGAACGTAAGAAAAGGCACAATTTTCATAGTGGCAGACAATTATTTCATGGCTGCTAAATGATGAAGATATAGATAAAGGGGTTTGCCAAACCTGTAAAGAAACAATCTCTAGTGGCGTTTCTGCGCCGAAAACATCAAGAGGAGATGAGTAGGCCTACATTAAGGCACTAACTCAAGGTGCTTTTAAAAAGCATGAAAAGCCTGAAGTTCACTGTTGTTGTGTACCGCATTAAGCCAATTTATAACGCGGCGTCAGTGTACACTGAATGCTATCAAAAAGTAAACTATAATATATGAAAACAAATCATTTTTAGTGACCGGGAGCCTAGCCATAAAGGACCACGAGGACGAATATTCAAATTGCATTCAATGTTGAAGCTGTGAGTACAGGATATTTTCGAGTTAAACACGTGGCAACAAAAATGGGCGGCTGTCATACGATATCACTAACGAAGCGTGTGCAATTTTGAGTGACAAAATACTGCATAAGATAATAAAAGTAGGGCAAAATGAGGTCTGATTTGTTTGAAATTTTCATTGACTACAGTACTAAGAAGATTCGACATAAATATCAAAATGTGTAGGGGTCTATATACAGATGGTGCTTCTGATGTTCAAGCGCATACTTGTGGATTAAATTTATTGAAGCAATGGCAATTCTTGTGCATTACACCGCTCACTCGTTCAACATGGTGGTTCAAGTGACAATAGGAGAAGTAGGTACATGTAACAAGAGATATTTTAGCGTGTAGTTTTCGTGAGCGGTTCATCGAAAAACCAGGCTTGTTTTAAATCACTACAGGCACCTCTCTTTGTGGCTTTTTTTACCAATAATATAGTGTTGTCGTATATCTTCCTTAAAAACTATTCTAAACAATTATAGTGTGCTGGTATGTTCTTTGAACGACACAAAAAGTCAGGAAGATGCTACACAATGATAATGATTTCATTTTTATACTTATATTATTATGATAGGAACCCGTTCCTTATTGTTCAATCTAGTATTTTCTACACATCTTTTTTCCCATCTCCTCTGTTTATTAATTACTAGCTATTCCTGCGATTTCATTCACGTAGCGATCCTTGAGGACACAAATAAAATAATAAACTCCTTATTTCCAATAGGAAGAAACAAATTATTAGTTATATATCTATTACTATTATAAAGTTGAAATTCTATAACTTTGTAACTCAATCGCGTTAAAAAGGCTGAACCAATATTAATGAAATTTAGTGTGTTTCTTGGCCTGGAATAGAATAAAAAAAATACAAAATCCTTCTTTCCTACTCTGCCTGTCTGCTCGCTTCTTACTTGAAATCTACTGGATGGATCTAGTTGCGATTTTCACTATTATATAATACCGTTTGGTGCCTCCGACTTCGTTCATGTTTGTCAAGGATTTTGAAGGTTTTTATTTAATTTGCATGAAAACCCTAAATGTTTTATTGATAAAAAGTAGCGTATGTTATTTCCTGCCAAATCAGTAACCCGTCAGTGATAGTTTCGTCGAAACTAGTTCACACTTTTTGCCGGTTCAAAAAATAAAAAAATAAAAAAGTGTCATTAAGTGGGCATGAGCACCCATGAGGTTGTCTAAAACTCGGCGCCTCTGATATAAACTAAGGAATGATAGGGAAATAAGACTTAACACTTACCACAGATGAAGGCAACTGGAAACAACAAACACAAAAAAGAACAAAAACAAGAGATGGGCAATATTTCACTTATAACCTTATTGTTGCAGAAGTGACACACCAGGCGGATCCAGATGTGTACACAAACACGGAGCCCTAGGCCACCTTCTGTAATGTCTTGCTCATTCCTGTCACGTCATTCTTATGCCTTTGTCCTTCCAACTTTCCTTTTTGTCATGTTATTATGGCTATATGGTGAAATATTGTGAATTTCTTGTGTTTGTTCTTTTTTGTGATTGTTGTTCCCAGCTGCCTTCATTTGTGGCAAGTGTTGGGTCTTATTTCTCAATCCTTCCTTAATTTCATTGCCTTAAAGCATTTTCCTTCTCATTGTAGTTATATATATATCCTGTGAGGCAGTATCCCACATCACCCCCCCCCCATAATGTTCTCCTGTTGAAGGGCTTCACCCTGAAAATTTCTTTATCAGTTGTGTTTTTGCCTTTTCTGTGTGTTTGTGACCCACATCTATCATCTAAAGGTAAGTGGTATCTCATTTCCCTATCCTAATTTTATTCCTTTTCACTACTTAGCACCTTTGATTTCATTGTTCAATTTTACCACTACCTGCAATTTATGTATAATAACATTGAGCAGGAAAATGCTTCCTTAGTTTTATGTACATAAGATCATCTCATTCTTTCCAACATATCAACAGTTCACCCAATCCACCTCCTCTCCCACCCTGTCTTCCGCTGCCCAACCAGTCATGTGGTAAACTTTGGCATATGCACACCCAGATCCATATCATCAATTCCTTATCACATGAATAAGGTGTTAAGCCGAAATATTGTATACAATTCTGTTCTTCTCATACGTTTTTCAGTTGTCGTAGCCTTCAAGTTTGATTAGTGATGAGCCTTTCCCTATCCTTTGTTATTTATATTGCCTAAAAGCATCTTCCTTTTTCCTTGATAATATTACTGTTTTTACTGTAAATAATCCTTTAAACTAGCCATAAAAATTTGTATAAAAACCTGATAATAGAATTTTAATTTAAATTCCTCATTGTAAGGATAACTTTTGTTCCCAAATACAATTCTGTAGTTAAGTATTTTCATGGAAGAATGTTTAAATGTAAAACTGTCTCAGTAATACTAAAATGACAACAATTCTTCATACTGTTTTGTAATATAATATTTAAGACACAGAAATAAATACAAGCTACAATCATCTGCTCTCCTGTTTTCAACATTCAAATGGCCTGTGTCATCCTTGATGAGCCACATGTGATCAATGATAGCAACATCCTGTAACAAGTAAAATGGAACTTAAAAATGCAGTTAGATATGTAGATCATAATTAAACCAGACCATCTAATATGTGCAGCATAATGCACAAATTTGTAAACTTGAAATCATGATAAGGCAATACTTTCTGGGTACAGACAAGGGAGAATCCATAAATTATGTGTTTCAGTCAATGGGGCGGAAGAATGGGTATATGCTATGCGGGGCTACGTTGTGGGGGACGGGGGGGGGGACAAACAACATAGCTTTTCATTCATTTTATTTGTCACAGTTAAAACAGGGTACAGAATACACATCAGCATGTGGATATTTATTTCCATCATTTATTTATCTACTTATTTTAGATACCATGTATATTGACAGTGGTGAGAAACCGTATGATCTAAGGCATTAGTTTTTTAATCTTATGGGGCCAGTGCATTTGAACTAAACAATACATGACACAAGTATTACATGCTGAAGAAATTTTAGACTTGCAGTACCTAGACAAAAATTCACTTATACATGTCACATAAGACTTTCTAGCCAATGACAGAATTCTTTTGATGTTATGAGAAAATAAGGTTGTTTTGATTCAGATCACTTGCATGTCACCACATCACTGTTTGATAAAACAATTACTTTTTTATTCAGTCACATGAATTTCATTACATCTTTAATTATACTTATCCCTGAAGTATTATTTCAAGTTAAAAGTATGGTGTAAAATGACACTGTAGGATAAACTTGATGGGGCATACTAAAAATATTTTCCAATGAGTTTTAGATATGTAAAATAGCATCAATGAGCTATGGAAACCATTTAACCTGGACATAGAATCATTCTCTGGTAAAGTAGAAATATAGGTGACAGAACTGCAGCAAATAAATAAATACTGCAGATCTTCTATGTTTTCCTTGTGTGGCATGCATAGTTTGTTTTATTTTATCAGTTAATATTCAATGATGAATGAGATTAGGAGATTGTTTTTAGTAACACCTCAAGAAGGAAAGGTTACCTCCCTGCACCTGAGACAGGGATATTCCCAATAATTTATCATGCATGGAAAATATTCTGTTTAAAAAAAATTTTTTTTGAATTATATGATTTGATTGTCGGTTGAAAATAGTATTAAATGATTTTTTAAAAAAATCTGATTGATTGCTAAGTAAAGGAATTAAATTTTCTCCCCAGAGCAAATTACTTTAATTGTATTAATACTGAAGCTCGAGTAAGTGCCAATCAGTTGTACAGAAAATTTTTATTTACTCCACTGAGTTTACTGGTTTTCACGTGCTTTTATTTTAGTAAAAAATTAATTAGTTTTTTTTCGGTTCACTTATGTTGATTGGCCTGTTGGATGTCTTCTTTTCTTCGCCTGCTGCTCCCTCCCGTGTTGACTTTCCGTTGCTCCCGCCACTCTGTGTTCGCCTGTGTTCGTTGTAGTATTCCCTCTGGTCGAGACGCTGCGTCTGCCATGGAGGAAGGAATAATATGGAGACGACGCAAGAGACCTTTACCACGCATGGGAGTGAAGCAGGCCGGCGGAGGAGTGGGGGGGGGGCATGGCCGGAGTGGTGGGGGCTTGACCGCTTCCCAACAAACACGGGGAATATGTACAAACACCTCAAGGGGACTCTAGGATAAACGTGACGCCGCAATCTGGTGATGGATTATTATGTAACTCGATGAGACAAATAAAAGATGAAGAATAAAATTTTTTGATATCCTGCTTAGTTTTCGAGATATTCTGTCTCAAATGTGAAATGGTTTTGGTTGAAATTCAGAAGAAAAAATTATTCAAAGTCAAATTTTATGATGAATTTTTATTTAAAAAGACGAGACAAATAAAAAATAAAGAGTAAAATTTTTCGATATTTCACCTAGTTCTCGAGATATACTGTCTCAAAAGTGAGGTGTCTTGAGTTGAAATGCAGAAGAAAAATTTCGCAAAAGTCAAATTTAATGATGGATTCTTATGTAACACGACGATAAAACTCGATAATAAGGAATAAATGTTTTCGATATCTTGCTTAGTTTGGGGGATATACAACATCCAAATTGAGGGGTTTAGGTTTGGATGCAGGCTGGACCAAAAATTAATTCTGTCAAAGCCACAATGATTACATGGTTGACATGCAGAATGGATATTTCAGTTTTATTACTACCACTTGTGGTTAGTCTGAAATGTGTCCTAGACCAGAAAAAAAGTAAGAGGACCCACTCTAGGGATGAGCAACCCAGACATTTTGTAGGCTGGTACCAGAAATAAAATGTTTATTCAGTCACCTTAATGAACATTCTCTTGATCAAGATGTGTTGTCTATTTTCACAGCCCTACTTATTAGGACAATTGTAAAAAAATTATCTCTCAGTTAGATTTAGATACGGGGGGGGGGGGGAGAATGTTGTACAAAAAAAAAAGAGACTAAATTAGAAACACATTCCCCAAATTGATTTTGTTCAAAGGCCAATAACTTCTTTATTTATGAAGCCCATTTTTATTTCTGCATGAACCTGTTTCGACATAAATAGATGAGAAAGATTTCAAAATCGGTAAAAATAGGTATAGACGTATTTACAAACAGAAACAAGTCTTATATGAAGCTTTAAAAATAACCTAAGTCAATGGCCTGAAATAGCTATTTAAAAAATTAATAAAACTCACAGCTTCTCACATAACAGTTAATTTCATCATCCATTGTCAGTATAATCAGCAACGTGACGAAAGAAATCGTAATAGTAAATTCACTGAATCGCGAAGTAAAACACGCCCCTTTAAATCTCATTTTAAACACTCGTTAAAAAATAATGCTAGTCTATTATGTGCAAAATAGCAAGTTTGCTGATTTTCTATACTACACCAAGAAAAATTTGAGAACAAAGTCATCCCATTGAGAGCTATGACTAAATATTTATAGACGTGCTGCAAAGTTTGCGGTGTCTACCGCTCACTTCAACAACGATAATTACAATTCAGCTTACTTATGAAATGATATTCCAGGTTCTTTCCTGTCTGGCCTATTTGTGCAACCGTACGCAACACAAGCTGGCATTTTTAAACACTTATACATAATACTAAATGAAATAATCACTGCATCTACCACAATGTGAACACCTTAATTGTTGGGAAGCGCCATATGGTCGCTGCCGGTGCTGCCACCATGCGGGAGAGTTTAGTGCTTGCTTCACCGATTTAACGTCACTTCTCCTCCATATAATTCCTTCCTCCATGGCGTCTGCTTGTTTCTGGGTAGCTGGAAATACACCGCCTTGTATCGCTGAAGCTACCGCGTTGTTGTGTCTCTGGAAATCCACCGCCTTGTATCGCTGAAGCTTCCTCGTTGTTGTGTCTCTGGAAATACACCGCCTTCTATCGTTGGAGATACCTCGTTGTCGTGTCTGTGGCTGTACCGCTGAATTCCGCTTCCATGGAGGAAGGAAATTCCTTCATGTCCGCTTCCACTATTGACTTTTAAGCGCTGTTCTTCTTGGAAACACACTACATTGTTTATTCCACTGTTCAATTGTTATCCACTTCCCACTCGCTTTCTTGTAATTTAGACGATTTTAACATTCTGAATATTCGCCTATCACTATTACAAGTCCTGTCACGTAGATCGCCATGTGGAATTAAAAACGTTTATTAAAAAGCTGAAAATTTGAAGGAATTTAAAGATAAAATTTGTAGAGGGCAAATGTAGGTGGGTGCAGGATAGGGGGAAGATGGATGTGTAGGGATATTGCCACCGGAGCCTGTGCTCCATTGCAATTAAATAAATTAAATTAAATTAAGAAGCCCTGTCACCACTTATCATATCTCTGATTTGACCTGGCATAACACGCCCTCCTGGTAGTATGGAGAGTGGAAATGCTCTGTCAATATTTATAACTGAACGAAACACACACAGAAGAATGTTGAGCACAAAACACTATTTATTGCACAAAGTTTTTTAGTTACACCACCGACCACCGAACCTTATTTATTTAGTGTGTCATCAAGAAGAATTAACGACTACCCTGAATAATTGTTCGTGAAGATTGCAAGTCCGTAGCGAGTGCAAGCGTTCTTAACATTCCACAAATAGCACAACACTGTATTTCATTATCTTGCAGTGATCTGAATACACTAGTAACAGCAGTTCAGCGTTTATAGTATTCACTCAGCATTCACAAGTAGACACTGGCTTATCGAACCGTACGAAACGCCGGCTCAGAGCTAATTACACCTACGCGGGAGCGTGTAATTTGTATCCACGATGACTATTGATTTTAACACTATTCTCACAACAGTCAAACTTGCTAATCACTGTATTCAACAGGCGTTACGAAAACGACAGCCAGTCCTCATCCGACGCGGTAGCGCGAACGAAACTTCTTTTATCACCAGATTACTTCACTGTTCATTGCACACATGCATACACGCGCTCTCTTAACACGCAACGTCCCGCCATAGATCAGCGACACTCCTCTCGATCGTTGAGATCGATTATCGACCTAAAACCCGTTGATCGACTTTACATACAGATTGAAAGGTCCGACTAGCTATCGTAATGTGACAACCTGCTGGAAAGAGTAATGACGGAATACACGAAAGAAGTAAGGGAACTCGGTTACAAACTGTTGGAAAGAGTGATGACGGAATACACGAGAGACGTAAGGAAAATTGGTTACAATACTTTGGTCAGACCATTGCTGGAATATGGTGGTGTAGTACGAGACCCACATTTTGGGTATCAAATACAGAAATTGGAGGAGTTGCAAAGGAGGGCTGCCAGATTTGCCTTTGGAAATTGCCTCAAAACACAATCACTAACTAATATAATAAAGTAACTCAAGTGAGATTTATTGAAGGATAGAAGCAGGGTGAAGAAAGTCATGGGAGTGTATAAGGCCTATCCTGGAGATAAAGTATGGAAAGATATTGGTGAAGAATATTCAAAGAGGTGCTTATAAGGGTAAAGATGACCATCACCACAAGCTGGCACATGATTTCAGGCATATAGGGGGTGGGAAAAATTTCTTTGTTACGGAAAGGGTGTAGGTGACTGGAACAAATTGCCATGAGAAGTGATGAATAATTTACCAAAAAAATTGAAAGAATTAAATGAATTAAATTAGTAGAGGGAAAAAATAGGTTTGAAGAGGAAAAGAGAAATACGGGTGTGTAGGGATATTGCGACCGGAGCGGGGGCTCCATCACAATTTTATTAATTATTATTATTACATAAAGAAGAATGGAGAAGTTAGATGAAATGGCAGGTGTAAATCACTTTGGATTTAGGAAAAGTCGTAATATAAGCGAAAAAATTGTGGCTTTAAGATTAATACTTGAAGGGCGCATCTAGAAAAACAAAAGAAAAGCTTTTAAGAATGTTAGGTGTGGGCAAAATTTTAAAGAAGCCAGCTCTTAAGTACCGTCATAGAAGAGTACACCATAAACTATTTAATTAAATTGCAATGGAGCGTTTGCTCTGGTGGCAATTTCCCTACACACTCATATTTCCCCCTACCCTGTATCCACCTACATTTGCCCTCTACAAATTTTAACTGTAAAGTCTTTCAACGGTTTTCGTAAATTATTCGTAATAATCACTTAGCTATACATGAAGTAGAGGAACATGAGAGACACGCATCATTTAAAAAGGTTCTGAGAAAAGGTTGCAGTCTATCTCCATTAATATTCAACTTGTATGTGGAGGAAGTAATAAATGAAGTAAAATAAAAATTTGAACGTGGTATAAATGTTCAAGAAGAAATAGTCAGAATGGTACGATTTGCTGACGACATTGTCTTGTTAGCAGAACAGGGTGAGGATGTTGAGAAGTTACTGAATGGCATGAACAAAATACTGAAGGAAGATTTTGGACTAAATATAAAACCAAAGCAAATCGATATTGATGAACTGTAACAGAAATTATACCAATCGCAGTTGGTTAAATATAAAAAAAAGGGTGGGATTCGATAGCAGAAGTTAGCGAATTTTTCTACTTAGGAAGTAAAATGACAACCGATGGAAGAAACAGGAATGATGTAAAATGCAGAGTAACATCAGCGAAAAGAGACTTGATGAAAAAGAGAAATCTCTTAATTCGAAATATTTATCTAGAACCCAGAAAGAACTTTTTAAAACTATATGTGTGGAGCTCCTGATGCTAGCTAAGCATGTACTTGACGAATACCAGAAAGAATAAAAATTTAAGCATATGAAATATGGCCTATTACAGAAGGATGCTGAAAATTAAGTGAACAGAACTAGTATTGTAAATGGTGTGTGTGGAAAGAAGTTTGTGGAAGAGTATAACAGAAAGAAGAGACAGGTTGGTGAGTTATATTCTGAGACATAGGGAGTTGGTTAATTTCTTAGTGGAGGGAACAGTGGAAGGTAAGAATTACAGAGGAAGACAGAGATTAGAATATATGAAGAAGAGGGATGTAAGGGGTACGTTGAGAAGAAGAGGATAGCGCACGATAGGAAGGGATGTAGGATTCTATCAAACTAATCGAAAGACTGATGAAAGCAAGAAAAATGATATTTATTTCAAAATTTGATATTTTAATTTTTATTTTATTATACAGCGCAATTTTACCCTAAGTTACTTCACTAAATGAACAATTTACTTAATCTTTACAAAGTAGCACGAAGTTATCCCGTAACCCATATGCGACACGATTCAATGTCATGCTTCATTTTCGATCTCGGTTGTGTCAAAAGTAACGAGACGATAGTTAGGAGTACTGATTGGTTTAGTAACGAATACATACGGGTACACATTCTTCGTTACTTTCACAGCTCTGTACCAAATTATATTTCGCAAGTTGCATATGGTACATCTTTCCTTGTTGAAGTTTGTGTTTGTTAACAGATGTCTTGCAAGGATTAGTTTGTGTGATAAGAGTGAGAAGAAGAAGAAGGTACGGAACGGTAGAAAAAAAAAAAAGGACCTGAAGAGGAGGACATGGAAACCTCAGCCAAAGAACACCTCATTACAAGACTCACCAACTAAGATATTATTACCACCCTGTTCACTATACGTATTACATTATGTGGAACCCTAATTACACTTTATTACAATAAATTTCATTAATTGTAACTAGAACATTATTAAATACATATCATTAATACCAAATTAATTATTTACCAAGTAGAGAAAAAAATATAAAATACTGTACAAAAGGGTTAGACATAAATGACACAACTTCTGACTGTAAAACATCAAAACAATCATTATTGAAATCTATTAACAGCAACAGTTCCAAAACACTACCCTGTGACACTCCCATTTTCACTTCTTCTTTTGTTGCTGGATTTTTAACCTTGCGTTTACGCTTTATACCTTTAAAGAATTCTTTTATCGGGTACATTATTATTTCATACCATAAAATTGTTTGTATATTATTTACATCATTTAATGGCTCACTCTGTCTAAACCCTTTGAAGTGCGACAATATCAATTTGGTCTCTTTTGACGATTTTATTCGAAATATCCTGCATATAGCCTATGAACTGAAATTCACATCATATCCTCGCCTAAAGCCTTGTTATCCACTTGAAAACCAGATACATACCTCACAGAATTTCTGATGTGATTGTATACCAATCTCTACATTATTTTACTTACCACTGATGTAGATCGATTGGGCTGTAATTTTCGACCCTATTTTTCACCTCTTCTTTAAATTCTTCCTACCTTTACTTGACACTATAGCACTTTACCATTCCTGTGGTAAGCAAGACTCCAGACTCAATTTAAATAAAGTTTGAAGGTAAGATTAAAATATAACACCCTGCTATCTTTAAGATATGCATAGTCCAATAATCTATGCAATCCAGTTTATACTTTTTTTTTTTAGTTCTTCTATATCGAATTCCAATTTTTTTAGTCTGCTTACTTCTAATTGTGTGGATAAGCATGTTCTCCTATTAAGGGCGTAGCCAGGATTTTGTTTAGGGGGGGGGGGGCAGGCAAGAGAAAACTGATAATATGTATGCTAAAAAAAGTTTATTAATGTAATACATATATTAATATTATTATATTTTAATTAATTATAATTTAATTAATTAGTATATATAATTATACTAATAATCATTTTCAAGCTACTTCAGCAGCAATTTTATCACAATTTTCTTGTAAAAGTTTTCTGCGTACACCAAGCATGCACAGACAGGTCAGTTGGATCTCTAGAAAATTACCATCTTATTTAACTCTGTCATAAGGTCTAGTTCTCTAAGATTTTCTGTTATCATACCCTTGTCCTTCCATAGTTTATACCATAGTGCGACTTCATAATCAAACAATTTTAACTTGTAGCATTGGCAGAAACATCATGATTTTTTTAAAATCAACCGATGAGTTAATTAAACTTTATCTGGGATGTAGCTAGGGACTGCAATCCAGCAATGCGGGATCCGGCATCATTTGGCAGTCTGGCTGATCCAGCACCTAATTAAGCGGATCCGCAATCCGTAAAATGGGATGAAAACATGTTTCAGTCTTCGTCACCGTGTCTCCCTGTCGTCACTTTCCGGTCAGACTCGTTCTTTACCGGTTGTATCGCCCCGTTTAACTGTATCCTTCAAGTTGAGATTTGACTCACGGCAACAAATGTGTGTTGTGTGTTTGTGTTATGTGCAGTACTGTAATTTGAGTTATGTCGTCCTATTGCAAAACTAGCTCCCAGATCGTACACACAAAAAAGATACAACTAGAGTTGTTTCTGAGGAGTAAGTAAAAACAATACAAAAAGAAGGTTACAGTTATTTACAGATATTTCAAAATCTAGTGCATAAATGATGTGTTAAAATGTTTTTGTCATAAACTGTACTTCATTGTATTTCAATTATTTCTTTTCAAAAAGTTGATTTCTATTTCCTAATTCTGCTAATTCTATAAGATCTATGATACAATTGCGAATATTTTCGTCGAATGTTTGATGAGTAGACATCAAAAAAGAAATCACCTATATTTAAGGAGGGACTACTCGCTTGCTAATGCTCGTCAAGCCGTCACAAATTGAAACGTGTTGATAGAGCATTTAACTTGACTTGTGTAGGCTGGCACTTGTGGCTGATCCAATCGAGTGTCTGCTTTTTGGCACAAATCAAAGAACGTTTGCGGCAAGTGCTTGTAAAGCGCCTACTCGTTTCTGCGGACTTGATACACTTTGTGCACTGACGGCGGATAGACATGCGTTCCTGTTTGTTGTGATAGAAGTGCCGCAGGAAAAATGAGTAATTGGTTCAACAACGATATTTCACATTCCTTGAATGCTAATATTCAAAATCAGCATATCTCTTCCGGCAGAAGTTATCAAGATGGCTCATAAAGAAGCGTGGTCACTGAGCTTAGTGGGTGAGCAACTAACGCTCTGGCCTCGCATTCGGCAGGACGCCGGATCGAATCCTCATTAAGAATTGCGGTTTCCATTGTTTCTCCAAATCACTCTAGACGAATGCCGGGATGCTTCCTTCAGAAAAAGACCAAATCCGAATTCTTTCCCATTCCTTGCCCCAAGTCCTTTCCCGCCTCTAATGACCTCGTTGCAAAAAGTCACAAAGTAGCTCATTAAAGTTATTTTCCATAAACTCTCTGCAGTAAAAAAATAATTGATATAGACATTATAATACTGTAAAAACAATAATTATTATACAATTTTAATTATAAAACAATAGTTTTATATAGGCCCCTAATTATATTAAATGAAATACATACATGAAACTACATACTAAACATAGTTACATGAATGAAATTATACCTGGAACGGTTTCTATGGATTTTTAACATCCACCATCTTCTTCGCCGTCTTTCTCGTTGTATTTTCATTTTCGTTTAAATTTTTATTATAAATATAGGTTGAGCAAAAATTTATATCCAACACAACATCGAGTCCCTCACGCTTTCATCTCCAAAACATGCCAGCGCATTCGCAAGCGTGTGGCTGTCAATGTTCGACTCCCCACAATTAACCAAGCATTTGTAAAGGTTTGGAGTTTTCGGCAAGTGCCAAGCGTGTGGACCCGGGGTTATATTCACTGCAAAGAAACACATTTTAATATCAGCTTTCTTTAATATCAGCTTCAAGGGCGTAGCTTTCTACGCCATTGTTCAGAGCTACCGTATGGGTCACAGGACACACAAGCTCCGATTGTACTCACACCCACAGGCAGTCCCCTATATCACGTTGAGGGACAATTAGACTTGAGGGAGACTATTAACTGATCGAATGCGGAACTGGATTTGAAAAAAAAAAATTTGTCTGTGCCTTATTGATGTTGCAGACGAGAGCCTACACCTCTCCCATTGATATTACCTACAGAACCATTATTTCCCATTCATTCACTGCATGCTCCTACTCCTACAGGCCTGCTGCATCTCGCCTACCTGAGGTTTTTCTCCTCCAGACTCTGGTAACAGGTCAAACCTATTTGTCTCCCATAATATTCACTTACATCAACAAAAACTTTCACAATATAGCGAAAATTCTCAATGAAAGAAGGACACAAGACGCCATTTGGAAGAGACAACTTACAACACAAAACATTAACAACACAAACAATAAATTCTATAACTCAAGTATATACATACTAACCTGCAATGCCTGCCATACACAATATATAGGTTAAACAGTAGAAAATTTTACATAAGGGACAAAGTGCATCTAAGAGCATTAAAACACAAAAATTATTCAATATATCTTGAGCCCGTACTAAATTATAATCACCAATTAACAAATGTACAAACAGATTTGCTAATTCTTCAATAGACTGAGAGTAAAAACAAATATACTGAAAAATGATTTACAGTGCATAAGTGCAGCCTAAAGAAGCAAATGTGAAATAAATGGAAAATATAAGTAATTCTGTTTGTATATCATAATTCCGTTGCATAAAATGTAACATAAAACAAACTAATTACATGTTTACACAAACACTCAACACACAGAACTGCTCAGGATGCTTGAGACAATGAAGTGAAAAACGCTCGGTAAAAATAGAAACAATCAGATTCAATTGCGGAGGCGTGGGGTTGATTATTGACACGAATTGATCGGATAGTTAAGGTTAGTGCTTGCACTTAATTATATTATAAAGAATTGCTAAGTAAATTATTAAGTTTTATTTGTATAATGGATAGTAGAATCTACACGGTGCGAGATATACGTTTAAGGTTTGCAAATGTGTCTTTGTTTTAACAGTCCAACGTACCATTTGGGATACACCATTACAAGCATTTGATGTAAAGTAATTAAAATCTTCCAATAAATTGCATGTTCTGGAGGAAGGGGACGGGAATCCACATCTTTTTTTTATTTCGATCGAGAATTTAAACAAAACGAACTGGATTGGGATTCATTGGACAAAAGAAGGGTGAAGACGATCATGGGAGTGTACAAATGACGTATTGGTGATGAGGCGTGGAAAGATATTGGTGTAAGAATTAAAAATGATGCATGGAAGATAAGAGATGACCTAGACCACAAGCTGGCACTGGATTTCCGGCAAAAGTGTGTGGGAAGATTTTCTTTCGTAGATAAGGGGGTAAGGGATTCAAATATATTGACAAGAAAATTGCTGAAAAATTTATCAAAAATTGTGAAGTTGAAATTATTATAGAGCAAATTGTGACAGAAATATGTTGGAAATTGATTCTCTTCAAGAGACAGTTTCGACGGTACAATAATATAGTGTTAGCTTTCCTGTCATAATATTTTGTTTGTTCTTCACACAAATCCACAGTTTTCATCCGATCTCGATAAAACTTTGCTCACTTATCCTTTGAAACAAGGAGAAAAATACTGTCTTCATTTGGTTGAAAAATTATCTGTATAAATAACACATGTTGTCTCATAACTTCGAAATACGGCGATAGACAGACACGTTGGGTATGGTCGTCTCCGTACAGCGTTTCTGTCTCGTGAACTAGCAGCTTAGTGGTTAAAGCGCTTGCTTACGAACGTCGTGGTCTCCGGTTCAATCTCCGTGGAGGCTAAGATTTTTAAAAATTGTTTTTGATCGTAAGAGTCACGGTTGGGCCGTCGGTTATTCGGATTGAATTTTAAACTGTACATATCACAAAGGTAGGGGTGCAATCTAAGGCAATTCGTAGGTAGTCTTGCAATACAGTAGATGTACACTTTTTTTACGTTATATTGATCCATCACGAGTGATTCGTAGTCAGTGTGTGTGTAATCTGCAGTAGGAATACTAAAAATGCGGAAGTAAGTCTCTGTCTTATGTTACGTTTTGACATTTAAATGCCTATACCGATATTGACGGAATTTGACGAGAAAATCTGAAGGGAGGGCACTGGACTTTGTTTGTTCTTCATACAAATCAACAGTTTTCATCCTATCTCGATGAAACTTTGCACACTTATCCTGTGAAACAAGGAGATAAATACTGTCTACATTTGGTTGAAAAATTATCTGTATTAATAATACATGTTGTCTCATAATTGAAAAATTTCCCGTCGAATTGAAGATGTCCGGTTCAATTAGTGGAATTAGGAGCAGAGATATTCGTAATTAAAATGATAGAAATGATGCCGAAATATTCGTAACTTGAATTGTGGCACGATAATCGGCAATACTCCGAGTGCCCCAGCGAACACGTCTCTACTCCGGCCAAGCAGAGCTCAGCCCATGTAGATCTCTAGCCGCTTCGCCAGGAAGTTGGCGCTTTAGCTCAGTGGTACCGCGTTTGCCTGTCAAGCGTGCAGTTGAGGTTCGAATCTTCGTCCTCGCAACTATGACTGTTTAACTCACTTTTCTTCAACTTTCCAGTATGTTCTGGGCCATCTATTTATTCTTTGGTAAAACAAGAATAATCTTTATATATTAAGATGGATGTATGTTTGTTTGTTCTTCATACAAATCCACAGTTTTCATCCGATCTCGATGAAACTTTGCACACTTATCCTTTGAAACTAGGAGAAAATACTGTCTACATTTGGTTGAAAAATTATCTGTATAAATAACACATGTTGTCTCATAACTTCGAAATACGGCGATAGACAGACACGTTGGATATGGACGACTCCGTACCGTATTTCCGTGTAGTGGACTGGCAGCTTGCTTACGAACGTCGTGGTCTCTGGTTCAAGTCTCTGTGGAGGTTTGGATTTTTAAAAATTGTTTCTCATCGTAAGAGTCAGGCCTGGGCCGTAGGTTATTTGGATTGAATGTTAAACTGCAGATATTAGAAAGTTAGGGGTGCAATGCGAGGCAAATCGTAGGTAGTCTTGCAATGTTGTAGGTGTACACTTTTTTACGTTACAATGATCCCTCATGTGTTGTTCGCAGTCAGTGTGTGAGTATGAACCACAGTAATATTATTATAAATACAGAAGTAAGTCTCTGTCTTTTTGTTACGTTTTGACGACTAAATGGCTATATCGATATTGATGGAATTTGATAAGAAAATCTGTATGAAGTGAGCAGGATATTTTTTTCCAGTATGATTAACAGTTGTAGTCACGAAATTTTGAGACCTTATCGAATGGTGACTGAAATATGTTGGAAATTGATTCTCTTCAAGAGACAGGTTCGACGGTACAATTATATAGTTATAGCTTTCCTGTCATATTATTCCGACTCGATATTCTTTGGGACCAATCCTTCGTTACCAACAACTTTCTATATTTAATTCTGGCAAAAGAATTCTTAATCCAGGCGTACGAAGTCGCGGGTACGGGCTAGTTTTTTTTATATTTGCGGCTGAAAATTTGGTTGTTGGTTGATACGAAACTAACATTATCATAATTTTAACGATCGCATACCTATTTATTTAGCAGCTATCAGAAGACAATTTATATCCTTTAACCACCTCAATGCGTATGAAACACACGTTCTTTGACGAAAGCCACCTGCTTACATGTGCTGCTCTGGTTTTCGATTAATCCATCTTAGAATGATTTGGTCAATCGCCACAATACATTAATTTTGAGTGAATAGCATGTTTTTTCAACTCCTTGTTATTATTACGACTAAAGGCAAAACAAAAAAGTTATATTGAAGTCTTCACAGCTGTATCACCAAATTGCGTTGTAAAAACACCATACTTCGACGGCTGCTTGTGTCGTGTTCCTCACGTGTGAAATTCCGTGCTTTTACAAAGCAATCCGGCGATACATCCGTGAGGACTTCAATGCAATACGCTGTGAAAGTCTCCTTCTTACATAGAAAAAATAATTTACACTCTAAAAAAGTCGTTACGCCACTTAAAGTAATACTGAAATACTTGACAGTTTAGGTCTTGGTGAGTTGTTTCTTTGAATAACATCGAATCAACTACAAGATCAATCAAGGAATTAGGAGGCATAATAATGAATCCCACAATAACAATCCTTGTAAAAAAAGACCAAGTCTCGTGCTTGCGCAGTGACAAAAAGTTATGTCTTGTTCCGAGTCAAGTCTACACTTTACAGAGTATATTCACTTTGTGAAACAGAATGCTTTCTCTCGGTATAATAGAACGTTTATTTAGAATTTAAAAAAAATAAAAAAACTGGTGACTTTGCCATTATGCCTACCACGTTTTTAAACTGATGCGATGTAATGTAAGGCACATAATATAACGTAAGACTGAATATTTTCCATTTTTGATTATTTGTTTAGAAACTGGTTTAGATTTAAAAACAAAAATGTAAAACCTCGAAATATACATAGGACATGCTTTAATAATTTACTTAGCAATTCTTTATAATATAATGTTAAATGTTAATTTTTATCATTTAAAATTAAAATTTATTTATTAATTTAATTAACGGATGTTTATTGTTTGATTTATTAAGGCTTTAAATTACTATATCTTTATATATATAAAAATCTCGCGTCACGATGTTTGTCCGAGATCAACTCCGAAACTACTTAACTGATTTTGATGAAATTTGGCTTACTGTGTGTAGTTTGGTCCAATTTAAAAGATAGGATAGTTTTTATCTCGATTATTAACCTTAATATTTATTATTGCGAATTAAATGTTCGTTCAATGTTTGTCGAAGGACAATGGTTTGTACTTATTTGCAAGTGCCGTGAGTTCGAGTGTTCTGGTGGCTCAGTGCTTAAGGCATCTGACTGGAGATCCAAAGGCCCCTGGTTCGAATCCCTATGCCGGCTGGCATTTTTATACGCACTTAACTGGGCCTTCACCTCCAGCGCAGGGGTGGCATTGGCAGCCAATAGAAACCCTGTCACCATGTCATTACTACCGCTCGAAATTATTGTTATTATAGTTCCATAGGTTTCTAACACATGGGGATGTATTAATTTATCGACACAACACTAGGTTATATAGGTTGGGTAACCATGCAGTAGATGGCATTGTGTTCCGATTTACTTAAGTTACAGTCTACTCCACGTCATATGTGTTTATGTATGACTTAACCCAGTTTTGTGAATATTTCATGTAGTATCATTTTTATAATTGTGCTATGTATTGTGTTGTGTATCGTTTGTATGTTATTATATTTAACGACAGTGCAATCACACACATGAATATAGCATTGAATAAAACATTACGATAATTTAAAAAACGTGTACGTATTTGTTGCTTGCTTCTCATTTTCTTCTTCTTTTAGTTATGGCCAGCTAGGGACCACGTGTCAATTTCAATTCTTCCCCTGCTGTTTTTTTCTTTCTTCCTCTCCAGTACTCCTTCATTATTGCACTGTATTTTCTCTTTCTCTCTTCAGACCATTTTGCACCCGTTTTCTTCTCCTCTCTACTTTGGAATCCTGCCATATTCGAAATCTGCTTTCGAAAATATTTTCCTTCTATACTGTTCACTGTTATTACTTCGTTTCAAATCTTTCTTAACCTCTTGAATCCCAAAAAAATATTTTAATATCTTTTTTGTTAGCCTGGTGTCATTCATGCGATAGATATGTCGGAAAAATATCATTCTCCTTTTTTCTGACTGATTCAGTTATTTTTTCAATGTTATGATATATTTCCTCATTAGTTCTTATTTCCATTGTACTTCATTTTTCAATGGACCCAAAATTTTCCTTATAATTCTCCATTCCATTACTCTAAGCTTATCCAATTTCCACGCTCAGTGGTTAAGGCGTCTGGCTGGAGATCGAAAGGTCACTGGTTCGAATCCCTATCTCGGCGAGGATTTTCATAGGCATTTAAACCGATATTCATCTCTGGCACAGCTTACTGTGTAATGTGAAGTACGCCAGAACGCTTCCGTGGTCCTTTGCAATCACTTCTTGCTGGTGAATCAAACGATTCGAAATTGTTTCTGCGCAAGACACGCAAATTCAATTCCTGCTTCCAGATGACGTCTTTTGGAGCAAATAAAATTGGTGATCTCACATCTGTTGGACGTCATTTTGAAATTACATTCAAAATACAAGGCCAGGTGTACCATAAGATTGGGTCGTTGACGCCGATGCCTAATGATGTCCTGAAGTTTTTCCAAATCTATACTGTGGGAAGTTGTGAAGAACGCATGAAAACTCCGTGCCAGTATAATTTCATCGAACAAGCAGAAGAGAGAGCAATTGTGGTATTGTTGGAAAAGAATAATCAACTTATTCAATTGTTTAAAAGAATTTCGCCACAATTAAAAAATGACAACTATCAAATTGTTATCACAGCTAACAAATTACGCCAACTGAAGATAAAGTTGCAGTTATTATAGTTGGTGATCCAGTTGACAATAGAGCCATTAAAATCACACGTCGAGATAGCACAGTTAGTATAATTTCGGATCTACACCGTTCGTATGACGAACTCCAGTATCCTCTGATATTCTGGCAAGGGCAGGATGAATATCACATCAACATCAAACAGTGTGATCCAGTAACTGGTAAATTTAATATTCAACTATTTAATTCCTTATTTTATTAATACAGTAGACACGCGGTATTCCGAACAGAGACCGGATTATCGCTGGCCCACTACATTAATTTATTATTCTTCCAAATTTTTTTTACTACATAATTTCTTATTTTTTCAGGTTATGAAACAAATAACAAAGTTACTTCAATGAAGTACCACGCCCACCGATTGATGTTTAGACGTAATCAGGATAACTATATCCTTCGATATCGTCAACTGTACCATCAATACGTCGTGGATATGTACGCTAAGATTGAATACGAATGTTTGAGATTTATTCTATACAACCAGGCTAAATAACGATCGGAGGAATACATCCACTTACGATATGCTATAATCGGCAATATATACAAAATTTAAACGCCAATGATATCGGTAATGCATTTATTTTACCTTCAAGCTACATCGGCAGTCCACGGAACATGCAGGAATGTATACAAGATGCGATGACTTACATACATTATTATGGTCGTCCATATTTATTTTATTACATTTATATGTAATCCGAATTGGGAGGAAATACAAATTTTACTGTTATAGAACTGCATCGAATTACACAATACATCAAATTGCCAGACAACTTCTGCACTGTTGTTCACTCAAAAAATGAACTAATTGAGAATGTGTTTCCGGATATATCAATTAATTACTCAGATCATAATTGGCTCAGTAATCGTGCTATTTTGGCAGCAAAAAAATGTTGATGTCAACGAAATTAACTTCCAGATACAACAGTTGTTCTCAGGTGATCTGCTGTCTTTTAAATCAATAGACACTATTGTAGATGAAAATGAAGCCGTAAATTGTCCAACTGAGTTTTTAAATTCTTTGGATATGCCAGGTATGCCACCACACAATCTTCGGTTAAAGATTGGTTCATCGATTACTCTACTTTGGAATTTGAATCCACCTAGATTATGCAACGGTACACGTTTGGTCATCAGAAGGATCATAGGAAACGTTCCTGAAACAACTATTTTGACTGGAAAGTTTATTGGAAAAATTGTCCTGTTGCCACGTATTCCAATGATACCGTCAGAATCTCCAATAACATTTAAAAGGCTTCATTTTCCGATTCGTTTGGCTTTCGCTATGACCATAAATAAGTCTCAAGGCCAAACAATGTCCGTTTGCAGCTTGGACTTAGAAAATACGTGTTTTTCCAATGGGCACTATATGTCGCCTGCTCACGTGTGGGGAAAGCATGAAATCTATTTATATTAGCAAAAGACAGGCTAACCAAAAATATTGTAAACCAATTAGCGCTTAGATAAATTAAAATTTAAATTGTAATAATTTAAAATAAAGAAAATAATTGTTAAAAATGTCTAAAAATCAACTTCATCTACCTCATTTATAAAACTGAAATTTCAATTTATAAATAAATAAAAATAATTTATTTATTTTTATAAATATCAATTTTTTTATATATTTTCAATTAAGTAATTTGTAATAAAATGTAATTAAATTTTTTTATGTTCGTTTGTCCTTAATTTCAACTATCCGAAATTTACTTTTGAATTTTCAAATCGACTAAAACGTTTTTGTCTTTATTAGTGAATAATAATTTGACTACATTAGGTAGCTTAGAATAACATTGATTCAACCTACTCAAATAACTGAGTCACAGCAACGCGTGACCGGGTCCGCTAGTTTTAAATATATGCCAATCCCGCTGGATCCCGCGGGATTTGTGCAAATCCCGCAAAAATTACGCGGTATTGAAAACACTGCGGGATTGCAATCCTTAGTCACCAGGTCCGTGCGAGGACGTCGGCATCCGAGTGCCAAGACCGACGACTGCCGACCACGATGCAAATGTTCAGCCCCGAGTGTAGGTTGAGCGTCCTCCGGCAGCATAGCCTAGGTGGCTTCACTGGCTCGCGACGCAGCAATTTCACTGACAGGCCCATAATTCCAGCGTCCTCGCTGCGACGGAGCTTCAGCGTCCTCACCAGGCGGTACGCTTATGCAATGGCGTCCCAGCCGCGAAGGGTGGAACCGGACGGCGCCAGCCCCTTAGCGCTTCCGCTACATCCTCGCCAAATTGTCAGTTCAGGCACGTCAGCAGGTTCGCAGCGTCCGCTACAGGATGCTTGCCGAGTTCCGCGCAGCCGCTCTTTCGGTAGCGTACACGTCAGTGATGTGGTTGCCTTCGTCCGTCCAACTTGGTTCGCCGCTCCACACTGCAGCGGTCATCCGGCAGAGAGAGCCGTCGTGCTTCCCCCACCATCATATTCCAGCGCTCACCCGGCGTGCCCGTTGGCGGTTAGCCAGTATCTTCACCGCAGTGTTTTAGCCACAGCCACGCAGTTGAAATCAACCAGCCAAGATGGCCACCTCAGCGCTTAGGCCGGCGCCGCACACTGTAGCAGTTCCCGGGATTTGGTGGTTGCTGCAGGTGCAGTTAAGCACTGCCTAGGTTCCCGGTATACGGACGTTGTGCAGTGCATACCAGCTTTCTCGCCAGGGCGGTGGCAGGCGTTCAGTCCACCTCGAATCGCTATCGCCACCCCCACCCCCTCCTTCTTGGTTTTTTCGCTAGCGTCACCGCCGCGGAGAATCACCGATGTGCCCTCCGAGGCAGACACCAGTATCCACGGAGCAGCAGGCGGCCGACGACGGCGCCGTGTCTTCCCCCGACATCACGCCATGGCATCAAGCCGACGCTCCAGTTTCTTTGCTTTGGATACCGGTAGTCCCTAGCACCGAAGACGAGAATGGTGGACATAGCTGACGATTGCTTTTTTCGAGGAGTCCACAACTTCCTCCCCCCCTCCTCCCCAGCAGCCAAGATACTTCACTTGTCAAGGCTGTAGTCACGCTGCTGTTGCTCCTTGCTGAAGGTAGCCCCCTCCCCTCCCCCGGTCAGCTTCCCGGCGCGAAGTGGTGGTCAGACCGTCTGTGTCCTTAAATGATCCTATGATCCGCGAGAAGGCAAAGCGTCTCTACGCGCATTTTAAATAACCTTGTTAAGAACGTATGAGTGGAGAATTTCAAGCATCGGAAGGTTGGTCAATACAGTCAAGGTGCGACAATCATTCCATTGCATCAGAATTGTTGCAGAAGCTACATCTGCAGACACCGGCGCACCCTAAAGATATCAAGAAGTATTTTTAAACATATTTGCTAATGATGGGTACAAACCTGAACTAGTGTTTAATGCAGACGAAACTACCCTCTTTTGGAAAAGAATGCCAAACAAAACTTTCATATTCAATAGTGAAAATTGTGCCTCTGGATTCAAGGCAGCAAAAGATGTTGTGTTATATCGCACCAGGTGATTGTGTTATTAAGCCTACAATACTTTACAGATCTTTAAATTCTCGTGCTTTGAAAAATCAAAACAAGGACAAGCTGCCGGTGATTTGGCATGCAAATAAGAAAGCATGGGTTACAAGTGTAATTTTCTGCGATTGGTTCAGGATTTTTTTTTTTTTTTTTTTTTTAATCTGAAACTTGTTTAAAGAAAAATAATTTAGAATTTAACGTCATTTTAATTTTGGACAATGCATCAGGTCACTTTCGGGAGCTTGAAAATATGGAGGAAGGAATATATGGAAACAAAATAAGGCTAAATCTGTGTAACCTCATATAAAAACTCGTCTCCTACAGCGCTTGCGCAGCGGCCAAAGAAATCACCCTAAAACATTGGTATATTTATATTGTGTTTGCTGCTGTGAATATTTCATTTTCGAATCTTTTAAAGTTTGTTATAATGACAGGTTGTGTTGCATACGGTTATACAAACAGACGAAATAGGAAACGACCTGGAATAACGTTTTGTAACAAAATCATATTAAATTATTGTACTTGAAGTGTTTGATAGATAACTGCCATATTAGAGCCTATCGCTATAAATTTATTCATTGCTCTCAATAGGATTATATCGTTAGAACAGTTTCAGTTTACACTGAAAGTGTACGACGAAATTAATTGTGATAATTTGTGCAGTGTGAACTACTAAACGTGATGAAGCAAACGTTGTGTAAATGTAGTTCGCAATGCATTTCAAGTGTTTAGATCTGTCCATATAGTTTGATTTTGTAGCGGCAATATTAATGGATATGTGGGTAGGTTTAATGCGGCGTGTACCGGAAGGCTATAAACAATTTATTTATTATTAGTTTTTACTAATTTCATGAGCACCATGTTAGTGACACAACGTGTATTACAATGTAAACTACTCCCATCAAAGCCTCTGATTTTTTTTTTTTTTTTTTTTAAAGTTCTGAACTTTGACTAACCTAACCTAACCATCCCGATTTGGAGACAGCATATCTGGAAAACTAAGAGACATATCGAAAATATATATTCTTCACTTTCGACTTATCTCGTCGTATTACATGAGAATCCATCGTAAAATTTTACCTTAGGAAAAATTTTCTTCTGAATTTCAAGCCGAAACTCCATACATTTGAGACTGTATTTCTCGAGAACTAAGCACGATATTAAAAAAATTTATTCTTAATTTTTTACCTGTCTCATCGAGTTGCATAATAATGCATCATCAAATTGCGGTTTTTGTGCCTATTCCCGTGTTTCTACAGCCGACCAATGTGACGGCCTCTCCATCCCACTTATCTCTACCTGGCTTCACTCCAGTGCGTGGTGAACTTCCCTTGAGTCGTCCTCCATGCTTGAAACCATGCATCCAAACATAAAAGTGATATTCTTGACTCCTAACACGAGAGCCTTACTTCAACTAATATACCAAGAAATAATCCAAGCCATTAAGCTCTATTGCATTAGACAAACCTTCAATATCATACTGCAATCCTGAAATGATTGTTATGCAAAACTGGAAAAAAAGTTTACATAGCAAACTGCAATAAATAACAGAAGAACAATAAAAGAATCGCTGCAAGAACTGAAGCCACTTTTAAATCACGCTGGAAAAAAGAGTTGCCTGATGTCACTGTGGGAAATGACGGAGAATCTGTGCAAATCCAAACATTAACTGCAAACATTGCTCAAGTTGCGAACAGAACAGGACGAGATGGTTTAGAAAAGACAGAATCTAGTGGCATTCAAGAGTTGCTAGAACCTAAAGATGAAGATCTGACTGAAATAGACTTGGAGGAAATATTAAACCCCAACCCATTGTAGAAGAGGCTTCAACGAACATTGAAATGGTATTTAATTTAAAAACGTCAGTGAAGGTCTGCGGATGGCAAATGAACTTTGTGATTTCTTCATGAAAACTTATCCGTCTATGGAAGGAAGTCTTGTTTCTAAAAGACCATTTTTAATGCCACGGCTGAATATCAATTCGAATTGAAAAATTTACAAGCGTCAAAATTAAAAAAAAAAGTACTAAGTCCTTTAAAACATCGCCTAGCCTGACAATAATAATTAAAACATGTTATCTCTTAATAAATTGATTTTTTTTTAATAAAAATTGGAATTTGTCTCCTATAATCCCATTCAAATTACCTTTCCATATTATCGGTTTCCATATTCACGGCAAATTTACGGAAGGTATCCCCCGTGAAGATGGAGCTTTTAATATATATAGATAGTAATTTTTCGAAATTCGTCTCTTAGAGGGCAAAAGTATCAATATTTCTACAACACATTTTTGTGTCACGAGCCATGATGTATCTCTCTTGATAGATAAACGACAAAGATAAATGGGGTATCATTATAAAGATGATGCTGTGGACACAATATATTTTAAGAAAGGAATTTTTTGGAAAGTGGTACTTTAAGGAGAAATGTAATAATTGTGAAACTGTGAAAGTCGCGCATGAAACAGTTCAGATCCAAGCCGCTAGATAGCAGTAGCACAAATCACAGTGATATTAATAAACTGGTTCACTGGCGTCGACTTTTGTTACATACCTATTATACTAAACAAATAAAAAATTTGTACAAATGAGGCGATTCCTCTTTTATCTTATTACAAACCACAAACTTTACCATTGATCGTATTCGCGAAATTTTCGCACGGGTCATTTAGTTAATACCAACAGTTCGTTTATAGTGAAGGGTCATAAAATTAATATAATCTTCTCGGATGACTAGCCGAGTTAGCAGGGTATTTCCCACGAAATTTCGGTGATTGTATCTCTATCGCTACCTTCTGGTGAAGTGTCTGATGCGGGGGGGGGGGGGGGAGGCTGTAAACATCCTGCTCACCCGCGAAGACGATATTAATTCTCAATGCCGAGAGAAATTCGATCTTATTGTTCTTAAAAATGTTAAACAGTTCTAAAGCAAGAAGTCAAATAGAGGTTTTATTTTTTATATGATTTGACACATTTATTGTCATCTCAGTACAGTTTTGACTCTTCGCGTACACGTAAGTTGTCGTGTTCTAGGTATGTGTGGAGTTGTCTCTTCCAGCAGTTGCTGTGTGGTTGTGGATTGTGTCCTGGACCCAGTCACGGATGAGGGGCACGCTGGTGTAGTAACATGGTTTGTCCATTGAGCCACACTCCAGTCCTCCTACAATGACGCCCAACAGCTGTCCGGATCTGTCTGTGAGCGGCCCGCCGCTGTCTCCATGGCACGGACTCTGGCCTGCCGTCAACGCACACAACATAATCTCTGGAAGCTTCCCTCCTAGGAACCAACCAAGCGCCGCGCACCTCTCGTAGTCGAGGAAGGTGACCGTGACCTCCTGCAGCACTGACGGCTTTAGTCCGATAATGTCCACATCTCCCCACCCCGAGAGGGTGACCAGCGAGCCATTACTCGGCACTCGGCTGGACAGGGCGATGGGCTGCAACAAACGACACAATAACCTAACACAAGGTCTAAACTAGCCTAATGAGAACGTTCGTTTAGCACGACGTTTCGGCGGTCATATCCTCTGACAGCTGCATGACAGACTTTATTCGCATACCAGCAGCAATCTATATCACACTATGGCAGGATCGCAACAGCGGGGGTGATGAGCGGGGATTTGCCCACGTTCCGTTCCTACTGGTCAAGGTTTAAGGTCAAAGATCAGTGGTCAATGATCAGTGACCATATGAGGCTCACTTCTGGACAGCGAACACAAGTTTTCCGTAGAATTTGTTCCCAAAATCAATATCAATGTCGCCGTTCTGACAACAAAAAATATGATATCGTGGTTTTCCGGAAGAAATCACATCAATTTATTGAAGCCTAACTTTTCAGCCAATATTCCATGGCCTTCATCAGACGACTAACATACGAGCATTCATATTATTGGGTATTTTTTTAATTTCCAGTGACTCTCTGACCCGTCAGGGCCAACATCTACTTTCAATGCCAGTTTATTCAATGAGGCGTGTGCTGATTCAAGAAACTAGATGGTAACCCTGATGGGTGAGAGAGGCATTGGAAAAAATAATTAAAAAAATGATCCGATAATATGATGTGGACAGTGTGCTTCAGCTCGATCAGATATGGTGATTCCTGCTCAGAATAACATAGGACGCAAGTCCCCATCGAACCGGCAGCGGTGGTCGTGGAATATAACCGCGGCATAGGGAGGTATTTATAGGCGGCAGCTATACGAGGTATGGTAGTCGTCTGATGAAGGCCATAGAATATTGGCTGAAAAGGTAGGTTTCAGTAAATTGACGCGGTTCCACCCGGAAAACCAAGGCAACGACCGCGGAAGTCTATATACTAAAAACATACAGTATTTTTAAAAAATTCTTCAAATAAATCTCAAGAGAAATAATATAATGCGAATTCAAATGAATACTGGAACAAGATGATAAAGAGGGTAAGGAAATGGAAAATAATTAATAATCTAAATAAAAAAATTAAAGACCATTTGTTGAACAGTATCTTAGATTTACACTTGACGAAAAGATACAATTTCTCGAAAATTTGGGCACAATTGGCCATGTTGTTGAGTTACTGGTCTATATATTGTGCCCAATAACTGAATCACTGGAAGTATAAGATGTGAAATAACGGTTACCTTAATTTTTGCACTGTAGACTAAGTCACGGTCGATCTTGATTACTGCAGCGTCGTAGATCAACTTTTTGGCGTCGCGCTGTGGGTGTATGAAGGCCTCGGCCACCTTTGCAGTCACAGAGCTGTTGAGGAAGAGTGCGGAGCCGGCGAACACCGTGACGTTGAGTGGTCCTTCGTATTCGACGCAGTGAGCAGCCGTCAAGATGAAGCGCTCATTGAGGATACTCCCACCACAGAGATGAAGACCATCTCCTATTCTCAGCAAACCAACCTGCAAGATGTCAGCACTGTTAAATTGTATTAGCAACGACATTGTTTGCTGGGATAGATAGCACTTTTGAGCTTGTTTAAGCGACAGTAGTTTTCATACACAAACCAGCTATAAACAAATGATTTTTCTCGTTATTGAGATTATAAAGAAACATTTACAGCAGATAACAACGTCAGCCCATTGCTTCGTGATGTATGGGGAGATACAAATGATTAAAAAGCACCACTCAGCTGAGTAACAGGTAAGCAATATTGACTGCCTATGAGATACTTTCGAGCAGTGTTGGACGAGGAATACAACTGAACAGTCCGTCATGTTCGAAGAGAATGACTCGCGAGGTTTTCTATTGTTAGGAATATCATCTTATTTCTAAGGTGAAGCGTGCCGAAAACGCGTTACAACGGGCCATTTCTATTTCCCTACAGATTTTTACGTTCAAGTAGTATGGAGCTAAAACCTACACACCACGTGTCTATCGGTGTCTTGGTGGTATTTCGATTCAGCGCAGATTTAGCAGTTCAGCTGCGAAGTCAGACAAATCTCTCATTCTCCTTCGCCTCCGGAGACGCTACAGATCTTAGCCACTCATCACCATTACCCTGTTTACTTTTATAAATTCATAGTCAGAGAATACCCAGCAGCAGTTAAAAAAAAGTGTAACTATATATTTGTTTAACAGCATAAGAAGTAAGTAACTTTGTTTTAGGGCAACTATTTTAACTCAGATTCCACTCGTAGTTCAAAATAATGCATGTGTGCCAATATATAGGTGTCAGTATATATCAAGGACAAAGTGTTTCAAGTAAGAAGAGTTGTCACCGCGAATCATAGGCAATGACACCTTAAAATTCACAGCGGCCTAGTACAGCAACTCTTAGGATTGGTGTCGTCAGCCAGATATCTGCCCCAACTTAACATCACCTTAACAATAGGTGTCAGAAGTGGAATGTGATATCACTTCAGAAGCGATCTATTCAGCGTGGTGTTCATATCGATTTAAGATTAAGCCACATAGAATACGACCAACTCTTAAATAAATAAGCTGATAGAAAACTGATGCCAACAATCACAACTAATTATAGCATTGCTATAGTAGCATCCACGAAAATAGACCTGCTAATGTAAGTGCGTCTCCGTACAGTGTTAGAAATCCTCAGAAAAAATCAAATGTCAGTAATATGTGCTGGAAAATTTAATAAAAAAAATACTGAATTTGTGCTACAAGGTTATGTGTTTTTTAATTCAATACAGTTACATGACTATATAAAAAAACTAATTCTCATGAAAGCTACGAATGAAATTACTTTCTTCACTTCAGCACTTTTGTTTATCAGTAGCAGCAGCAGTTGTTCGTCGGCAACCGTTACGTGAAGTACTACCTTCAGTCTTAATTTAATTTAAAATGTGTAGTTAGCTTTATCTCTGAGTATTAGTATATCACTAGCAGCAGCATTCGTTCTGCGGCAACCGTTAAGTGAAGTGTTAATTTAATTTAAAGTGTGTAATTAGCATTAGCTTCGTCTTTGCATATTTGTTTATCGCTAAAAAGCCTCCTATTGTGAATGCTTATTGATTCCGTTTTTTTGTATAGTCCTTAGTTTTTCTTTGTGCAGCCAAAGGTAGTATGTGTACGGGCTGTAGTTGTTGTGTCTAGATGCAGTCTGAGGTGGCTAATCTGCGCACCCAGCATGCAGCTCTAATAACAAGAGTTACACAGCTGGAAGCTGCCGCAAGCGAGTGCAGTAGATGTAGTATTGGTGACCAGGTAGAAGCTGAGCGGCTCACAGGGTCTCCCCTACCAGTCATCGTACCTGCAGTCCAGGCCGAGACGTTGGAATCTGTAAGGCCGTCACCTCGTGGTGGATGGCGTGTGGTTTCTGCACGTCCACGCCACATGCGGGGGCAGTCGTGCAAGCCTGATTCCCAGGAAAGTCAGCTTGTACAACTGTACAACCGTTTAGATGCATTGTCTGGAACTGATTCAGCTCTGCAATCGTAAGCCTGTGAATTGGCAGCCCCACGGCTCGCTAAGTCTGAGATACTGCAGAAGGGGATGCTAGTGGTAAGAAGTTCAAACGTTAGGCGGTTAATCGAGCCCCTTCGGGAAATGGCGAACAGGTCGGGGATGAAATACAGTATCCATTCATTGTGTACTGCTGGGTGTCTGATCCGAGATGTGGAATAGGCCATCCCAGTTGCCATTGAACGGCTAGTTGCGGATTGTGGCTCATGTCAGCACCAACGATGCTTACCTCCTAGGATTAGAGGTTATCCTCTCTTCCTTTGGGCGACTAGCAGAAATGATGAACTCTGTGGCCATTGGCAGCAAGATTTCTTCTGAGTTAACCATCTGCAGCATTGTCGATAGAACTGACTGTGGACCTCTAGTTCAGAGCCTTGTTAAGGGGTTGAACCAGATATTACGGTGTTTCTGTGATAGTCATGGCTGCAGATTCCTCGATCTTCGCCTTTGAGTTAAGTCTCGTAGGGATCTCTTGGATAGATAAGCGTAATCTGCCCTTGTGAATCGGCTACACGAGTGGCAGGGGCCGTGTGGAGTGCATTGGTTCTTTTTTTTAGGCTGAGGGACGATGATCCTGAACAGGAAATTAAAGTACTGACAGCCCACAAAATTTCAACAACGCGTGTCAGAAGTAGCTTAAAAGACTCTCAAACATTAAAAGTTCTAGTAGTTAACAGCAGAAGTGTTTGTTGTAAACAGCCTGTACTCAAAAACGCTATTCGTAGTATAGATGTTGATATCGTAATAGGCACAGAAAGTTGGTTAAAACCGGATATAATTTCCACTGAAATATTTAATAGTAGCATGAACATTTTCCGTAAGGATAGTTTGCATTCCAAAGTAGGCGGTGTATTTATACCTTTTAGTAAGTACCTCCCATATAAGGAAATAGATGTCGATACTGTCTGCGAAATCTTATGGATCAAGCTCGACGTAGCTAGAACAACAGTTGTGACAGACTCCTTCTGTCGTACATCAGATACAGGCGTGACTATTGCGGAGGTCTTAAGGAATAATGTAAATAATATAGCTAGTCAATTTCCGGACCATACAATAATGCTATGTGATAACTTTAACTTGCCATATATCAACTGGACCAATTACGTTCGCGTTACTGGTGGCAGGGATAAAGCAGCTTGCGAAATCATTCTAGAACTTTTATAAAATTACAATCTTGATCAGCTCATAACTGAACCAACGCGATGCCTCAACGGTAATGATAATATTTTATATATTCTCATTATAAATAGGTCTTAATTATTCACAGATATTTCTACCACCGCGGGAATAAACGATCATAAAGCTGTGATTGCTACAGTAAAATTAACAACCACTCTATTAGGGTCTTCGGTGGTTTTAATTAATATACTGATTAATTAAATTATAATCCACCAAAAGGTTATGTTGAAGAAGTTTGTTTATTTTCCAAAATAACAAGTCAGCGATATTTGTCACAAGCAAAGATACAATCCAGAGATACTGGTGCAGTCTTTGTCAGAGACAAAGTGACTCTGAACTGTGAACTAATTGAAAAACTAAACTGTATACTGTAAACTCTGTATACTGTCAACTGTATACTGTAAACTCAACTCTGTCCTTCTGCCAATCTGTTTATATAGTCTCTATCGAAATTTCTGGAATTCTTCAAAGGCATCCGCCCGATATTTCTCGAACATTAACCATTACTCAAACAATTAAATATTAAAAACAATCAGAATTAACAAAAAATCACTTAACATCATTACAAAATGATCAGAAATGGTAATTAGAGATACTTAAATACAAAATTACTTACAGAAATCATTTTAACTGTACAAACATGTCCTGTAGATATCATAACTTATATTAATACATAGAATTACAAACATTTAAGAAATTCTCTTGCACAATTCGGTTCTTAATCATATTAAATGGACTTTAAATAATTTTCTTTCATAAAACAAAGTCTATATACAATGATTTACAAGAAATTGCAAAATAAACATATCAGATCACATTCAAGCAAACTTCAGCTCACTATAAATACTTCATACCGTACAATACTATTCAAAATTCAGGTATGAGGGCTGTTACACGCGCAAAAAGAACAAATACAGAATTGTTTACGGTTTCAAAAAGGCTTCAAAAGTGAGTTTTAGAACATTTTTGAGGCTAAATTACCTGACCTTCGTAGCACCTAGAGGCACCGTTGATGAGATGTGGCATCGATTCATACATATAGTCAGAGAAGGTAAGGACTTGCATATACCGAAACAGACAATCAGAAAGGGAATGATCCCCCATGGTATACACGGAACGTTAAAAGGTTACTCAAAACGCAGAGGAAGATTCATGCACTATCAAAAAGAACGATGCATCGGACTGATTTAGATAAGATAGAGAAGGTAAGGGAACATGTTAAGAACGCGATGCGTGAGGCCTTTAATGAGTATCATTGCAATTCTCTCTCTAAGAGCCTCACCGAAAACCCTAAGAAATTTAGGTCGTATTTAAGAAAAGTTAGTGGTAGTGGCAACAATAAGCCAGTTCTAATAAAAGACGGTCGGGAAGTTAACGACAGACACGACAAGTTTACCGTATTTAACACCGAATTCAAACATTCATTCACGCGCGAAAATATGGAACATCCCCACTTTACCACATCGTGTGGTACAATAAATGGATCCGACTGAAAAAGATAGCGTAGGTATTGTAAAGCAGTAAATGGTAAAGCGCCGGGTTCCGATGGTATACCGGTTACAGTATTTTCAAAATACGCGGAGCAAATTGAACCATTTCTGTCAGATATATTCCGTAAATCTTTAGAAGAGAAAAAAGTACCATCTTGCTGGAAAATGGAATTCCTGTTTCCAAGAAGAGAGATCGGAGTGATCCTAGGAATTATCGACCCCTATCTCAAATATCTGTCTGCAACAGAATTCTGGAACATGTCATATGCTCTAACATTGTGAAGTTTCTAGATGAGAACGAGTTACTTACTCCTAGTCAACACGGATTTCGAAGAAGAGGTCGTGTGAAACACATTTCGTTCTATTTTTCCATGACCTAATGAGAGTTATAGTTGCGGGTTCACGCGTTGATTTAATTTTCTTGGACTTTCAGAAAGCTTTTGAATCTGTTCCACGCAACCGACTTTTGGCGAAGGTTCGAGCATACGGTATATCGGAACAGATTTGCGAATCGATACGTGATCTTCTAACTGGTCGATCACAGTATGTCGTTGTTGACGGCGAAGTCTCTTCTAAGCTACATGTTACTTCCGGGGTTCCTCAAGGAAGTGTAACAGGACCACTTCTTTTCTTAATATTTATAAACGATCTAGGTGACAACAGAAAATGCTGGTTGCGATTGTTTGCCAACGGTGCAGTTATCTAAAAGTAAATAAGGTGCTCTGATGATTGCTTAGAAATTCAGAGCAATTTTGAAACTATTTCCGAATGGTGCCGTAAATGGCATCTTATACTTAATTGCAAAATATGCTCATGAGTGCAAAGTAAACAATTCGGCTGTTGACACAGTTGATTCCATGAAGGATGTGGGGGTGATAATACAAAGAAACATGAAATGGGACTTGCACATAACTTCCGTCGTAAGCAAAGCTAATTATCAATTGCGAATCACAGGTCGTATTATGAGGAATTGTAACGCCCATACAAAGGATATAGCGTATAAAACACTTGTGTGTCCACATCTGGATTACTGTTGTGGAGTTTGGGATCCGTATCGCTAGGGCCTGATTGACTCAGTGGAGAGCCTCTCAATTCGTGACTGGTTGCTATAAACCTTATGAGAGCGTCACAGAATTGGTACATAGATTGGTCTGGAATTGTTTGGAAGACAGTTGACATCGTTTGGGATTGATTTATTGTAGAATATGCGAGAATCATTAAATTGCGAGTGCGATTAAATATTTCTTCCAACAACCTATTTAGGTCCCAATGACCGGAGTGATAATATTCGAGAAATAAGATGCCGTAATGATGCTTTTATGCATTACTTCTTTCCTCGTGCTGTTCGGGATTCGAATGCGCGGAATTAGGATTGGTGCTTAGCACACCTTGCCACCAACAATGTTTGAGATTTGAGGAGTGTGGATGTAGATATAGATGTACAACCAACCGAAAAAGCTTAACCAATGACTAAAAATAGCTGAAAAAATTATGCGGCTTCCAGAAAGTTAACAGATTAGTACAGAATATATTATACTCATTATAGAGCGAAGAATGTTATGAAACAAATTAAAAAGTTATACTAATCGCTTGTTTGTTCTTATTGTGAAATATGAAAACTTCCGTTTTATTCGTTCTCGCAATCACTTACAGCGAGAAGGTTTGTTAGAAAATATGAAAATTAATTTTAGAAAACACAACACAATCTTTAAACGAATCTTCTGCGCGAATGTTGTCCCGCTGCGCTCGCGTCCAACATTGGCCTACGGCTTCGGTCTCTTACTACGAGCGATACAATCGTAGTTCCCATACCTTGTCAATGTATTCAAATTGAAGCTCATCTAAGGAATATTATCGTTACAGGGAATTATGTGGCAAAACACACATAAAAATGAAATTTTATACCCAGCCTTTTCAGATAACAAAGAACGGATCTTTCTGAGCTTGCATACCTTATTTTACAGCATAGATCGAACCGTATTTTCATAGCCGTTGGGTATTTTCCTCTTTGATAGTACTCTAAAATGGTCCTGCGTACTAGTTTTTTTTTTTTAATTAAAACCGTCTTCACTGCATTTGTGCTCCCGTCTATACTTCTTTCATGGTTTCTTCGATTTCTGCCGAATTTAAAATACCGGTGACATGATGTACCGGCTCGGAAATACCACAAGCCACCACTGCAATTCTTGTACTTGAGCAAAGTTAATGTTTCTCCTTGCTTCTTCGTTGTGGGAAAGATTCTTAATATACATGAAAATATTTGCCATGACAATTTTCTTTGCTTTCTAATATCTGGACGGCCTTAATTCTTTTCGGTAACGCATTTCATGTAGGATTCTGTTCTACGTCACTCATCATAAAGGCAAAATAATAACCATTAAACTAACAAAAACAAACCGACTGCAGCGAAAACTACGAACCCAATGGCAGTGGAGGAACATTTGACAACCCCGCTGGCTCAACGGTGGGCAAAGGGGGTAAGTGCGGGCAGGGGATGGAGGCAAGACTGCATGCCCTTGGCAGGACTTGTTTGGTGTCTTGGACTATAGCTGAAATGAAGCCATGTTATTCCAGAAATGAATCAATATAAAAATTTGACACAAAGGTCATAAATTGTTATTGACCCAGCAAATATTCTGAGTTGTCAGTTGTTTCGACATATGTTGTACAAAACTATCGCGAAACTATCACTGCCTGTAACGTGACAGGGATTCATTAGCGATTTCAAATCAAGAATGAGGACTTTAAGTGGATATACGAATGCAATTATTTTTTGTGAAAATCTGTAATTTTGATGAAGTTTCATAGACTAAAGTTCTTTATAGTAGTAATTTACTTGTTCATGTAGCTATCGTCGGCCTAAAAATTGAAAAATTAAATCGATTATGTCAATGATCGTTATATTTACTCCTGCACCTAACGTCTGCACCAAAGCCTATAGTCACCTTTTAAAACAATTATGTAAGCAGCTTTCCCAGATCGCTCCTCGCAGAATGCTTAGAGGTATTCACAGCATCCATACAGAAAGAGTTAATGTATATATGGCTACCGAGGATTAGTCAAGTCTCGCAAGTATCAAGTCGGATGTTCTGAATATCAGGCACCAAAATGAAACGTTTCAATAGAAATCTACGGTCACCAATCAGTAAAAAAGGACAAGGGAAAACAGTATGGAACGAGAAGGAAAAGTTTCGACACTTGCGCAAGTTTTTTGTGTACTTGAGATCTTCTTCAGCGAGAAAAGAACGCTCCAGAAGTAGTAGCTACAAATAAAGAGAATTATGTAATTAAGTAATTAGTTACAAATTACTCATAGGCAGAGAGTTTGTAGCGACTCTACTGGAGTCAAAAACATTGGCAGCAGTGTTTGTTCGAGCGGCCATTAAGATGGCCGGTATG
>CM061918.1:24617761-24655834 GCA_031002005.1 Vandiemenella viatica
GTCTGAATCTTTGCCACCTGGTTATGACAAGGGATGGTTGACGTGGATATCTTTGAATAGGCTGAGATCAGGAGTGGGCAGATGCAAAGTGAATTTAGGAAGATGGGGCTATACTGAGATCAGTGATATCAAGTGCGACTGCGGTGAAGACCAGACTGCCCAGCACATGCTCCAGTGTCAACTGTGTCCAGCATCCTGTTCGGCAGCTGAACTGTATGAGGCCTCAGAAAATGCACTGGAAGTGGCCAAGTTCTGGTCGATTTTAATTTGATGATTGTGATTGTGTAACTGTATGTTTCTGATACGAAATAAATAAATAAAATATGGTAAAAGCGAATAGTCCGAGAGTATGGTATAACAGGCTACCTAAAGAAAAGAGAAACAATAATAATTACTCTGTGAAAAGAAATTGGTAGCTAGGGTAACGTTGCTATAAAGAAATCATAGCTATAAGATCGAACGAGCGTAATGAAAAAAGTCGGTGTGTTCGCTTTGAGCTTTAAAAGTTGCTGCTAACAAAGAACTTGTAAATATTCGGATCTTTAAGTATTTTATAACATGTTAATAAAAGGGAATTAAGTCATATAAGTTTTACCATTTATTTGGAGTATGAAAGAAGAATCCAATAAGCAGTAAGCTGAAAGTTCACTCACTCACGAGTTAAAACGATCTTGTAGCTAAGAGACGAAAAGAGGAATATATAAAAATACAGGGGAACTGCACCATTTTCGGAACCTGCCGAAACCGGTACTAACCTGTTGAAATTTACATCAGTCGCTTCGTCAACATGTCCTCTTTACGTTTTGTGATCATACATTGCGGAATACAGCATTAAAAAGGAGTATAATAATAGAAAAACGACAGGTATTCCATAAAATACGATAAGAGCTGTTAAAAATTTTGGGTATATATGGTAGGTGTTTGAGACAGCGGAAACATTTATATAACTCTTCCTTTATAATTTCTAATTAAAAATCGAAGATCAGGCTCAAGGGCAGTAAGGCAGTCAACCTTTGATATATTTAACTAATATTTAACAAATATTTATTCACAAAAAAGTTAACGAGGTATTTTGAAATTTTCATATTGATAAATTAAGAAGCCAGATTATTTAGTCTGACTTAAAATTTTGCCAGGACGTTTCAAAATTGTAGTTGTTAAATATCGGAAAATGTATTCGAGCCATTCTGAGATTTACGCACTTTCATATTTACACCTAGAAATAAATAATTCTAAAAAGACAGATGACATACGTAGGACTTTTTACATGTCAGGTGATCGGAAATGTTAAACGAAGGCGTGAGTGAATTGTACGCATATCGGGGCGGCGGCCGGCTGATTTGAACGGGTCGCAATGCGATTGGTTCTCGCCAGACCACGTCACTCATAGCAAGCATATAGTTGATTAAAAAGATTTTAAAGCAGTTCAAGATTCACATTAGTAGAAATTTTTTTTTAGATTTTTTGATATATTCGACATTAAACGAAACATATAGATATGTGATTTACTTCTACTAATAAAATATTTTTTATATGTCATCTCTGTACTATATAAAAGATTGAAAAAATGATTTATTACAAAAATAAAATTACTTGAAAAAATTCATTTTGATGAGCTAATTATGTATGTGCAAATATATATACAAATATATTTTGTTCTTCTTATTCTCATCAGTATTGATTGTTTCATTATAGTCAACATCATTAGCGACAAAGGTTTCTTCAGTGTTCGAATACTCATCTTCTTCTGATTCTGTTACATTTTGCTGAAAATAATAAAGCATTTATATTTAATGAATAATACATCGAATAATGCAATTATAAAAGAAACGCTTCAATTTATCTGTATAATTTTAATCGGTAATCTCATGTCTTTCGTTAAATATACCATTAAACACTAATTGTGAAACATATTCTCCACCATACCAATGAAATTCTAATGCATTGTTTTCAGTTATTAAGGAACTCGGAAAACGCAAATGAGTATTACGCCCATTACTTGAAATGTACTAAGCTCTTAAGACCTGATGACGTAATTCAACTTAGCTCGCTTTAAAAATTTATTTGTGAAATTTACGGATTTAATTATATGAAAGTCTTAAATAATGTGAGATTTCATAAATTATTTTCTACCTATATAGCTAACAACAAAGAAGATCATTTTTTAAAAAAATAATTTAAAAACTTTATCCTTCTACTTTGTTTCCACGCACAGTTGTAGACTTAAGAGCTTAGTGCATTTCAAGTATTCGGCGTAATACTAATTTGCGTTTTCCGAGTTTCTTAAAACCTGAATATAATGTATTAGAATTTCATTGGTTTTTTGGAAAATGTATGCCACAATTAGTGTTTGATGCTATATGTAACGAAAGACATGAGAACACCGATGAAAATGATACAGGTCAACTGGAATTCCATTATTCGTTGTATTATTCACTTAATATAAATGCATTATTGTTTTCAGATAATACAACAGAATCAGAAGATGAAGAGTATTTGATCACTGATAAAGATTTTGCTGCTATGGATTTTGATAATAATTAGAAAATCACTACTATATATATATATATATATATATATAAAAAAAATTCCAAAAATTCATATGATTATTAAAGGCATCTGGGTCAATGAAAAAATTCCTGAAGACTGGAAATGTGCACTAATTCACCCACTTCACAAAAAAGGGGATAAAACTGACATTAATAACTACAGAGGAATTTCCTTGTTACCAATTACTTACATAATACTATCCAAGGCACTTCTCATGAGACCTGAAACACAAATTAATCATCTTATTGGCGAGTATCAGGCAGGATTTAGAAAAGGCAGCTCATGTGCAGAACAAATTTTAAATCTCAAAACCATCTTACAAATCCGTAAAAACCGACAAACAGTAATCACCTTTGAAGACTTTAAAAAAGCTTATGACTCTGTTGACAGACAAACACTTTTTAAGACGCTAGAAGAATACAAAGTAGACAGAAAAACCAGAGAATTAATCAAACAGACATTAACGGATACCATTTCAAAAGTAAGGTTCTTAGGTGAGGTGTCGGAACCTTTCAAAATTGGCACAGGAGTTCGACAAGGAGATGGACTATCACCTCTTTTATTGAATCTTGTTCTGGACAAACAAATAAAAACCTGGGAGAATGAAGTAAAAGGAATAACCATTGGCAGGCTACTCAGAAATAAACTTCACTTGCGGTGTTTGGCCTTTGCAGATGATCTGTCAATTCTCTCCAACAACAAGCAAGAGGCAGTCTACACACTTGAAAAACTGCATGAAATTGCAGCTAAATGTGGTCTCAAAATGTCATATGCTAAAACGCAATATATGGAAGGATCTTCACGGTACCAAGAAGGACAACCCTTAAAAATGCGATTTGGCAATATCTCTCAAGTAGCTAAATTCAGATATCTAGGAGAAATTATTCAACCTGCAGTATTAAATCGTGAAGCAAACAAGGAGGGAATAACTAAATTACAAAAAGCCTACAGAATCACCTGGAACAGATACACCAAAACGTCAATATCCTGAAATGCCAAGTTAAGACACTATAACACTGTAATCAAACCGGAGGCATTATACGCATCAGAAACCTTGATTATTGGAGGAAGATCATTGATTAAAGATATTGAAAAGCAAGGAAAATAAAATTTTAAGAAAAATCTTTGGCCCTGTTAGTACCGGAGGAATTTGGATGAAAAGGAAATCAAACGAACTGTATCAGCATTCGGAAAAAATTTCAGACACATTCAGTAAAAGACAAATTAAATTCTACGGCCATATTATCAGAATGAGTAATAACAGACTAACAAAAAGAATTCTAAATCTAGCCCTTTCAATGAAAATTAAAAACAACTGGCTAATTGAAATTGAAAAGGTACTCCGGGAAATAGGAATAACAGACGACATCATACAGGATAGATGCCGATTTAGCACTATGGTCAACAATCACCAGTTTGCCAACAGCCAGTATATCAGAAGAAGGAACCCTTGGACAGAAGAACGAAGGAAAGAACACAGCGAAAGTATGAAGAGGTTATTGGAACAGAAGAAAAACACATCTGCTAAATAAGTTCATTCCTGAGTTGGGACACAACGATGGAAGAAGAAGAAATATGCGCGTATATAATTTGTTAATAAAAATGAATTTTTCAAGTAGTTTTATTTTTGTATTAATTCATTTTTCAATCGTTTATACAGTACACAGAGGACAAATAAAAAATATTTTATATATCACATATCAATATTTTTCGTTCAGTGTCGAATATATAGAAAATTCGAAAAAAATATTTTAATAGCTACAAAATCTTTTTAAACATCTATATGCTTGCTATGAGTGACGTGATCCGGCAAGAGCCAATCGCACTGCAACGCGTTTCACATCAGCTGGACGTACAATTCACTAGCGCTATCCCTCAAATTTCCGATCACTTGGCAGGTGTGAAGTCCCACCCAAATCACCTGTCTTTTCAGAATTATTTATTTCTAGGTATAAATATTATCGTGTGTAAATCTCAGCATATCTCAAATAAATTTTTCAAATTTTAAGAAATATAATGGCCTGGCAAACTTTTAAACCCGACTAAATAATCTGGCTTATTTCTTTTTCATTTTTAATACATACCAAATTTGAAATCAATAAAATCTGAAAATGCCTCAAGAATATTTTTTGTAATCAAAATTTGCAAAGTTAAAAATTCAAAGATTGGCTAGTATCCACTACCGTTGTGCCATTTCGTCAAGTTTGTACCTATAAATTACAAAGAAAGGGTTATGCAAGTTACAAAGGAAGTGTTAAATAAATTACGAAGGAAGTGATATATAAATTTTCACGATGCCTCAAACATCTACCCTAAATTTTTAACAGTTCTCCGACTAGAATGTTAATTCCTTTAATGCTTTAGTACTAGAACTGTTAAATAGCATTCCATGTACTGACAAACTGTTATAGCTGATGTATTATCAAAGGCGTTTACTACACCTTTAATGGCCTCATTTAAAAGAGTACGGCTTTTATCCACGTTGCCCATAGAGTTACCATTGATTCCGGAGTTAAAGGCACAAAATCATTTTTTAAAGACATTTTTAGGAGAATGTGCCTTAATAAACGCTTTCTTCGTTGATAAAAATCAGTTTATTTTCATTCCCAAACTGGGGACCAGTACTTCTTGAGCGAGTCGTCATACTCCGTGAGCAAAGCACGCCACATAAGTAAAATGGGATAAAATAAGTTGGTGGTCTTTGTCTACCTTGATCATATAGTGAGCAGCATCTGAGAGAAATTTTGTCATTCTTTCATCTACAGAAATTGAGGAAATATTTTCTTAAAACCCTCAATGTCAAATCAGGAGATCGAAGAATGATCTTCCTTTTCAAGTTTTTTGCAAGCCACGAGTAAGAAGAGTACAATATTGGGCATGAAGAATGTTACCATCTTAGTAGATAATTATGTTCATGTTGTAATTAGTTTATGTAGTACCTACTATTAAATTCTTCATATCAGGGTATTTTAGGCATCGACTTTCTGTCCAAGCACAATGCTGTGATCGATGTGGCGGAACGATCGATTGATTTGCGGAAACACAAGAGTGTAGACCCACCTTCGTCGCTACCAGATAACAAACAGTGTTCGTGTCCAAAGAGGGGAAAGGCCATCTCAAATTTGGCAGCTACCGGAGCATATAAGTCATGTCGCCCGTCTAAATAAAGCAAGAGAAAATTCCCAAAGTATCAAGTAAAGTTATTTATGTCCCATTCCGACACAAGAGATGAGTCTGGATGGGTGGACTCGAACCAATGCTATCTTAAGAGAAGTGTTTGTAAAGTGCGCACAGTTAACGGTAGTAGATGTGTTCCCGTTATAATTGAGAATTTTGGTGAAGAATGATGTTGAGATACCACGTGTTCATGAGGTAGTACATGTCGAAGTTTTACGTGATATGGTGCTAGCTACTAGCTAGCAGTATATTTGTTGATGTTGATGATGATGTTAATGAAGCTGACCGTAGGATAAGAGGTGAAAAGGCGCACATTGCCTAAGTGAAGCGAGAATCATTGTTTTAAGCATAAGTTGAGCCACTCACCACAGAGAGATTTAGAGAAGATAGAAGGATTATTGCGGGAATTTAGAAAGTTGTTTCAACCAGGTAGATCCCTCCGAGCCACAGATATAGTTGAACATAGAATTCTGACAGGAGATGCATTACCCAGTATATAAGAAGGCATATCGGGATTCCTTTCCATCAAAGACAACTGATCGATGAATTTATTGATCAACAATTAATGGATGGTACTATCAGGCCTTCATATAGCCCGTGGGCAGCCCCAGTCGTTATCGTTCCAAAGAAGAGTCCAAATGGAGAAACCTAAGTTCAGATTTTGTGTGGATTACAGGTGTTTAAATACTGTTACAATTTCAGATGTCTACCCTTTACCTTCTATTTCAGAGACAGTGGAGTACCATTGGCCAGTGTAAGTATTTTACCAACCTTGATTTGTGTACTGGTTATCATCAGATAAGAGTTGCTGACGAGGACATTCAAAAACTGCGTTCAATGACCCTGAACGGTCATTATGAATATACAAGAATGCCTTTCGGATTAAAAAATGGTCCAGCAACTTTTCAGAGACTGATGGAATGTGTTTTGAGGGGATTAAAGTCCTTTTTCTACATTAGTTTATATGGATGATGTAATCGTATTTTCCAAACATATTGATGAGCATGTCAGGATGTTTGAAGTGTTTTCGAACGTCTGCAGAAGGCTAATTTTAACGTTTTAGATTAAAAAAAATGAATTTTTGCAGTTTCAGAGTTAGATTATTTGGGTCATCATATTTCTAGAGAAGGAGTTAAACCACATCCACATTTAGTTCAGGTAGTAAAAGAGTTTCCAACGCCAACTTGTGTCAAAGAGTTACAATCATTTCTTGGTCTTGCTAATTATTACAGAATTTTTTTTTCAAAATTATGTCCCTTAAGGCTAAACCATTAACCAACTTATTGAGAAAAGGTGTAAAATTCGAATGGACAGTTGATTGTGATCAAGCTATGCATACTTTAAAGAAACTCTCACAACCTATCCAATTTTGGCTCTTCCAGATTTTTCCAAACCTTTTGTTCTTTCCACAGATGCAAGTAATGTAGCAATAGGTTCAGTTTTATCTCAGGTCATAGGTGGTAAAGAAGGACCAATTTCCTATGCTTCCGCCAGTTAAATAAAGCAGAAACAAATTACAGTGTCACAGAGCGTGAACTTTTGTCAATTATTTGGAGTATTAACTATTTCAGATGTTACCTTTATGGCAGAAATTTACCATAATCACAGATCACGCAGCATTGAAATGGATGTTAGGATTAAAATACCCGTCGAGCAGATTAATGCGTTGGACAATTAAGGTTAAGTAAGTTCGCATTTGATGTTGTCCACAAGCCCGGAAAATTGAATGGAAATGCGGATGGTTTGAGTAGAAAAGTTCGGGATTGTAGAGGCACAAGACCCCCCTTCACTAGTAGAATTGCCTATTGCGCAAGCTAGAAGATGAGGAATGCTCTAAGTGGAGAAAAAATAAATTGTTTGTTTTTCATGATAATGTGTTGCATTGCATAACCAAGCGCGGTTACAGAATAGTAGTCACCAAAGTTTAAGTGAGCCAGTAATGAAGTTGTATTCATGATTCAATTTTGTCAGGTCATTGTAGATGGAAGTTGTCTAACCAGAGGATAGCTGAACAATATTGGTGGCCAGGTCGTAAAGGAGATGTCAGAGAGTATGTAAAAAGTTATATTCAAGTGTAATGAGAGACAAGGTCTAGGAGATGTAGAGAAAAGTTACAACAATTACCAGAAACAGCAGAACCATTTCAGAGAGTTGGTTTAGATGTAATGGGTCCTTTTAAGCGTACTAAAGCAGGTTACATTTATGGACTTACATCACAGATGCTTTTTCCAGATATTTAGTAATGGTGCCTCGGATGATCAAACAGCAGAGAGTGTAGCAAGAGCTTTTATATTAGGATGGATACTAAATTTTTGGCATACCGAAATCTATTATTACGTCTCAAGGGTCAATTTTCATGTCGGCATTGTTCACACAAGTCTGTTAGTTATTGGGTATTGAGAAGTTGCGTACTACAAGTTTTCACCCACAAGGAAATGGTAGAACTGAGAGAATTCAGAGAACTATTAGAAAAATGTTGAGCAAATATGTAAACAAGTCACATAATGATTGGGATTTATTATTGCCAATATGTGGTGTCAGCTTACAACACTAGAGTCCATGCTAGCACAAGGAGAACCCCATTTGAAATTATCTATGGTCGAGAAATGACTGTCACCTTTCGAACTATTCAAACTTTCAAAAGATATTGATAATCCAGAAGTACGTAGTCTAGCATTCAAGATTTAAGAGAATATGGTCAGAAGTTCATAGAAACAATCAAAAAACATTTCAGGCACAAGCTAAATACTATTATAAAACAGCTAAATCACAACATATCACCGTCGGAGATTTTGTAATGTTGATCACACCATTTTTGAGAAAATGTCAAACACGTAAATTCACAACAAATTGGTGAGGTCCGTTTGAGTTAATACAGATTCTTTCACCAGTTACAGTTAAAATTAAGCTACCAGTTAGGGAAATAGTTGTTCATAAAAATTGTCTTCGGGTTTACAGTTGGAATAGAAAACACATAGTGAACCCAGGTGAAAATACATCAACAGACAGAACAACAACACAACATGTGGTACTAATCTAAGCAAATTCCAAATACAGTAGATCCACAAAGTTCAAGTCCATATTCATTGCGAAGTAAAGGCCCAGTTCAACCAGTCTCATACATCTCGAAACCCAACAATTAGGTACAGCTTGAGACCTAGGAAGTAATCCGTAGTCGTTAAAATATATGTATTTCATGTTTTGCATCTGCTGTAACATCAAGTGTATCTTTGTATTTTGTATGGTTAGATATTTGAGTTTAAGATTTGAGTTGATGATGTTCATGTTTTCAACGCGTTGCAAAGATACATGTGCATTGGTGATTTTCAACCACTAAGCCTTGTCCCTTTCGAAGTGTGTACAAAATACGTTTACTGCGGTGAAAAAAAAAATGTTGTAACCTCGTGGAGAGCAGTCGAGCAGAGCAGCTGAGCAGTGCAGAGCGCGAGCAGCAACTGGAGACGCCCCAAGCAGCGGTAATAAAGGGAACTCAGAGTGGCACGTGTGCGTGTGTGTCCAAGTGAAATCCAGTGCAGGAAGTTATGTTGAGTATTCATCATGTTTTACTCAGTGATTTTATTGAATATCTTGTGTCCATTTGTTTATTTAGTCCATGTAAAGCCTCTTCGTAATGGTGTAGTATTTTCTAAGGAGAGTGATGTAATTGCTTCAGATAATATTGGTCACTAGTAATAGAGTATGATTTGGGAATTGTAAGAGATGAATGCATCAAGCTAGATAGCACATTCAGTATTCTTGATGAGCTTACTAAAGAAGATCTGTCGCATAATGATTCAGCCTTAAATTCAGTTTCTTTGAATCTAAAAGTAACGTATGCTGCTTTACAGCAAGAATTTTACAATATTTTGGAAATTCTACCTCATAAGCCAAACAGAGTCAGAAGGTCATATTTCGATCTTGGAGGAAAAATTTTGAAAACTTATATTTGGAACTTTAAATTCTGAAGATCTAGAGCATTTAGAGTGAAGGTTAAGTAATTTGGAAGCTATAGGGAATGATGATTAAGCTTAGTCTTTCATCACAGTTGATTTTAATTCAGCATATGGAGGATTTCTATTACAAATCATACACAAGCAATACAAGTATTAGCAGATGCCTTCATCTCACATACTAAGGAAATTCAATCAGTAATAAGTAAGAATATGCATGAAGTAGAAAGCGTACTAACAGTTTTAAATTTTCAGATTTTTAGTGTAAAACTTTTACAAGAGCTTATTTTTGGTTAACAAATGTGCGTATGGAATTGGTTAGGTTAAGAATTGCTCTATTACAAGGTTCTAGTGGGAAAGTTAGTTATATTTTATTGAGCCCTAGAGTGTTTTTGAAATATTTACAGTTGATACAGAATAAGTTAGATTCAAGTATGTTGATGATTGTCCCCTTGCACAGAGTAGAGTTTAAGTGTGTATTACCAATAGTCTAAATATAGTTTTAATGGGTAGTAATTCGAGGTTATTCAGAAATATTTTGCTGCAAATTCAGCCACGCAATCTGTTAGCAGCATACGAGTAACTATTCCAGAGATTTCACATGATAGTGTTGCAGGAGCAACACGTGTTTCAAAGGCGGGGGAGTTGTAAGGGAACCAAATAAATCCCAAAACATAGTGTAAACGTGAAGTGAATATACGCATCTGTCTGAGCTGCAGAGCCGTACGCTGTAAGACGAGACGGTATGTGCTGAGGTAATTACGGGCGTTGCCGGCAGCTACACAGAGGCAGTGCGCCTGGGACTTTCGTATGTAACACATCGATGTAGCGAGTGTGTCATGATTTAGTACCAACATTATCGCTTTGTACCCCATTTCGGCAATAGGAGAATAAATTCAAGCTTGCGGGGGTACTGCTAACATATTGCGTGGGACAGAAATTACGTTCTTGTGTTTGTGAAACTCTCTGTGTGCGATTTACGACAAATAAACCGGTACTAGTTAGTAACTTCTGTTTCCTTCTGTAAAACCTTTCTAATCCCTATCAGACTAACAATACTCAAGCCAAAGAACTCTACGCAGCCTTCAATATAAAACAGTTAATATCTTTTAATATACATTAGTTGTTTCGGCAGCTATTGTCCCCGCAGTTGTCGATTCTGCTTGATCAACAATCGACTGGTTTTAGCAGAACGCCGTTGTCCTGACAAGAAAAGAAGAACATCAAGAAGACGTTACTATCAGGCAGGTTAGTAATCACACATCCGATAGTCGATCAGTCAATCAATCAACATTCACTGAGCCATCCAAAACAGAACTTTGGCGATATCTGCGGGACTTAAAACCCTGCACCACACGCATATAAACAGAGTACCTACTATAGTTAAAATGCTCACAGAAACATACTTTTAAGGTTCTAAAAGTTTCAGGAAGTTCATGCATGTAGTTTCCGAGAAAAGGTACACTAATACTATCAAAATGTAAACTTACAGGGAAAATTCTGTCAAAGTTTCAGTGCATTCCAGAACCATAACTAGGGTGATCTGGATCAGTCCTGATAGCTATCTTCGAGCCTTCTCTTTTGTATTTTTCTCTTCTCTCTTGCCTTTTCTTCCACTTCCCTCAATGCTTTCTCTGATGCCCTAACCCTTTCCTGGACTAGCCTGTACATAGCTCGTATGGTATGATACCCAAATGCTAACACTCAGTTTCCTTAGTGCCTCACACCTTGATAAGTTGCCATTGTTAAAAGTCAGTTACAGCATCATAAACACCAAAATGAAGAGCATTAATTGATACAAAAACAGTTTTTTACAATTCTTGACTAAAATAACACTGTTGATGCATTCATTTGGATTTTCGGTACGACCGCGTAAACACTTCTTCAGTAGCTGTACATCAGAAAGATCCCTGAATATAGGCTTAAGTTCCTCAACGACAGCCTATGGTAAACCATCCTTGTGCACAAATGTTTCAGGCTGCTGCTTGTGCTTTGTTGTACATGCACCATGTATCAGTTCCTTTGGGGCAGAGTCCATGATTGGGAGCAGAATCAGTTGAAGCAACATGAAATAAGACAGCCCAAACAGATCGTTTCATTTCTTTGACACTGTTGTTGTTATGTCTAATGGCCATTCCATAATACTTTTGTAATTTATTAATTATGCCTTCTGTAAGTCTACTCTTCCCCTGCAACCCTTACTGTCACTCATCTTTTTACCCCTTCATCCTGATACCAAGCGTCGCAAGAGGGTACCCATTCTTTTTTACACATGTGCAATACATTCTAGCTTATTTATCATCACATCTGGTCCATAAGGTTTGCAGCTCTTCAATTGCCTTGAATGCCTTTGAATCCCCATCCCCCAGGTAGTTTATATACTGTATCCCATCAGCTGCTGACCTTTCAAAAATCCTTTTCACCCCTTCCACTTCCATCCCACCACTGTTTCCTAACATAATTTGCTTCACATGTTTCTAAATGCACTCCTTTCAGTTTTTCTTTACATCTGCAATGCTTTGAAATAACAGCAACATCAAGGACTTTTCCAGTATCTACACTAATTGCTGTCACCACACTGTTTAGCGACATATGGCCTCTCTTCGGCCAGGAACCATCAAAAGCAACTGACAGATTAGAATTACCATCATTTTCTTCTACAGCCTCCTGAGTAACTTTCTTCATTGAATGTAGTGCCACATCTTCTACTTTATCACCAGGCATAACATTATATCTGGAAAACTTTGTAGGTGGAGCAGGTAAATTCATTATACCACAAAGAGCATCAGCTGCAGCAGCACCCCTATTTGATAGCCCTGAGTCCATTACACTAACCTCACAATTACAGAATATATTTTAGAGTTTTCACCACAAACTGAAGAATTGAAAAAACTAACTTTATAACTACACGTATTACAAGAAAGCTCAAATTTAGCAGCAAGGCTAAAGTGGTTTAGTGCATGAAGTGATAATCCACCTCCTACACATTCTTTATGGCTGAGACTGTTAAGGAACACATCACGCAATATATTCAAATCAAAAATTTCATTGACGTCATTCTCGTCGCATTTGTTAATCAGTACTTCGTAATTTGAGTCTAGGGAACTCAACTTCATGCCAGAACTACTAACACCTATATAGTCTTCTTCAAAAGTAGAAGAGACTGCTTGTACATATGCATTGTTGGCTTACAAACATTCTTCCTCTTCTTAAAAACACGGGGATGGCTTCTACCCATTTTGATTACTTCACAGATAGCAAAAATAATGAATATCACTTCACGTTTTTACTTTCACCTCAAAAGAAATATCGCTTCACATTCCAACTCATATGAAAACTGATAATACTGCCACATGCTGCCATGGAGAAGAGACTGCAAACAAAAGAAAATCATAAACATGCTGCCAACACAGAAAATACGCGCTAAGATACTGTTGAGACCGCGTAGTTCAAATTAAACATTACACATCGCCAGCTAAAGAGAATACATCAGTTTGACGATGCGAATCGTGCCACACCCACAAGGCCAACAATAAAGCCTTTTTTAAAGCATTTCTAGGTTAGATATATGCATGTATTATACACCAAATTAAAGAGGACATTCCAAAGATCAATAATCGGCAAAAAAAAACGAAAATGACAAAATCCATCATTTTCCATCCTTCCGGAGCCCCTTAATTGGAATGGAGCACAGGCTCCGTTGGCAATATTCCATACACCCCCATCTTCTCCATATCCTGTAGCCACTTACATTTGCCCTCTACAAATTTTATCTTTAAATTCTTTCAACGTCTTGCCATGATGCTCTTTCAACACAATACTCTATGCATTCACATAGTAAATATCTCTTACAAACGAAAATAAATTAAACCAAAAAATTAGTTAAACCAATGGAAACCTTGAATAATAAACTTCTTACCTTTAAATATACAAATACAAAAACAATAAAAATTGAAATAAAAAATGCAAGGGACTATGATTCCTTACAATCCATTATATCTATAAGTAGTCTTTTCCGATACCTTACTTGTATAATGTGAGTAATTAGGGAAAATTGCATGGTGATTGTTATTTCCTTCTAGGAATTATTTTTCTTATCCTGGTATGACTCTGCTTTCACTGTACAGCAACTTCAGGAGCATAGACCCCATTTCTCAATGCCGGGGGATGCTGAGGGCCTGTTCTACAGTTTCAACTTAGGCCCAGTCCACTTCCCATCCATCTCGACAGAACTGTATTACTTCCTGCAGTACGGATTCCAACCACTGGCCAGACAGTACAAATGGCTGGAAAAAGATTTGCAGATACCTTGTAGATGTTATCAAATCTTAATTTGACTAGGAAGTACTTTTTTTTATTGAGATTTAGCTGGCATTTCGTGGATATGCTTTTGTGTGCTAAAGCAAGTTTTTCTAAATGGGAGGAAGTAAACTGTATAATGACTGTATGAAGATATTAAGGAGAATAATAAAGAATACAAAAAAAAGTGTAATTAGAAGTATAGGTAAATTGCCAACAGAGTGTGTGCTCCATCACAATTCATTCAATTCAATTCAATTGTGTTAATTATTTTTTGGAACTTACAATTGCTTTAAGTCAATATAAAAACAAAGGAGGATAGGGAGAGTAAACTCATACAAACTGGAAGCAGAAGAACTATAAAAGAAGGTCCACTTTCTCTTGAGCTTCATGCTACTACAGCGTTGAAATAAATGTATTCCTTGAAGAGATTCACAATTTGAAAAAGCCCAAAGTAAATGTTTTGTGTTTTTCCAAACATTACTGGCACAGTGATTAATCAACCATCCATCCCAAAATATCAATTAATTTAATTTAATTGCAATAAAGCACACACTCCAGTGACAAATTCCTTACACAGCCATTGTTCCCTTTTCTTGTTCCTACTGATTGTTTGTCCTCCACAAATTTTAATTTTAAATTCTTTCAGCATTTTTTGTAAATTATTCTTCACTTCTCATGATAACTTATTCAAAACTCTGACTTCTTTTCCTATTATTTTATGCATGGGTGCCGGCAGGATTACTTTGAGGGAGGTGCACCAGTATCTTTTTTATATATAACACATTACTTATTAATTAAGAATACAGAATTTCATTGACAAGGTATAAAACAAATTTGGACAATCAAGCTAGGCGCCTTATGTTATTATTCAAACAGGGAATTTAATAATAAAAAATTTGTTTCTCAATGTTTTTCTGTGTATTTTCTTTCATAACAGGGGGTGCAAGTGCACCCCCTTGCACCACCCTACCGGCGCCCATGATTTTATGATTGGTTAGCTAATATAGAGAAAGAGGAAGTTGCGATTTTTTTTCAAATTACGAACAGTTGTAAGTAAGTACTGTATAGAAAATCACTTTGTTACAAACCCAGTACCCAATAAAGAGCAGCTGATTGTTAAAATAACCTACACTGTCATATGTGGAAATTAATAATGTTTTTATTACAGTTACAATAACTGGGATTACATTTAGCAGGTAGCAAAAAAGTGTTGCATGGAGAGTTCAATGTTGAATTTCTCAACCACTGCGACTAAAAACTAGATATGGAAGTTCTGCTTCTATTCTTCAATTCAACTGCAGTTGTTAACTTCCCTACAAGAATACAAAATAATATCAGCATAGTAATTAACAAATTTCTTGTGGCTATCTCTCAACATATTCATCATAGCATACTGTCAATAGTACAATTTTTTTATCATGTCTAGAAGCAGTGTAATACAGAAGAAAAAGTTGGTATACAAAAGTAATATTGATGAGAATAATATGATACATTTTATACATTGTTTAAATAGTTTATTTGTTTATCTGATAGCATTGCACAAAAAATAGTATAAATTAACATTAAATTATAACTGCACCCCCAGAAACACTATCACCAGACTTGGCTTGGACTTCACAAATTGGTAACCTCCTTATCTATTCTGCTTCTTCTTTAAGAATGTAAACATTTCAGTGGAATAATATAGTGTGTTACATAAATCTCTGCAATACCTTCTTAGTGAGGTACCATTTAGAAGGGCTTGTACATTTGCCTTTGGAAATTACCGCATAACACAATCAGTAATCATAATTTATGTTCTTGGGGTTATTTAAATTAAACATAATTATTAATAAGAGCTAGTACATCACTGAAAACTATTTCAGGATTAACAAGCAATTTCACAGTCATGGCCAAAGCCCTGTACAGATTGTTACAGGTATTTAGTAGTTACTCACCACTTTTTAATAAATTTTCCAACTGTCATCATCATCTTGACAGTTTGAAGCCTCCAACTGGATCTGTCTGGAACACAGTTCTCTCTAGAATTTTTACCTCTTCCATAATTAGCTAACTTCCATTATTGCCCAGTTCACTTCTCCATCTTGAACACTATCTTCTATTCCAGTGTTTCTCAACATGTTGTCCGCAAAGATGGTTCAGGTGAATCACAGAAAGAAAAGTATAACTTTTGGTACTTTATTCGTAACGTATAAGCCCATAAGTGAGTATAAAATATGAGGACTAATCAGAAAGTCTTTAATGTCAACGTATCCATTCTCAAAGATGTACATTTCTTGGAATGGTTTATCCTTATCTGCCAGAAGCTCCATGGTGCAGTGTTGCTGTCAATTATTAAAGATGGAGATGGTGCGTCATGTGTCCATTATGTACGAACAATGAAGTGTGATTCTTTTTCTATTGAGTAAGTGATGAACGCCCATCGAAATCCACAGGGAAATGCTGCCCACATATGAGGAAATGTCTTGCTTTGAGAAATGTGAGGTGGTGATGTGTGAGTTCACAAAATGCCGTGAAGACTTGCATAACAATGAGCATTCGGGAAGGCTGCGTTGGTCGCTGACTGAGGAAAACATTTCTCACTGGGATGCAACAGTGAAAGCGGATTGGTGCATGCACCTTATAAGCATTTCATGGTAGCTTGATATTTCATGTGAGCGTGTTTATGACACCGTTCATGGGTAGTTAGGGAACTGGAAGCTTTCATGTCATTGGGTGCCTAAGCAGTTGGAAGCAAGTGAATGATTGCTTCACTGAATAATCTGAAAAAAAAGCCAGTTACCGCTCCATTCTGCCATCAGGTAGAAGTGGACAATACTGTTATCCTCCATGACAATGCAAGGCCACATATCGCAATCAGAACTACCGACAAGCTCTGGTTATTTCACTGAAAAAGTCTAGACCACAACCATACAATCCGGACCGCGCCGCTAGTGATTTTAACATTTTCATTTCATTCAAGAAGTTCCTGGGAAGACAGCAATTCATGTGCAATGATGAAGCAAAGACAGCAGTCCGATCTTGGTTCCACAATCAGCCGGACGAATTCTTTCACAGGGGCATGCCATATTTAGTGCGGTGTGGGATAAATGTCTGAAGCAGTGTGGGAACTATGTGGAATAACAAAGGAAGATATATAGAATAGTACATATACTTGTAATTAATTACCTGTATGTACTTTATATCTGCTAATAAAAAATAGGGTTAAAGGCTTTCTGATTTTTCCTTATATAAACCCAATGAATTAAAAACCATGAATATTTCAATTAACAGACAAAAATCTTGTCATTTCCAGAATGATGATAGAAAGTGTTGTCCCTAAAACAGTCTACTCATTTCCAATAGGCATTAAAAAGAGCGCCATTCATCTAAGGATTAAGTAAATGACCATTTTCCAAGAGTCATTTAATAGGAGTGAGGGACTGTGGTAGGGTTGCTAACATAATAGTGATGAAAGTTAACAAAAATAAAAGGTTTTAGGACTAGTGTCTTTTGTTTTGTGCATATAGTTTGGTATATTAAGATACTGATAGATATGCACTTAACTTATAATAGTTCACTTCCAGTTTCATAAAGTCCGGGGCTACTTTCAATAAAGTGAATAACCTTTTTAAAAGTCGTAATTTATCAGATTACCACGAAGATGAGACTCCTGCAATGCTATGTGTTCTCTGTCCAACTGTATTGCATTTGAATGTGGACATTAAAAGAAGGTATCAGTAAAAGGTTGGAATCTTTTGAAATGTGGCTATATATAAGGATGTTGAGAATACCATGGACAGACCACACCACAAATGCTGAAGTGGTCTGCAAAATGAAAAAAAGATGTGGAAATACTGACCACCTTAAAATGCGGAAACTTCAGTACCTTGGTCACATCATGAGGAATGATAGCCATTATGAACTCTTGCAGTCTGTTTTCCAGGAGAAAATACCAGGAAAGAGAAGTATGTAGAACAACTTCTTGGTTAAAAAATCTGACAACATGGACCTTCCAAGACAACTACGGAGCTAAGCTGAGCATCAACCAGCAGAGACAAGACAGCCAAGATGGTTGCCGACATCAGGAACAGATAGGGACCAGAAGAAAAAGAAGTTTCATACCTGTATTTTCATAGAAATTCGGAACCTGCTTTTAGATATGTTATAATGAACAATAAAATATTTTCCAGATATTAATGATATACAAATATGTAAAAATTGGATACAGTAAGTTAGTGATCTGCAGCATAATGTTTGTCAATTTACTGGTCCTCGGATAGAAAAAGGTCGAGAAATACTGTCCTGTTCCATTGATTATACTGCCCCTTCATTCAAATTAGAGTCCTCTTCCTATTTCATTCGTGATTGTACATTTTCTTTGGCAGTCATTCTTTGCATATACTTTTTTCCCTGTACATCATTGGAATTTCAATTTTTTATTCTCTTCTGCTACAGTTCCTTATTTACTGCTTTGTTTATATGTTTATTTGGCACTTTTTCCACATTTGTGAGATGCATGACTTTTTGAATATGTTTCTCACGCTTTTTAAAAAAATAATATCGATGAGGTATAACTTTAAAGAAATTTAAGAGCAAAATAATCATTTTAAAAGGTGGTTTTTGGTTACAAGCCATTTATCTGTCTTGATATCAAACCGAAAACGATAAATGAGGTATCATCTTCAAGATTAAGGTCTGCACTTTAGAAACATCATAAATTAACAAAATTCAGCCCATAAAGGGCAAACGTATTAACAATCAATGTCATGACGTGTGAGAGAGTACCAGAGCCACGTTCCTAGGCTTTGTTGCCATCGATAAGAAGAGTTCGCATTACTGCTAGATAGCACCATCACATATCACAGAGATATCAGTAAACCATTTGTGTTTTCTGCAGTGAGGGGTTTTTGAGATTTATTTTTTCTGTTAAGGAAAGATTTGTGTTTTGCTACACAAATCCTATATACCTAAACATTTTATTTGTGATGTGAAACTTTTCATTCAGCATCTTTATTTTTGTTTTTAACATTAACTGAATAGTTTTTGTGTAACTGCTTTTATACCTGAGTCACTTCTTTTATTTTCTTTACCATTTCCCTTCTTAATTTGATTCTAACTCCTTATCCTATTCATCACATCATAGTAATTAAATTTAATTTGATATAATTGCAATGGAGCACATGCACCAGTGGCAATCTCCTAATACACCCTGTTTTTCCCTTTCCTCTTCCAATCTACTTTTGCCCTCTACTAATTTCCTAACCCGTTTCTGAAACACACTCAGTTCTGTCGATGAAGAATTTGAGAATAAAATTTTGTTTTGTGTACATAAGGACATTTATGTTCTGCACTGATTTGTTGTGGAAAGCAATAAATCGTTTTTATCTTATTACTGAAATAAAATTGTGTTTTTAAGTTTCAAACTGGTTTATTACTGGCATCTTTTTTGATTGCTAAGTAATTCCTTTCCAAATTCTGCTATGTGTTATAAATTTAGTGCTCGAAAAGAGTAGAAAGTTTTTAACTAAGCAATAGGTATTGATAGAGGATATGCTGCAGTGCCCTATTCTACAACTCTACTTTTACATTACACACATTTTGGTTTAAAATCCATTTGATGCCAGGGTAATTTTTTTCCAGACCCCTCAATAATTTACTCAATTTTATAAATCCTTCAGATCTAAAATCAAGTGCTATTTTATGGTCACAGTCATCTCTTCTCTATTCTCTTTCAATATCCTTGAGGATTTTAACATAATGTATGCCTTTTGAATTTCCAGAAGTCTCTTCTCCTGCCTATCATTATTACCAACCTAATTCTTTTACCTTATCAATTGCTGATTGTATTCTTTGGTAATTTACACATAAAAATCTATATTCCCTCCTTTGCATGACATCTAACACTTATACTTGATACCCATATATAACCCTATGAGACAAAACAGAAAGAGAAATGAGAAAATCAGGAAGCATAGAGAAATCCATTTTACTGTGGTATGGTCATGTGAAGAGAATCTAAGAGGAGAGGATACCAAAAATGATTCTGAGCATGGAGCTGAAAGAGAAAAGGACCTGGATAAGATTGAGTGACAGATGGGTGAAAGGTATTAAAAAATTTGATTGAGGAAAGAGTAGGAAACTGGATGACTGTAAAAGAAAAGAGAAGATAGATGGATAGGAAGTGTTGGAGACGCTGTTCCAAGCAGGCCCAGTCAGTGATTGGAAGCTGCTCAAGATGATGATGATGATAAATACCACACCATACTCAAGCAATGGTATGCTCAATGCTTTATATCCCTCTTCACTTAATTCTCTGATATAATTGATAATCAGTAGACAAGATGCACAGGAGTAACTAAGATTTCACTGCTGTTATTATGTTCTGTTTTCCAGATAAGTGGTGGTTTCTACTGTACAGTTTCACTATATATATTCACTTATCTCTCTTTCTGTTCATTGATCGAAATGTTATTTTTTTATGTGGAATAAACCCATTGACCCCTCACCCATCATCCTGCCTGGGCCCATAAAAGACATGCTTTCAAACCTCAGGTCAGTTGTCATGACTACAGTTTACAGCTGGTTTCTGTGGTTATAAAAATTAATACTTTCTGCCTCAAAATCTCCATTGACCTGATGATGATGTAAATGGTTTAGTAGCATATGACTCCTCATGAGTTTGTGGGTCACCTTTACCTTCAAATTATCTTAGTTTCTTCTTTCTTTTTCAGTTTCCTGTAAGCACTGGCTGGGGAAAATTCTAATGAAGTTGAGGGAGTTGAATCTAACTTAAGGGATTTGGTGGACAGGGATTTATTCCTTGTCTCTGTAAAAACTAGAATGGTACATATAGATGGTACAGCATAGATCAGTATAGAAGCGATGTTGCTTCTTCACCAAATGGTTAAATAAAATAATGATTGGTTCGGTACAAAGCCTCTTCCTGAGTGTACAAAGGGGTGGGTTTTGTGGCGAAGTATTTGACTAACACTGCATAAGTCGTAGGCTTAAAGTGTTACAAGTTTACTGTGGAATATCTTGGAGCACACTGCTGAGCACAGGTACAAAACACCCTCCATAATGTCACTCGATGGTGGGCAAGACTGATCTCTATTGGCTAGAGCTAATCGAGTGAGATGCATACAGAGTGCTAATTGGCTAGCGGGAAACAGTTTTCTAGTAAGTTCCAGAATATCTCAAGCCCCTCTCTCAAGACTGCTGTTTATGCGTCACTGGCTTGGGTGCTCCGCCTGCTTAGTATGTGGTACCACGTTAAACTTGTTCCCACCAGAACCTCACTCAGGCTGTTCTCGGTGGCATTGGGGTTAGCGTGCTGAAGGTCACCAGTTCAAATACGGCCAAGGAAATCGGTGTTTAAGTGTTGTGTGTGTGTTGCTGTCGTGTCTGTCCTATAGTGTCCACAGATAGAAAATACTTCAATGTACTGGGGAAACTGGAACACTGCAACAGTCATGATCACATTGAGCTGGATGTATGGTTTGAGTTGCCAAATGCCTTTATTACTCAGGAATCTTGCTCCTTTAACAATAAAATATTGCAATTAATTATCAAACTATTTAAAAATATTACACCTCGAGAAAGATTTTGCAGCTAATTTGTGATTCAGCAATTTTTCCGACGATATTCATTATTGTATACAATTTGTAATATTTTATCTCATTATTAATGAATTATAGACTCCAGTAAAGTTCTACAGCAATAGCTTGCTTCTATTCTATCTCCTTAATTGTTTCTAACTAATAAGAAAAATTGTATATGGGGTGATTCCTCTATTAACTAATTGTCTAAGGATCACAAGTAAAAGGTTCTAAAGTCTACTGGATTTTGTGCCTCTAAGTCCTTGTTCTGGATGTTATACATTATTACTGAGTGCAGCAGGAATAACCATTCCTTCTTCATCATCATCAGTTTGCATTTCAGTGTTCCGACGAATAGGATGCCTTGGTCTTACATTTCCTACCTGAGAGGCATCAGTATGTGGTGTGAACACATATTCTGCAATAACACTCATTTGGTGTTGCTCTGAACATATTTAAAACAATCTATAAGGAATTTACAATATGTACAGAGACAAAATAGTACAATATATAATATTTTTTAACTGCTTTACGTCTCTCAACAGCGAGGTCTTTAGAGACGGGAAAGGATGGGGGCAAGGAATGGGAAGGAATTCGGCCATGGCCTTTTTAAGGAAGCATCCCGGAGTTTGCCTGGAGTGATTTGGGAAACCATGGAAAACCCAAATCTGGATGACCGGAAGGGGATTCGAACCACCGTCCTCCCGAATGCGAGGCCAGAACGCTATCCGTTACACCACCACGCAGGTAAAATAGTACAATAAAAGTGATTACAATCGTACATACATAAGAAATTATCGATATATAAAAGGCAGTAAACTCGGAACGCTCCTGTCTCTCAATTTTATTTTGCAGTTTCTATATGTTATGACCACTGTCCTTGAGGTCATCCAGGTATCTTATAACTGTCTCTGATTTCCTTGCAAACAGTAGCTTCGAAAGATTATGTTATCTTTATTCAAAGACTAATTCAAGCATGAAAGTAGGTATTATATCATGATCAGTTATATTCGATCTGATTATTTGCTCTGACTGCAGCATCACCATGTTGTAACAATCTTTGCATTAGTTATAGAGTGCTCCAGTGCGTTGAAACTTAAAATCCGTGGGAGGTTCGAAATTGCATTATATTATTGGATTTTCCTCAAGTGATACTACAAATATGTATTTGTTCCTGCTAATACAAGCCCAAACAATGTCTTTAAGGACTGTTATTTTCTTTACACAAATATTAGAAATCGATTCTAATGGTTGCAGAAATCGAACCTCCCACGGAGCGTTCTCATAGGTAGTTTGCAATACAAAGTGCTGTTTGCAAACACTGGAATCTGAAGTTAGTTGTTTACAATCTAACTATTCTCACTCTAATTTTTCATATCTACACTTAGAGTGAACAATTAGAATATATGAACGATCGTGTTGTAAATAAATGTAGGTCTGATTTTGGCTGCCTTCAACTGAGGTATATTTGAAAATGCTAAGATGGTTTAACTACTACGTTTTAGTAAAGTTTTCTGTTCCTTTTCACCTTTTGATCAAAAAATAATTGTTTAAAAAACATAAAAACCGCGTTCAAAAAAAAGCACTAAAAATTTTAAAATAATTTTATACCTTGCTTAGGAAAAAGTAAATCTAAATGGACAATATTTTACATTAATGTGATTGAAATTTTTATATTAATTAGTTATTCTTGGAGTTGGTGCCAGCTATCACATAGCGAAGATGTAATTACTGAACTTCTTTGGGTGTTAGAGGCGAAACGGGGAGTATGAACAAAAAATTCTCAATATTTTACAGCATGTCATGAGGTACATAGAGATATTGCGAGATACAGCTTAGGGAAACAAATTAACGGTATTTTAATCTGTTGCTCGGCCTTGTTGGTCATCCTGGCATTTCTCTGGCACTATAGTGTCAGTTGGTAGGCTGCATCATGCAGTAAACGATTTACAGATAGTATAATATCGAAGTATCATCTGTATGTTTCAGTTTTTGTTAAACATGTTTCTAGCATTAATTGTAGATATACAGAATCATGATTTTTTATGTATTATTGTTATCCCTATTGTTTTTATCATTTTGTTGTTTTTTTTTTTTTTTTTCTTGCTTTCGCTTGCACCGACTCCAAAAATAACTAATTAATGTCAAAAATTCAATGCCAGTAATGTAAAATATTGTCCATTTAGATTTACTTTCTCCTAAGCAAGGTGTAAAGTTATTTTACAATTTTTAGTGCATTTTCTTGAGGGCGGTTTTTATGTTTTTTAAACAATTATTTAATTTCGAAGTTTTCAGTGGTATTATAGTTTGTTTTGTATTTTACATATGCCTCAGCAGTTCATTTTGGGAGTTCAGTTTCTGGAAGCTCTCAGATTAAAGCGCTTGCTTTCAAAGAAGAATTCTGTCTTTATATACCACAACAACTTCCAGAATGGGGTGAATTCGGTGTTGTGTTAAGGAATGTCTTTAAATTTTGGTTCAGGCTATGTTTCGATCGTATCATAACATCTGTTACAGCTGCTGGTCGATAGCCGAAACATGTAACATCTGGGCATTAATACATACCACATACAGAAATCTGTCTCTGGAATATATCTGTTTGCTCCGGCATCACACAGTTTTAATTGGTTTTCACAACGTGAAAGCTTGGGATCCAAGTTGAAATCTGAAGTACATGTTGAGACATTATGACATTTATTTTATAAATATTATGCCATGACTTAAAAACAGCTTAATTGATTTTGACGTAATTTAAAACTGTGGATTTTTTAAAGAACATTTGAATTTAAAAGGGGTGAGGGTAAAGAGGAAGAGGGATTGGGCTTTTGTATACCAAATGTAGATTGCCTTTTCTGATTGATTTAAAGTATATGTGTGTAAATTTCTGTTGATATCAGATAAAACTGTAGTTATGTATAGAAGCAATTAATTGGTATGGAGACGAAGAGTATTTTGGTTTTTGTAAAACTAATGTGGGTAGTATTTTTCTCTTTGTTTTAAAGTATACTCTTGAAAATTTCCATCTAAACCAGATAAAAACAGTTGCTTGTATAAAGAACAATTGCAAAAATTAAATGGGGTAAGGGAGTGTGTGGTAGTAAGGTTTTGGAAACAGAATGTAGACACTATGTTTCTCTTTGTTTTGAAGTATACATGTGGAGTGTTCCGTGGAAATCTGATAAAACTGTACGTATCTATAAAGAAGATTGGAAATAATATGGGTGGGGGTAGAAGGGAAGAGTGGTTGGGCTTCTGCAACCTAATTTAAACAGACTTGTTCTGTATGTTTTAAAGTATACGTCCGCAAATTTTCTTCAGAATCGGATAGAAACTGTAGATTAAAGGATGGAAAGGAAGGAGTGGAGTTTGGACTTTCAAAACCAAATGTAGACAGTATTTTTCTTTTTCTATTTGTTTTAAAGTATACGCAAGCGAAGTTCCACAAAATCGGATTAAAATGTGGGTTTTGTACAAATATTAAGGGAAGGGGAGTTAGGGTAGATTTTTATTTTTTTGGTCAGAAAACTTCTCTACAAAAAATTATATATTGATGTGCCAACTTTCTTAAAGATCGGTCAAATGGTGTCGACTGTACCTTTCCAAAAAGAAACAGGGAGAGGGGTTCAGTTTTTACAAAAACAAGTGTTGGCATTGTTTTTCTCTTTGTTTTATAGTAAAAAATTTGCTAAGTTCTGTCTAAAACCGTAAAAAACTGTGGTTTTGTATAAAAATTAAGTGGTGTAAAGGGAGACATGTGGTGGTTTTTTATTTATTTATTTAATTTTTGTCAGAAACCTTCTCCATGAAAAAATGCATGTATATGCCAACTTTAATGGAGACCAGTTAATTGGTGTCGACTGTAGCTTTGAATAAAGAAAATTGTCGAAAATTAAGGGGATGGTTAGGGGGAGAGGGGTTCAGTTTTTTTAAACAAAAGGTGACAGTATTTTTCTCTGTATTTTTGGGTATATATGTCCGAAGTTTCATCGAGATCGAATAAAAAACTGTGGATTTGTATAAATATTAAGGGGTGGAAGGGTGTAGAAGGGGTGGTTTCTCAATGAAATTCATATTGGACCACTTTGGAGGTATACACTATCCACTAAAAAAAATCATTTAAATCGGTTCAAAATTGGCGAAGATATCGCTGAACATACATAAAAAAAAAAAAAAAATTACAGACGAATTGAGAACCTTCTCCTTTTTATGAAGTCGATTAAAAATACTGAACTTCTGAAATAATGCGATCTTAAACACAATTTTATAAATACCAGCTACAAAATTTGTGTGCCCTCGATTCCAACGAATCGCTTAATGCTGCGTCATTTGGCCAATTAACCTTCGAAAACGTTTCACGTCAAGAACGTGCCATAAAAATTCCCTTGCCATCTCAATACATTCATCTGTAGATACCTGGAGTTCGGCTAGTTTGCTTTACATAAAGCAATGGACCTTGTAGCGTAGTGTACAACTTCCACGAATTTGGTTTGAAGTTCACCCAAATTTACATAACATACAATTCGCCAGACAACAGTGGACAGATGGAGTTTATTCTGGAAATCATAGTACAAGCCTGGTGAATATGCATATCTCTCAATCTAGAAGTCTTGGGATACCACACTTAGTTGAAGAAATAACAACTTGCATGTGATGACCTCCACTTGGAAAGAATACAAGTAAATACAAATACTTAGAGCACTCTCCTTTAAAAAATAAAATTAACTTATGTTATAAACAAATGATTTGTACGGAAAATATTTCACATAACTTTATATGTTAAGTGTTCTGGCGTCCTTACATACTAGGACGGAGTGGTTTCACTAATAAAGGATCCGCGGGTGTGCTTTATTTTATGCGTGGGCTATAGTTGGCGAGCGTCATCGCTTGGGCGCGCGCAAGGCGCTGTCTTATCGGCTCTCTGTGAAAAACCATCTTAAATACCACTACTTATCTCCTAAGTCCGTGAAGGTTTGTTCTACAATGTGCCTACTGTTTATCAACACCACGCGGTATCTGGATAATATTAGGAGAGCGGCATGGTCTAGACCACGGGAGGGCTTCCGAATACCAAGAAAGACTAATGGAGGGGAATGACGTAGATTATATTGCGAGACAGCTGACAAAATCGATTCAAACAGCACCGAAGGGCAGTATTACACTAGTGAAAATAAAAAGGGATGACGGATACTTGTACAATATGGCACTAGCGCTTGTATAGACTGAGATCAAACATGCGAAGGGCGAGAAGGGAATACCAACACTGCCTTGTGGCGGCTGATAGGTATACGACGACATAGATGACAACGAAAGCGATACCCATAAAAAAAATGAGCAGTGATTAATTACAGTTTGTATACTGCCGCGTCGGAAGCGGAAAACATATCAGTAGGTGAGTGATCTGGACCATAAACAGTATGGCGAACACAAAGCCCAGGTACAGACGATAGTGGCTGAAGTTCTGCAGGCTCTTGTGGTTCAGTTAGTTCCATCTTTATGTACTTTACTAAATAAATATCTGCTGCAAGGAAGAGTTTAGAATGTGTAAGAACAAAGGGAAGTTACGATATTAACCAAGGGAGGGATGTGGACAGGGATCTGGCCAATCTTATCGGCCGATCTGCCCGTTCAATGGCTTAGAAAAAGTACTGATGCTAAATTACATCACAGAAGTAATACACGTATGAACATGAACCAGTACGGTTTTAGAGCGGGCAGGTCGAACGAAGATCAATAAATAGAAATGTAGACTTAGTTAAAATTAGCAATATGAAATATGTTATAGAAATCTTCATCAACAACTCGGTGCTTTGATAATCTTTGATTGTCTTTGTTGTTCCGTCGCCTAAAGGAAAAGAAATTGTACAAGCTTATAACACACTGAAGGATTATTGTAAAAATCGTTACGCCACTCTGAGATGCACACGAGGGAAGGTAGATTTTTACCAAGGGATACCCTCAGGGGTCAGTCAGTGGACCAGATTTTGGGACGTCGTTTTTTAAAAAGGTAATTAGAGGTGCTGGATGGCTTTCTGGGGCTGATTGCCTATGCAGACGACTTTCTGTGGCTAATTGTGGGTCGGTACATACGAGACATAGAGAATAATGCTAAAGTGGTGGTTGAGAAACTTCAAGCATTGTGCTCAGAAGCAAAGTTGAGACCAGATGATGGTATTCAAGCTAAAACTGGAACGTGACCCTATTGTCATAATGCATAACATAAACATAAAGGGAGCACGGACGGCATAATACCTTGGCGTCGTCGTGGACGAATCTCTGAATTTTGCATTACATATTGCTGAGAGGTACGAAAGGGCTAAGGTTGTGCTTAACAAATGTGTCAGCATAGGCCACATGAGATTTCACCTTCCTAATATTACTATAAGATCCTGGCTTCTCCAGTAGAGCAAGCATCAGTGTCTGGGCGCACACATTTCGACTGGTGATACCTCGGGAGGTGGTCCTAAAAGTACAGATAAGTGTTTGGCTACAATTAAGTGGGGCTTACAGGACTACCTCCACAAATGCCTTATAACAATTGTGATAGGTGTATGGCCGCTGGACCTCGAAATTAAAAGAAGAGGGACCATCTATTGGTTGCGAAAAGGATATCAAGCTATGGTGCAGGAGATTGTGGGAACAGTTGCACAGAATGCGGCAGAAATCAGCGCGGACCTCTTGCTGAATGGCAGGAGCTACAGCAGTAGATTCACAGGCAGAAGACCATAAAGTGTGTTTCCAAATATACAAGAATGGCTGAAACTTAAATATTTCAACTCCACCCCAGACCCAGTACATTATGTCACCGGTCACCCGTGTAACTGCCTACTGTACTAAAGAAGACTGAAGGACAAAAGATTATCGAGTGCGGGCTGAAGGAACTCCAGAACACGTATTATGGGACTGTCCGATAACGGAATAAGTAAAACGCCGGATATCAAAATAATACGGAATAGATCAACGCAAGACATAATTCTAGAGCATCATGGAATATTCTCGATAATGCGGCAGAAAAAAGTATCCCAATTGCATAAGAAAAATATCCGAACCGATCGGCAGCTGGGCATAGGGAGCGGCCAAGGGAAGTGGCCTGGCGAAATATACGAGCGCAGGGAAAATAATTACGAATAAAAGTAAACAGTATACTACACGAACTTCCGGAAGCCGGACAGAGATGTGTAAATTGGAATAAATGCAACCAGTGGCGGATCCAGGGGAGGGGGATGAGGCTAGGGGGCTACAGATTTAATAAGGGTGGCAATGTGGAATAATGAGATAATGAGATCTCCTCCCCCTAGTCAAGCCCCCCCCCAAACCAAATCCTAGCCCCAACCCAAAAACAAAATCCTGGATCCGCCACTGACTGCAACTAATTGAATAATAGGAGACTTTAAGAATAACTGGAATACTTCAATGAAACTACCAGTACGAAGGCTAAACAAATTTCCAAAAAAGTGGAATTAAGGTTATGAATGTACCGTAATAAACGGAAAATGTTTCAGGATTTTCAGAACAACACGTAAGTAATGTATTGGCGCGCTAGTGTGAAAAGGAATTAATTTTTCTGTAATAAAACTTGTAAAGAAGTTAGGTAATGTGCCAATGGAACAATGAGAAAATTAAAAATAAATTGTATATTATAGTAAAACAACAGTTTAATGCTGCGTTACTTTAGTAAAAATTTAAATATTGAAGTAAATCAAATTACAAAACTATAAAACACCATTGTACTGCTGGATTCTCGCATACCTGTCATGCTTCTACAACGGAAATATACATAGAAACGCCAATGAGCATTAACAATAGAATATTATCAAACTGAATAGGTTAAATGTTAAAACAATGGAAGAACACGATCTAAATAGTAGCCAGAGAAGGCATTCACTTAGCTCTTGGAAATGTCAATTATAAAAATTAAATTGTGAGCAGAGGTACGTGTATAACAAATAAACAATAAGCAACACTTGTTATATAATATTGTGCATATAAATATATATGTGGCAAAAACTTGTAACAGCAACTATAGGTAATTGTTATAATTGTAAGCAAGACCCAATGTAATTCTAATATTAAAATAAGCAACTCTGGGTCATCTATGACGTAATCTTTCACGCCATGACGTCACTCTATGACGTCGCGCAATGACGTCACGATTTACGCTATTGTTCTTGGCTATGCATGTTGTTTAATAACGTTTCCAAGCATCCGCGAATAAATAAAGTGACAGATCACCTAAATAAAAGTTTCTATTGCGGACATATCAGTCATTAGATGCTTATTTTTACATAATATTTTTTTGCTAGATAGATGTATTCCTTAAATTATTTGTCCATAGAAAAGTAAAATAAATGTTTTGAGCATCAATGTTAGCTAAAGTTTTGATTAGATTGTTAATTCGTATGGGTCAGAATTACAACTGACATTTGAAATTACAGCAGAGGGCATGAATAATATAGTTTTTTTTCAAAATAATTTAAACTGTATCCTATTATAGAAATTATTAACTTGTTTGAACGGAAATAGTTGCATACTGATCGAGATCGGTGCTTCCTACACTACAATTAAAGCAAATCTTATGTGGCATAATGTATGTTTATAAGATTCATTTACCTTCCTTTGCTTTCACAGTACAATATTACAGACGATATTATTTCAGCAACATGTAACTGTGTCAGCAATTCAAACATTTTAATGTCGCTCTGAATCACGGAAAACAAAAAGAGCCTTTATGAAATAATAAGAAATCTATTAGTTTTAAAATATTGATCTAGGAATTAGAAAAGAACATTTTAACTATGTGTGGAGCTCAGAACTTTATGGTAGCGAAACATGGACATTAGCAACACCGGAAAGAAAGAAAATTGAAGCATATGAAATTTGGTGCTACAGAAGAATGCTGAAAATTAAGTGGACAGACAAACTAAGAAATGAACGAGTTTTGGAAATGATGGGTGAGGAAACAAGTTTGTGGAAGAAGCTTACAGAAAGAAAAGACAGGCTGGTAGGTCATATTTTGTATTGGTTAAATTGCTGGTGGAGGGAACAGTCGAAGGTAAGAACTGTAGACGAAGATAGAGATTAGAATATATAAATTAATAACTGAGGACGTGGGTTGAAAAGGGTATATAGAAGTAGGAAGGAATTGGGCGCTCTGACTACAAAGGAACTAATTAAATTAAAGTAGTGGAGCCGAGAAACTAATTAAATTAGGGGAGCCGAGAAATTAGTTAAAGTAGGGGAGCCAAGTAACTAATTAAATTAAGTAGGGGAGCCGAGAAACTAATTAAATTAAAATAGGGGAGCCGAGAAACTAATTAAAATAGGGGAGCCGAGAAACTAATTAAATTAAAATAGGTGAGCCGAGAAAATAATTAAATTAGGGGAGCCGAGAAACTAATTAAATTAGGGGAGCCAAGGAACTAATTAAATTAAGTAGGGGAGCCGAGAAACTAATTAAATTAGGGGAGCCAAGAAACCAATTAAATTAAGTACGGGAGCCGAGAAACTAATTACATTAGGGGAGCCGAGAAACTAATTAAATAATCCAATAAGCGACTGCAATCTATTCTGTAACCTAATTAGTGACTGCAATCTCACCTGTAACCTCAGATTGATCTTATTATTTCATTAAATAACAATAAGCGACTGTGTGACTCATGTCTCCCACTCTTCTGCCTCTATGACTCACACCTTCTGCTGCAACCTTAATTTAGTATGCATTACCTGCTCCTGGATTCAAACCCGCGCAGCTACCGCCGAGGGAAGAGCCCGGCGGGGCTGCATATCACCCCTGCAAATACGCAAGACGACTACAACACGCGAGTAATCGATACATTGACACGCAATGAAATCTTTCTGCTGTAAATGGCTGGGCGTATTAGCTGCTAATTAAAAAAAGTATCATAAGCAAATCCGTGATAAATACGAGCTACATTAAAAAAAAAAAATAAACAACGATTCAAATAATGCTTAACTCTATCTTCGCGGTTTATTTTTTATATCTTTACGCCTCATCGATGTCGAGGTCATTAGAGGAGAGATAGGATTGAGGACAAGTAATTTGGCGATGGCCTTTTCGCCTGGAGTTATTAACCACTGGATGGGGATTCGAACTGGCGTTCACCCGAATGAGAAAGTCCATGCTTCGCTACCATAAAGTGCTGTGCTCCACACTTTGAGTTTTAAAACTATCATACTAACGTCCACCCGATGAGAAACCGCTCACCCACCACGCTCGGTACCTCCGCGAATGCTGCGTGAAACGGCAGGAGCTTTAGGAACGTTGTGACAGTGCCTATGTCTCCCAGCGCTGTCTATTTCAATTTTAGAATATTTTCAGCATTGAATCATAAAAAATCACTGTGACAACAACACGAGCAAATACATTGGAGTAGGTAGTGTGGCATCTGAAATTGTTAATGTATAATACTAATACTAAGTTTATAGGTGTCTGTGAAGAGCCAAAGACGTCTATTAGAGCGGAGTCAAAGAATTATGCACCGGTCAAGACATGACTTAAACCGAGCATTGCCAAAAAAAAAATTCGGCGAAACTTCAACATAATTTAATAAAACATTCTCAAAAATAATTTATTGTATGTATAAAGTATATTCAATTGGCGGAGATAAGATTTAGAATTATTGATGTAGTTGGTGATAAAGTGAAAAAATAAAAAGTTGAATGATTTGAGGAGAAGTGTATCTGATAAATAATTATTGGTGACAGGATAAATACTGTAACTGAGAGGTACAAAGGTTTATTTCATGTGATATAGAAAAAAGAAAAAAAGGATTCCAAGATTTATATTTGAAATGTGATAAGAAAGCAATCATCGCAGATCAGCTAAAAGCAAAGCTTGAAGGCATAATACGAAATATAGGTTAGATCACTGTCGTAAAAAAAGATAGAATTGGAACTACAAAAAGTATAACTGGCTCTGAATTTCATGAATTGATAGTTAGTTATGAATGGTAATAATTAATAAGATTATTCATGCACGGATGACATAATGCTTTATAAAAGAATCAAAAACGATAGAGGATTGTAAACAATTGCAGGGTGATCTGGACAGGATATCTAGTTGGGTTGTTAAACATGGGATGAAAATAAATGCAAAGAAGAGTCAGCTTATTAGATACACGAATAATAAAAAAAGATTAATTATGAATATGTAAATATCTTGGCATTACATTTGATAACAAGCTTAACTGGGCAGGTGGTAGGAAAAGCTTTCAAAATTCTTCACTTGTTGGAGAGAGTAATGAGGGGATGTACGAGAGAAGTAAAGGAATTGGGTTACAAAACTTTGGTCAGACCATTGCTCGAATATGGTAGTGTAGTATGGGACCCATCTCTCCGGCGGATTATTCAATTTTAGAATATTTTCAGCATTGAATCATAAAAAACCACTGTGGCAACAACACTAGCAAACACACTGGAGAAGGTAGTGTGGCATCAGAAATTGTTAATGCATAATACTAATACTAAGTTTATAGATGTCTGTGAAGAGCCAAAGAGAACCGTCGGCTATTAGAGCCTCTCATGTGAAATTTAGTGTTTTTACAACGCAATTCGGCGATAAACTCTTGAAGACTTCGTTATAACCGCACGCTGAGAAAACACAAAAATTAATTTCCAATCTGGACGCTCACCCTCGCCTGAAACAAAAGACTCGTGACGGTCGAGCCCGCCGCAAGAAAACGCCTAACGCACTTAACTCCCTAATTGTTCTTCCGCGTGTCCGGGGTATCCATCAATAAGGCTGTCAGAATTTTTTAAGAAATATTCCCTCACAAGCGATGACGCTCCAAAGCGTTCCGAACATATCACAGTCTATTAGGTCGCTTTGCGGCCCCCGCCGAGCTGTCACGGTGGAGTGCTGTATCACGGTTACAGACCACGCTGGACGTTCATTACATAACGATAGCCATATTACCTCAAGTCACACTGCTTTAGGTTTAAATATAAACAAATTATTGCAGGTCTAAAACCTTGCAGTGCAATATCTACATGCAAATATTTGTACCCCACTTTCCGAGTGAACGATAACGTTTGACCCGGCACTCTGGGAGACGTGGCCTTGATTTTCCATGTTTTTCGGTACCATTGCGGGGATTATACCATAGTGTTTCTATTCTCAATATTCTGAGGTATCAGCTCCGTTAGCAACGCCATCAGTTAGCTGCTAGGTGAAAAGTGTTTTTACGCTCGTATCACCTTAAGAAACATTTTTCTTTTTTATGAACTCCTTGCTAGTGCCGAGCATAGGCGGTTACGATGGGGGATGTTTACCCCTCCATGGTAACGTCTGGCAAGATGAACTGGGGGTGGTTTTCCGTAGCCTCCTCCAGTGTGACTGTCTTTTTTTTTTACTTATGGCTTTACGCCTCGTCGACGTCAATGTCATTAGAGGCGGGATGGGATTTGGGACAAGAAACGGAAAAGGATTCGGCCATTGCCTTTTGAAGGAAGCATCCCGGCATACGTCTCGAGTGATTTGGGGACACCATGGAAAACCCAGATCTGGATGCCCGGAGGGGAATTCGAACCGGCATCCTCCCGGATGCGAGGGCAGAGCGTTAACCACTCGCAAAAATCGCATAGGAACAGAGGGTCGCTAACGCCTGTAGAGGGCGCTAGAGCCACGAGAGGGCGTTGCGATACAAACACGGTCCTGGATTGTATGAACTAAAGTGCCTGCAAAAGTTGAAAAAAAAATTCCATTTCCTAAGTGCCCCAACATGTTAGCATTTTCCAATAAAATGGAAACAATTTTTTTTTTACTTATGGCTTTACACCTCGCAGACGGCTAAGGGATGGGAGTTTGGGGTAATTCCCTTACCAGATGGGCTGCTCTGATAAAATCTCGCAATTTCATAATCGGTATGTTCCTCATCTACACAAAAAATTACATATGTCAGAAATAGATACACAACAATAAAATAGCTATCTAAGATTTAAAATGATTTTTAGGCCACTCATCGTATGGGTTTTTTTTTCCAGATATTCCAATTTATTTTATCTCATACAAATGCAGTTTAGAGAAAAGTGTGTATATTTGCAGATGAGGTAACGTGTGTAGAAGAATTTCGACTTTTTCGACTACCTTTAATTAAATAGGAAGCCGAAATTTATTCAATGTCGTTATCATTATTAACAGGTCGATCTTAAAAATTGAAATAAACAAAACGATTGGTATATAGTATTCTACAGTGAAACAATGCGGATGACGGAATTTTTTTAAACTATAATAGTGTACCTACTTCAAACTAAAATTGATAAGTTCAAGATCCGACAGATATCATAACCCGCATATTCAAACTAGGTCTCGCCCACAAATCCATACATCTCCATACACAAGCACAAACAAACATAAGTGGAAGGACAGCAAACTCATACGTCCAGACAGACATGTTTAAGGAAAATATAACAATATTTACGCATACAGACACAGAGAGAGACGCACAAACACTCACATTTCCATCCCTATAGTGAGCTAGACACAACAGCCAGCCAAATCATGGCAAAGAAAAAGTGGAGCAGAACCCCCCGTGGCTCAAGATTGATCAAAAAATCATCATTAAAATGTGTTCCAAGGACCCAATAGTCCTCTGTTTGGATTCTTTTGAGAAAATATATAATATACAGTGTTTCCCATTAGCCATATTAAGTCGTCTCTTCTATGTTTCGAATCTGTTGTCATATCTGGTTTGAGCAAAAGTTCAGGCATTATTCTTCTCGTTGTGTTATCTAATATGTGTGATGTGGTGCGCCTTGTCCAGTTCCAAATGTCTTTGACACGGTGGCAGGTAATCCTGTGGGGTAGAGTGTCAGCTATTTGACAGTGATTACATCTATCAGTTTCTAGAAGATGGATTCGATTTAGTTTGGAGTTTCTGGCTATTGTCTCATTAACCACCTTGTACCAGATTGCATGTACAGATGTCTGTAACACTGGGTTATGAATATTTGGCCAGAGATTTTTCCGTATAATAGTTGGATACTTCGTTTCCTGTCTATTTCCGGGAGTATTATACATCATAATATTGTAGATTATGTTTTGTTGATAAAGGGCAATTATTCTTGTGTTGGAGCTTCAGGTAGCTGAGTTCCAGGTAGAAAAGTTGTAAGTGTTTCATCTGGTTTGGTATTCCGACGATGCTGATGGGTGGTGTCATGCTATGCGGCTTGTTTAGGTCGATCAGGTGTGCTGTAATTCCTTGAGGATTACTGTTTTTTGGCCTTGCAGCATATTTTTAACGAAGAGAGCTTTACTCTTCTTGTATACAACGACAAGGCCAAGTCCCCCTCTTTGTTTAGCCAGAGTTAGTGTTCCAACTTTAATTTTGAATATTTCTCCTCTGTGAATAAAGTATCCGACCGCAGACATAATGCTTCGTGCTAAGGCCGTATAAACTGGAAATACTTGCGAAGTGTACCACAGCTTCCCAAGGACAAATGTGTTGATTAGTTGCACTCTCTGTCTCATATTAAGATTTCTCTCTGAGTGTTGTTGAAGGCAAGCTCTAATTTTGGCTAATAGGTTCCTCCAATTTGCTGTCGCACTTATTTGCAGGCATTTTTGGAATTTAATTCCCAGGAGGTTGATTTCTGACTTTTCTTCCAGCCAGGAGGGTTTATTAGACCTCAAACCGACTCCAAAATCCATGATTTTTTATTTCTTCGTATTTAATACTGCCCCAGAGCATTGACTGTAACTATCGATGGTTTGTTTTGCGATTTCAATATCTCTTGTATCTTTTGCAAAGGCTACAACATCATCAGCATAGGCCAGACATATCACTTTCCCAATTCCTGTGTCAAGCCCTATTAATGTTTTTGTTAACTTTATCAATAGTGGCTCAAGGGCAATTGCAAATAGGAGCATAGATCCTTGTCTTACTGATCGGATAATTTGTATAAGTCCGCTCATCATCCCGTTGACGATTATTTTTGTTGTCGCCTTGTTTAGTAACAATGTTTGGTATCTCTTCAACATAGTTTTTTTTTTCCTTCAGAAAGTTATGGTCAACTCTATCAAGGCTAGATCGAGATCAAGTGAGAGGATAGTACCCTTTGAGTTACTTGTGTTCATATAGCCTATGACGTCGCGATATACTGACAGTTTTTTGTTCCATATTTTCACTGTAAATTTGTATGAATTTATCTTTCGGCTGTCTCCAGAAGGTTGCGTAGAATTCAATTCCTATGCCATCTGGTCATGGAGATTTGTTTTTGGGGCTTCTTTGGATTGCTGCATAAGCTTCTTCCTCGTCAATTAACCTGTTAAGGTCTATTCGGTCTCCATCGTACAATTGCTGTTCTATGGAAGCTAATATTCTGTTTGGGTCTATGGTACTATCTACTTTTTCAAACAGGTGGTTATAATACTTGTAAAATTGTTATTTTATTGCTTCTTGGGTTTTGTGGACTTCACCTTCTTCTGTCCTCAGTTCTGTAATTAAATGTCTCCTCTCTCTGCGCTTTTCTTGCACTAGATGATAAATTGAGGCATCTTCAGAGGATAAAGTGTCATGTACTCTGCTTCTGATTTTTATTCCTTCGAGTTGTCTCCTCTTTATTGCTATCATTTTTGCCTTAATTTTCTCGGCTCCCCCAATTTAATTAGTTTCTCGGCTCCCCTTAATTTAATTAGTTTCTCGGCTCCCCTAATTTATTTAGTTTCTCGGCTCCCCTAATTTAATTAGTTTCTCGGCTCCCCTACTTAATTTAATTAGTTTCTCGGCTCCCCTAATTTAATTAGTTTCTCGGCTCCCCTATTTTAATTTAATTAGTCCTCGGCTCCCCTATTTTAATTAGTTTCTCGGCTCCCCTATTTTAATTTAATTAGTTTTTCGGCTCCCCTACTTAATTTAATTAGTTACTCGGCTCCCCTACTTAATTTAATTAGTTTCTCGGCTCCCCTACTTAATGTAATTAGTTCCTTTGTAGTCAGAGCGCCCAATTCCTTCCTACTTATAGAGATGAAGAGGCTGGCGAAAGTTAGGAAGGTATGGAGGATTGCATCAGTCGAAAGACTAAAAATAGCAAAATAATAATAATAATAATTATGATCGGTCGACATTTAATTTGCAAAAAGTAAGCACACTTCTCCTTACCCTATCACCCTTACTTTTATTTTTGCCAACGTTGTTCATACAAATCCACTATTTTAATCCAACATTGGTAGAACTTTCCACACATATGCTTCAAAACAAAATTGTCTTTAACTGAATAGTTAATTCGATTATTCACCGATGTTTCTGTCTTAGGCCGAGGTTTCAAATCCAGGGGGAAGCAGGAATTTGTAGTCCCATTTGATCATCTGTGTGACGTCTGAACTTTCTGTGGATCAGATTCTACATAAAACTGTATTTAGCTTACCTATACTTAAAATACATACTGGTCTGGTTACTTATTGGTTGACCCCCTTGATTCTTACAAATTTTCTGTATACAAATCTTCTATTTGTATTTGATTTCGATTGAACTTTGTTCACGTTTACTTCAAACCGATGC
>CM061918.1:24656834-24679991 GCA_031002005.1 Vandiemenella viatica
TACACCCTGCTTTTCCCTTTCCTCTTCCAATCTACTTTTGCCCTCTACTAATTTCCTAACCCGTTTCTGAAACACACTCAGTTCTGTCGATGAAGAATTTGACAATAAAATTTTGTTTTGTGTACATAAGGACATTTATGTTCTTCACTGATTTGTTGTGGAAAGCAATAAATCCTTTTTATCTTATTACTGAAATAAAATTGTGTTTGTAAGTTTTAAACTGGTTTATTACTGGCATCTTTTTTGATTGCTAAGTAATTCTTTTCTAAATTCTGCTATGTGTTATAAATTTAGTGCTCGAAAAGAGTAGAAAGTTTTTAACTAAGCAATAGGTATTGATAGAGGATATGCTGCAGTGCCCTATTCTACAACTCTACTTTTACATTACACACATTTTGGTTTAAAATCCATTTGATGCCAGGGTAATTTTTTTCCAGACCCCTCAATAATTTACTCAATTTTATAAATCCTTCAGATCAAAAATCAAGTGCTATTTATGGTCACAGTCATCTCTTCTCTATTCTCTTTCAATATCCTTGAGGATTTTAACATAATGTATGCCTTTTGAATTTCCAGAAGTCTCTTCTGCTGCCTATCATTATTACCAACCTAATTCTTTTACCTTATCAATTGCTGATTGTATTCTATGGTAATTTACACATAAAAATCTATAATCCCTCCTTTGCATGACATCTAACACTTATACTTGATACCCATTTATAACCCTATGAGACAAAACAGAAAGAGAAATGAGAAAATCAGGAAGCATAGAGAAATCCATTTTACTGTGGTATGGTCATGTGAAGAGAATCTAAGAGGAGAGGATACCAAAAATGATTCTGGGCATGGAGCTGAAAGAGAAAAGGACCTGGTAAAGATTGAGTGACAGATGGGTGAAAGGTATTAAAAAATTTGTTGAGGAAAGAGTAGGAAACTGGATGACTGTAAAAGAAAAGAGAAGATGGATGGATAGGAAGTGTTGGAGACGCTGTTCCAAGCAGGCCCAGTCAGTGATTGGAAGCTGCTCAAGATGATGATGATGATAAATACCACACCATACTCAAGCAATGGTATGCTCAATGTTTTATATCCTCTTCACCTAATTCTCTGATATAATTGATAATCAGTAGACAAGATGCACAGGAGTAACTAAGATTTCACTGCTGTTATTATATTCTGCTATCCAGATAAGTGGTGGTTTCTACTGTAAAGTTTCACCATATATATATATATATATATATATATATATTCACTTATCTCTCTTTCTGTTCATTGATCGAAATGTTATTTTTTTATGTGGAATAAACCCATTGACCCCTCACCCATCATCCTGCCTGGGCCCATAAAAGACATGCTTTCAAACCTCAGGTCAGTTGTCATGACTACAGTTTACAGCTGGTTTCTGTGGTTATAAAAATGAATACTTTCTGCCTCAAAATCTCCATTGACCTGATGATGATGTAAATGGTTTAGTATCATATGACTCCTCATGAGTTTGTGGGTCACCTTTACCTTCAAATTATCTTAGATTCTTCTTCCTTTTTCAGTTTCCAGTTGGCATCTGTAAGCACTGGCTGGGGAAAAATCTAATGAAGTTTAGGGAGTTGAATCTAACTTAAGGGATGTGGTGGACAGGGATTTATTCCTTGTCTCTGTAAAAACTAGAATGGTACATATAGATGGTACAGCATAGATCAGTATAGAAGCGATGTTGCTTCTTCACCAAATGGTTAAATAAAATAATGATTTGTTCGGTACAAAGCCTCTTCCTGAGTGTACAAATGGGTGGGTTTTGTGGCGAAGTATTTGACTAACACTGCATAAGTCGTAGGCTTAAAGAGTTACAAGTTTACTGTGGAATATCTTGGAGCACACTGCTGTGAGCACAGGTACAAAACACCCTCCATAATGTCACTCGATGGTGAGCAAGAGTGATCTCTATTGGCTAGAGCTACTTGAGTGGGATGCATACAGAGTGCTAATTGGCTAGCGGGAAACAGTTTTCTAGTAAGTTCCAGAACATCTCAAGCCCCTCTCTCAAGACTGCTGTTTATGCGTCACGGGCTGGGGTGCTCCGCCTGCTTAGTATGTGGTACCACGTTAAACTTGCTCCCACCAGAACCTCACTCAGGCTGGTCTCGGTGGCATTGGGGTTAGCGTGCTGAAGGTCACCAGTTCAAATACGGCCAAGGAAATCGGTGTTTAAGTGTTGTGTGTGTGTTGCTGTCGTGTCTGTCCTATAGTGTCCACAGATAGAAAATACTGCAATGTACTGGGGAAACTGGAATACTGCAACAGTCATGATCACAGTGAGCTGGATGTATGGTTTGAGTTGCCAAATGCCATTATATATATATATTACTCAGGAATCTTGCTCCTATAACAATAAAATATTGCAATTAATTATCAAACTATTTAAAAATATTACACCTCGAGAAAGATTTTGCAGCTAATTTGTGATTCAGCAATTTTTCCGACGATATTCATTATCATATACAATTTGTAATATTTTATCTCATTATTAATGAATTATAGACTCCAGCAAAGTTCTAAAGCAATAGCTTGCTTCTATTCTATCTCCTTAATTGTTTCTAACTAATTAGAAAAATAGTATATGGGGTGATTCCTCTATTAACCAATTGTCTAAGGATCACAAGTAAAAGGTTCTAAAGTCTACTGGAGTTTGTGCCTCTAAGTCCTTGTTCTGGATGTTATACATTATTACTGAGTGCAGCAGGAATAACCATTCCTTCTTCATCATCATCAGTTTGCATTTCAGTGTTCCGACGAATAGGACGCCTTGGTCTTATATTTCCTACCTGAGAGGCATCAGTATGTGGTGTGAACACATATTCTGCGATAACACTCATTTGGTGTTGCTCTGAACATATTTAAAACAATCTATAAGGCATTTACAATATGTACAGAGACAAAATAGTACAATATATAATTTTTTTAAACTGCTTTACGTCTCTCAACAGCGAGGTCTTTAGAGACGGGAAAGGATGGGGGCAAGGAATGGGAAGGAATTCGGCCATGGCCTTTTTAAGGAAGCATCCCGAAGTTTGCCTGGAGTGATTTGGGAAACCATGGAAAATCCAAATCTGGATGCCCGGAAGGGGATTCGAACCACCGTCCTCCCGAATGCGAGGCCAGAACGCTATCCATTACAATACCACGCAGGTAAAATAGTAAAATAAAAGTGATTACAATCGTACATACATAAGAAAAGGCAGTAAACTCGGAACGCTCCTGTCTCTCAATTTTATTTTGCAGTTTCTATATGTTATGACCACTGTCCTTGAGGTCATCCAGGTATCTTATAACTGTCTCTGATTTCCTTGCAAACATTAGCTTCGAAAGATTATGTTATCTTTATTCAAAGACTAATTCAAACATGAAAGTAGGTATTATATCATGATCAGTTATATTCGATCTGATTATTTGCTCTGACTGCAGCATCACCATGTTGTAACAACCTTTGCATTAGTTATAGAGTGCTCCACTGCTTTGAAACTTAAAATCCGTGGGAGGTTCGAAATTGCATTATATTATTGGATTTTCCTCAAGAGATACTACAAATATCTATTTGTTCCTGCTAATACAAGCCCAAACAATGTCTTTAAGGACTGTTATTTTCTTTACACAAATATTAGAAATCGATTCTAATGGTTGCAGAAGTCGAACCTCCCACGGAGAGTTCTCATAGGTAGTTTGTAATACAAAGTGCTGTTTGCAAACACTGGAATCTGAAGTTAGTTGTTTACAATCTAACTATTCTCACTCTAATTTTTCATATCTACACTTAGAGTGAACAATTAGAATATATGAACGATCGTGTTGTAAATAAATGTAGGTCTGATTTTGGCTGCCTTCAACTGAAGTATATTTGAAAACGCTAAGATGATTTAACTACTACGTTTTAGTAAAGTTTTCTGTTCCTTTTCACCTTTTGATCAAAAAATAATTGTTTAAAAAACATAAAAACCGCCTTAAAAAAAAAGCACTAAAAATTTTAAAATAATTTTATACCTTGCTTAGGAAAAAGTAAATCTAAATTGACAATATTTTACATTAATGTGATTGAAATTTTTATATTAATTAGTTATTCTTGGAGTTGGTGCCAGCTGTCACATAGCGAAGATGGAATTACTGAACTTCTTTGGGTGTTAGAGGCGAAACGGGGAGTATGAACAAAAATTCCCAATATTTTAAGCATGTCATTTGGTACATAGAGATATTGCGAGATACAGCTTAGGGAAACAAATTAACAGTATTTTAATCTGTTGCTCGGCCTTATTGGTCATCCTGGCATTTCTCTGGCACTATAGTGTCAGTTGGTAGGCTGCATCATGCAGTAACGATTTACAGATAGCATAATATCGAAGTATCATCTGTATGTTTCAGTTTTTGTTAAACATGTTTCTAGCATTAATTGTAGATATACAGTATCATGATTTTTATGTATTATTGTTATCCCTATTGTTTTTATCATTTTGTTGTTTTTTTGCTTTCGCTGGCACCGACTCCAAAAATAACTAATTAATGTCAAAAATTCAATGCCAGTAATGTAAAATATTGTCCATTTAGATTTACTTTCTCCTAAGCAAGGTGTAAAGTTATTTTACAATTTTTAGTGCATTTTCTTGAAGGCGGTTTTTATGTTTTTTAAACAATTATTTAATTTCGAAGTTTTTAGTGGTATTATAGTTTGTTTTGTATTTTACATATGTCACAGCAGTTCATTTTGGGAGTTCAGTTTCTGGAAGCTCTCGGATTAAAGCGCTTGCTTTCAAAGAAGAATTCTGTCTTTATATACCACAACAACTTCCAGAATGGGGTGAATTGGGTGTTGAGTTAAGGAATGTCTTTAAATTTTGGTTCAGGATATGTTTCGATCGTATCATAACATCTGTTATAGCTGCTGGTCGATGCCGAAACATGTAACATCTGGGCATTAATACATACCATATGCAGAAATCTGTCTCTGGAATATATCTGTTTGCTCCGGCATCACACAGTTTTAATTGGTTTTCACAACGTGAAAGCTTGGGATCCAAGTTGAAATCTGAAGTACATGTTGAGACATTATGACAAATTTATTTTATAAATATTATGCCATTACTTAAAAACAGCTTAATTGATTTTGACATGATTTGAAACTGTGGATTCTTTTAAAGAACATTTGAAATTAAAAGGGGTGAGGGTAAAGAGGAAGAGGGATTGGGCTTTTGTTTACCAAATGTAGATTGCCTTTTCTGATTGATTTAAAGTATATGTGTGTAAATTTCTGTTGATATCAGATAAAACTGTAGTTATGTATAAGAAGCAATTAATTGGTATGGAGACGAAGAGTAGTTTGGTTTTTGTAAAACTAATGTGGGCAGTATTTTTCTCTTTGTTTTAAAGTATACTCTTGAAAATTTCCATCTAAACCAGATAAAAACTGTAGCTTCGTGTAAAGAACAATTGCAAAAATTAAATGGGGTAAGGGAGTGTGTGGTAGTAAGGTTTTGGAAACAGAATGTAGACACTATGTTTCTCTTTGTTTTTAAGTATACATGTGGAGTGTTCCGTGGAAATCTGATAAAACTGTACGTATCTATAAAGAAAATTGGAAATAAGAATGGGTGGGGGTAGAAGGGAAGAGTGGTTGGGCTTCTGCAACCTAATTTAAACAGACTTGTTCTGTATGTTTTAAAGTATACGTGTGCAAATTTTCTTCAGAATCTGATAGAAACTGTAGATTAAAGGATGGAAAGGAAGGAGTGGAGTTTGGACTCTCAAAACCAAATGTAGACAGTATTTTTCTGTTTGTTTTACTATATACATGTGCATACTTCCTTCAAAATCAGAAAGGAACGGTAGCTCTGTATAAAGAACATTAACAGTTATTGAAGGGGTAGAAAGGGGAATAGGGTTTGCGATTTTGTGAAAGTTATGTGGACAGTATTTTTCTTTTTCTATTTGTTTTAAAGTATACGGAAGCGAAGTTCCACAGAATCGGGGTAAGATGTGGGTTTTGTACAAATATTAAGGGAAGGGGAGTTAGGGTAGTTTTTTTGATTTTTTTTGTCAGAAAACTTCTCTATAAAAAATTATATATTGATGTGCCAACTTTCATAAAGATCGGTCAAATAGTGTCGACTATACCTTTCCAAAAAGAAAATCAGGGGGTTGGAAACGGGGAGAGGGGTTCAGTTTTTACAAAACAAATGTTGGCATTATTTTTCTCTTTGTTTTATAGTAAAAATTTGCTAAGTTCTGTCTAAACCGTAAAAAACTATGGTTGTGTATAAAAATTAAGTGGTTTAATGGGGAGAGGGGGTGGTTTTTAGATCTTTTGGTCAGACATCTTCTTCGTGAATAAATACATATAAGCACCACTTTTCATGGTAATCGGTCAAACGATTGCGACTGTGGTTTTTTATGACGAATATTGACAAAAGTTAATGGGGTTGAAGGAGGGAAAGGGGTTGAGCTTTGGCAAACCAAATGTTGACAGGATTTTTCTTTTGTTTTAAAGTATACATGGGCAAAGTTAAAAAAAAAAAAGATAAGAAATGTAGATTTCTATAAAAATTAAGGGGTGTAAAGGGAGACATGTGGCGGTTTTTTTATTTATTTATTTAATTTTTGTCAGAAACCTTCTCCATGAAAAAAATGCATGTATATGCCAACTTTAATGGAAACCAGTTAATTGACCGAGCGTGGTGGTGTAACGGATAGCGTTCTGGCCTCGCATTCGGGAGGACGGCGGTTCGAATCCCCGTCCGGGCATCCAGATTTGGGTTTTCCATGGTTTCCCCAAATCACTCCAGGTGAATGCCGGGATGCTTCCTTCAAAATGGCCATGGCCGAATTCCTTCCCATTCCTTGCCCCCATCCTTTCCCGTCTCTAAAAACCACGTTGTTAAAAAGGGACGTTAAACTGTTAAAAAAAAAAAAAAAAAAAAAAAAAAAAAAAACAGTTAATTGGTGTCGACTGTAGCTTTGTGAAAGAACATTGGTAGAAATTTAGGGGGTAGATAGGGGGAGAGGGCTTCAGTTTTTTCAGTTCAAAAGTTGACAGTATTTTTCTCTTTATTTTTGACTATACATGTCCAAAGTTTCATCGTAATCGGAAAAAAATGTGAGTTTGTATAAAAATTAAGGGGTGTAAAGGGGAGAGGGCAGGATTTTTATTTATTTATTTTTTCGTTCAGATTCTCCATAAAAAATTACATGTATATGCCAACTTTGATGATAATCGGCCAAACGGTGTCGAGTGTAGCTTTTTATGAAGAACAATGACAATAATTAAAGGGGTAGAAGGAGGGAGGGGGTTGAGCTTTGATAGACCAAACGTTTACATGATTTTTCTCTTTGTTTTAAAGTATACATGTGCAAAGTTCAATAAAAATCAGATAAGAAATGTAGGTTTCTATAAAATTAAGGGGTGTAAAGGGGAGAGGGGTGGTTTTTTATTTTTATTTTTTTGGTCAGATACCTTCTCGATGAAAAACTAAATGTAATTACCAACTTTAATGGAGATTAGTTAAATGGTGTTGACTGTAGCTTTGAATAAAGAAAATTGTCGAAAATTAAGGGGATGGTTAGGGGGAGAGGGGTTCAGTTTTTTTAAACAAAAGTTGACAGTATTTTTCTCTGTATTTTTGGGTATGTATGTCCGAAGTTTCATCGAGATCGAATGAAAACTGTGGATTTGTATAAATATTAAGTGGTGGAAGGGGGTAGAAGGGGTGGTTTCTCAATGAAATTCATATTGGACCACTTTGGAGGTATACACTATCCACTAAAAAAAATCATTTAAATCGGTTCAAAATTGGCGAAAATATCGCTGAACATACATACAAAAAAAAAAAAAAAAAAAAAAAAATACAGACGAATTGAGAACCTTCTCCTTTTTATGAAGTCGATTAAAAATACTGAACTTCTGAAATAATGGCGATCTTAAACAAAATTTTATAAATACCAGCTACAAAATTTGTGACCCCTCGATTCCAACGAATCGCTTAATGCTGCGTCATTTGGCCAATTAACCTTCGAAAACGTTTCACGTGAAGAACGTGCCATAAAAATTCCCTTGCCATCTCAATACATTCATCTGTAGATACCTGGAGTTCGGCTAGTTTGCTTTAGCATAAAGCAATGGACCTTGTAGCGTAGTGTACAACTTCCACGAATTTGGTTTGAAGTTCACCCAAATTTACATAACATACAATTCGCCAGACAACAGTGGACAGATGGAGTTTATTCTGGAAATCATAGTACAAGCCTGGTGAATATGCATATCTCTCAATCTGGAAGTCTTGGGATACCACACTTAGTTGAAGAAATAACAACTTGCATGTGATGACTTCCACTTGGAAATAATACAAGTAAATACAAATACTTAGAGCACTCTCCTTTAAAAAATAAAATTAACTTATGTTATAAACAAATGATTTGTACCGAAAATATTTCACATAACTTTATATGTTAAGTGTTATGGCGTCTTACATACTAGGACGGAGTGGTTTCACTGTTAGTGAGACTACTGCTAGTAATACAGGATCCGCGGGTGTGCTTTATTTTATGCGTGGGCTATAGTTGGCGAGCGTCATCGCTTGGGCGCGCGCAAGGCGCTGTCTTATCGGCTCTCTGTGAAAAACCATCATAAATACCACTACTTATCTCCTAAGTCCGTGAAGGCTTGTTCTACAATGTGCCTACTGTTTATCAACACCACGCGGTATCTGGATAATATTAGGAGAGCGGCATGGTCTAGACCACGGGAGGGCTTCCGAATACCAAGAAAGCTAATGGAGAGGAATGACATTGCGAGACAGCTGACCAAATCGATTCAAACAGCACCGAAGGCAGTATTACACTAGTGAAAATAAAAGGGATGAGGGATACTTGTACAATATGGCACTAGCGTTTGTATAGACTGAGATCAAACATGCGAAGGGCGAGAAGGGAATACCAACACTGCCTTGTGGCGGCTGATAGGTATACGACGACATAGATGACAACGAAAGCGATACCCATAAAAAAAATGAGCAGTGATTAATTACAGTTGTATACAGCCGCGTCGGAAGCGGAAAACATATCAGTAGGTGAGGTGATCTGGACCATAAACAGTATGGCGGAGCATAAAGCCCCAGGTACAGACGATAGTGGCTGAAGTTCTGCAGGCTCTTGTGGTTCAGTTAGTTCCATCTTTATGTGTTAAATAAATATCTGCTGCAAGGAAGAGTTTAGAATGTGTAAGAACAAAGTGAAGTTACGATATTTACCAAGGGAGGGGATGTGGACAGGGATCTGGCCAATCTTATCGGCCGATCTGCCTGTTCACTGGGCTAGAAAAAGTACTGATGCTAAATTACATCACAGAAGTAATACACATATGAACATGAACCAATACGGTTTTAGAGCGGGCAGGTCGAACGAAGATGCAATAAACAGAACTGTAGACTTAGTTAAAATTAGCAATATGAAATATGTTATAGAAATCTTCATCAACAACTCGGTGCTTTTGATAATCTTTGATTGTCTTTGTTGTTCCGTCGCCTAAAGGAAAGAAATTGTACAAGCTTATAACACACTGAAGGATTATTGTAAAAATCGTTACGCCACTCTGAGATGCACACGAGGGAAGGTAGATTTTACCAAGGGATACCCTCAGGGGTCAGTCAGTGGACCAGATTTTGGGACGTCGTTTTTTAAAAAGGTAATTAGAGGTGCTGGATGGCTTTCTGGGGCTGATTGCCTATGCAGACGACTTTCTGTGGCTAATTGTGGGTCGGTACATACGAGACATAGAGAATAATGCTAAAGTGGTGGTTGAGAAACTTCAAGCATTGTGCTCAGAAGCAAAGTTGAGACTCGGGCCTAAGCAAACACAGATGATGGTATTCAAGCTAAAACTGGAACGTGACCCTATTGTCATAATGTATAACATAAACATAAAGGGAACACGGACGGCATAATACCTTGGCGTCGTCGTGGACGAATCTCTGAATTTTGCATTACATATTGCTGAGAGGTACGAAAGGGCTAAGGTTGTGCTTAACAAATGTGTCAGCATAGGCCACATGAGATTTCACCTTCCTAATATTACTATAAGATCCTGGCTTCTCCAGTAGAGCAAGCATCAGTGTCTGGGCGCACACATTTCGACTGGTGATACCTCGGGAGGTGGTCCTAAAAGTACAGATAAGTGTTTGGCTACAATTAAGTGGGGCTTACAGGACTACCTCCACAAATGCCTTATAACAATTGTGATAGGTGTATGGCCGCTGGACCTCGAAATTAAAAGAAGAGGGACCATCTATTGGTTGCGAAAAGGATATCAAGCTATGGTGCAGGTGTCGCGGTAGCTGATTTTTGTATAGATTTTTAGTATAGGGTTTAGCGGTAATGAAGGCGGAGTGCTTCCAAGCCAACGCAGTAGTGTGCAAATTACACCGCTCATATACGACACCAGGCTCAAGGCCGCTGATCTTGCGGTCCGTGCTGTGGGAAACTCAGCCAACACGGCTAGTACACGAGGCTTACACACTATGAGCACGTGAACCACACGCGTGTTCATAGTGACAAACAGCCAATGAGAGGAAGGCTTTCCCCACCTTCCGGAATCGAGGGCGCCTTTTTTGCGCGCACGATTCGCGCAGTCCGGGATGTGAAATTTCGTGGGGCAGACCTGTTACCATCCAATTAGGCCGTTTTAGGCATTTTTTCCTATCATTCTCCCTCTGCTGGCTTGGAATGCATACTGCATTGATCGGATCCTATGGTCCATTATTCCAATATCGGGAAACACCGATTTCATGTACCAGCATCTTGTAACTGTACCACACGGCCGCTTTCACAATAAATCAAGTAGCCACAACTCTTCGTATCATTTCAAGGAGCCCCTACATCCTGATTTTATGCAAATTAAGTCTCTGTGCATGTACTTTTTCCTAGCCAGGAGCTTACAGATGCCGACTGGAAACCCGAAGTACCTCAGCCGACAGTAAGTAGACGCTAGGACGGACCCACAGTGGGTAAGTTCGGCTCTCGCTCGGCCAACACGCGACACAGGAGATTGTGGGAACAGTTGCACAGAATGCGGCAGAAATCAGCGCGGACCTCTTGCTGAATGGCAGGAGCTACAGGACAGTAGATTCACAGGCAGAAGACCATAAAGTGTGTTTCCAAATATTCAAGAATGGCTGAAACTTAAATATTTCAACTCCACCCCAGACCCAGTACATTATGTCACCGGTCACGGCCCGTGTAACTGCCTACTGTACTAAAGAAGACTGAAGGACAAAAGATTATGCGAATGCGGGGCTGAAGGAACACCAGAACACGTATTATGGGACTGTCCGATAACGGAATAAGTAAGAACGCCGGATATCAAAATAATACGGAGTAGATCAACGCAAGACATAATTCTAGATGAGCGATCATGGAATATTCTCGATAATGCGGCAGAAAAAAAGTATCCCAATTGCATAAGAAAAATATCCGAACCGATCGGCAGCTGGGCATAGGGAGCGGCCTGGCGAAATATACGAGCACAGGGAAAATAATTACGAATAAGAGTAAACAGTATACTACACAAACTTCCGGAAGCCGGAAGCTTTTCCGATTAGTCGGCTGATCCTGTCCAATTGGAAATCCAAAAGGGGATTGGCTGGCAGACTATTCCGGGATGATGGTAGTGGGTAGATTAGTATTTATAGGCTTAGAGCTAAAGTAGTATACACTTTTTAGGTAAATTTTTGTTACCTAATAACGGGCAATACCCTGTAGGGGTTAACTGGATTTTAATATTAGGGGTAATCATTCTAGGAACAAATCAAACCCAGAACTGTTAAAAAATATAATATTGTCACTATTAAAAATGAACCTTGGCCATTCTACAGGCTTGAATGAGAACGGGCGCGAGGCAGAATGCTTAAACGTCAATGTAATTGTTTTAGCGAATATTTTGTTGACTATTGCGCAAATACATAATGAACCATGACAATAACTGCGATGTGAAATGCGAGCTGGCTAAGGACTGTAGAGGCTTAGAACATAAAATTAAGTGTATTTTACTTGTAAGCAATAGGCATTATCCAATAAACTGGCACAGGATCCAGCGGTATAATTGCATTATAGATTACTGACAGAGTTGTGTAAATTGGAATAAGTGCAACCAGTGGCGGATCCAGGGGGGGGGGGGGTGAGGCTAGGGGGCTCTACAAATTTAATAAGGGCGGCAATGTGGAATAATGAGATTTCTGTCGGCGAACCCCTCCTCCCCCGATTCAAGCCCCCCCCAAACAAAATCCTAGCCCCCCCCCAAACAAAATCCTGGATTCGCCACTGACTAATTGAATAATAGGATACTTTAAGAATAACTGGAATACTTCAATGAAACTACCAGCACGAAGGCTAAACAAATTTCCAAAAAGTGGAATTAAGGTTATGAATGTACCGTAATAAAGGGAAAATGTTTCAGGATTTCCGAACAACATGTAAGTAATGTATTGGCGCGCTAGTGTGAAAAGGAATTAAATTTTTCTGTAATAAAACTTGTAAAGTAGTTAGGTAATGTGCCAATGGAACAATGAGAAAATTAAAAATAAATTGTATATTGTAGTAAAACAACAGTTTAATGCTGCGATACTTTAGTAAAAATTTAAATATTGAAGTTAATCAAATTACAAAACTATAAAACACCATTGTATTGCTGGATTCTCGCATACCTGTCATGCTTCTACAACGTAAATATGCATAGAAACGCCAATTAGCATTAACAATAGAAATATTATCAAACTGAATAGGTTAAATGTTAAAACAATGGAAGAACACGATTCTAAATAGTAGCCAGAGAAGGCATTCAAGCTTAGCTCTTGGAAATGTCAATTATAAAATTAAATTGTGAGCAGGAGGTACTGTGTATAACAAATTAACAATAAGCAACATTGTTATATAAATATGTGCATATAAATATATATAATGTGGCAAAAACTTGTAACAGCAACTATAATTGTTATAATTGTAAGCAAGACCCAATGTAATTCTAATATTAAAATAAGCAACTCTGGGTCATCTATGACATAATCTTTCACGCCATGACGTCACTCTATGACGTCACGATTTACGCTATTGTTCTTGGCTATGCATGTTGTTTAATAACGTTTCCAAGCATCCGCGAATAAATAAAGTGACAGATCACCTACATAAAAGTTTTATTGCGGACATATCAGTCATTAGATGCTTATTTTTACATAATATTTTTTTGCTAGATAGATGTATTCCTTAAATTATTTGTCCATAGAAAAGTAAAATAAATGTTTTGAGCATCAATGTTAGCTAAAGTTTTGATTAGATTGTTAATTCGTATGGGACAGAATTACAACTGACATTTGAAATTACAGCAGAGGGCATGAATAATATAGTTTTTTTTTTTTCAAAATAATTTAAACTGTATCCTATTATAGAAATTATTAACTTGTTTTAACGGAAATAGTTGCATACTGATCGAGATCGGTGCTTCCTACACTACAATTAAAGCAAATCTTATGTGGCATAATGTATGTTTATAAGATTCATTTACCTTCCTTTGCTTTCACAGTACAATATTACAGACGATATTATTTCAGCAACATGTAACTGTGTCAGCAATTCAAACATTTTAATGTCGCTCTGAATCACGGAAAACAAAAAGAGCCTTTATGAAAAATAGAAATCTATTAGTTTAAAATATTGATTTAGGAATTAGAAAGAACATTTTAACTATGTGTGGAGCTCAGAACTTTATGGTAGCGAAACATGGACATTAGCAATACCGGAAAGAAAGAAAATTGAAGCATATGAAATGTGGTGCTACAGAAGAATGCTGAAAATTAAGTGGACAGACAAACTAAGAAATGAACGAGTTTTGGAAATGATGGGTGAGGAAACAAGTTTGTGGAAGAAGCTTACAGAAAGAAAAGACAGGCTGGTAGGTCATATTTTGGATTGGTTAAATTGCTGGTGGAGGGAACAGTCGAAGGTAAGAACTGTAGACGAAGATAGAGATTAGAATATATAAATTAATAACTGAGGACGTGGGTTGAAAAGAGTATATAGAAGTACGAAGGAATTGGGCGCTCTGACTACAAAGGAACTAATTGAATTAAGTAGGGGAGCCGAGAAACTAATTAAATTAAGTAGGGGAGCCGAGATATTAATTAAATTAAGTAGGGGAGTCGAGTAACTAATTAAATTAAGTAGGGGAGCCGAGAAACTAATTAAATTAAAATAGGGGAGCCGAGAAACTAATTAAAATAGGGGAGCCGAGAAACTAATTAAATTAAAATAGGTGAGCCGAGAAAATAATTAAATTAAGGGAGCCGAGAAACTAATTAAATTAGGGGAGCCAAGGAACTAATTGAATTAAGTAGGGGAGCCGAGAAACTAATTATATTAGGGGAGCCGAGAAACTAATTAAATAATCCAATAAGCGACTGCAATCTATCCTGTAACCCAATTAGCGGCTGCAATCTCATCTGTAACCTCAGATTGATCTTATTATTTCATTAAATAACAATAAGCGACTGTGTGACTCATGTCTCCCACTCTTCTGCCTCTATGACTCACACCTTCAGCTGCAACCTAAAATTTAGCTTCATATGTCATTACCGAAGTGCTCCTGGATTCAAACCCGCGCAGCTACCGCCGAGGGAAGAGCCCTGCGGGGCTGCATATCACCCCTGCAAATACGCAAGACGATTACAACACGCGAGTAATCGATACATTGACACGCAATGAAATCTTTCTGCTGTAAATGGCTGGGCGTATTAGCTGCTAATTAAAAAAAGTATCATAAGCAAATCCGTGATAAATACGAGCTACATTAAAAAAAAAAATAAACAACGATTCCAATAATGCTTAACTCTATCTTCGCGGTTTATTTTTTATATCTTTACGCCTCATCGATGTTTAGGTCATTAGAGGAGAGATAGGATTGAGGACAAGTAATTTGGCCATGGCCTTTTCGCCTGGAGTTATTAACCACTGGATGGGGATTCGAACTGGCGTCCACCCGAATGAGAAAGTCCATGCTTCGCTACCATAAAGTGCTGTGCTCAACAATTTGAGTTTTAAAACTTTCAAACTGACGTCCACCCGAATGAGAAACCGCTCACCCACCACGCTCGGTACCTCCGCGAATGCTGCGTGAAACGGCAGGAGCTTTAGGAACGTTGTGACAGTGCCTATGTCTCCCAGCGCTGTCTATTTCAATTTTAGAATATTTTCAGCATTGAATCATAAAAAAAATCACTGTGACAACAACACGAGCAAATACATTGGAGTAGGTAGTGTGGCATCTGAAATTGTTAATGTATAATACTAATACTAAGTTTACAGGTGTCTGTGAAGAGCCAAAGACGGCTATTAGAGCGGAGTCAAAGAATTATGCACCGGTCAAGACATGACTTAAACCGAGCATTGCCAAAAAAAAAAAAAAAAAAAAAAAAAAAAAAAAAAAAAAAAAAAATATTCGGCTAAACTTCAACATAATTTAATAAAACATTCTCAAAAATAATTTATTGTATGTATAAAGTATATTCAATTGGCGGAGATAAGATTTAGAATTATTGATATAGTTGGTGATAAATTGAAAAAATAAAAAGTTGAATGATTTGAGGAGAAGTGTATCTGATAAATAATTATTGGTGACAGGATAAATACTGTAACTGAGAGGTACAAAGGTTTATTTCATGTGATATAGAAAAAAAAGGATTCCAAGATTTATATTTGAAATGTGATAAGAAAGCAATCATCGCAGATCAGCTAAAAGCAAAGCTTGAAGGCATAATACGAAATATAGCTTAGATCACTGTCGTAAAAAAAGATAGAATTGGAACTACAAAAAGTATAACTGGCTCTGAATTTCATGAATTGATAGTTAGTTATGAATGGTAATAATTAATAAGATTATTCATGCACGGATGACATAATGCTTTATAAAAGAATCAAAAACGATAGAGGATTGTAAACAATTGCATGGTGATCTGGACAGGACATCTAGTTGGGTTGTTAAACATGGGATGAAAATAAATGCAAAGAAGAGTCAGCTTATTAGATACACGAATAATAAAAAAAGATTAATTATGAATATGTAAATATTCTTGGCATTACATTTGATAACAAGCTTAACTGGGCAGGTGGTAGGAAAAGCTTTCAAAATTCTGCACTTGTAGGAGAGAGTAATGAGGGGATGTACGAGAGAAGTAAAGGAATTGGGTTACAAAACTTTGGTCAGACCATTGCTCGAATATGGTAGTGTAGTATGGGACCCATCTCTCCGGCGGATTATTCAATTTTAGAATATTTTCAGCATTGAATCATAAAAAAACCACTGTGGCAACAACACTAGCAAACACACCGGAGAAGGTAGTGTGGCATCTGAAATTGTTAATGCATAATACTAATACTAAGTTTATAGATGTCTGTGAAGAGCCAAAGAGAACCATCGGCTATTAGAGCCTCTCATGTGAAATTTCGTGTTTTTACAACGCAATTCGGCGATAAACTCTTGAGGACTTCGTTATAAACGCACGCTGAGAAAACATAAAAATTAATTTCCAATCTGGACGCTCACCCTCGCCTGAAACAAAAGACTCGTGACGGTCGAGCCCGCCGCAAGAAAACGCCTAACGCACTTAACTCCCTAATTGTTCTTCCGCGTGTCCGGGGTATCCATCAATAAGGCTGTCAGAATTTTTTAAGAAATATTCCCTCACAAGCGATGACGCTCCAAAGCGTTCCGAACATATCACAGTCTATTAGGTCGCTTTGCGGCCCCCACCGAGCTGTCACGGTGTAGTGCTGTATCACGGTTACAGACCACGCTGGACGTTCCTTACATAACGATAGCCATATTACCTCAAGTCACACTGCTTTAGGTTTAAATATAAACAAATTATTGCAGGTCTAAAACCTTTGCAGTGCAATATCCACATGCAAATATTTGTACCCCACTTTCTGAGTGAACGATAACGTTTGACCCGGCACTCTGGGAGACGTGGCCTTGATTTTCCATGTTTTTCGGTATCATTGCGGGGATTATACCATAGTGTTTCTATTCTCAATATTCTGAGGTATCAGCTCCGTTAGCAACGCCATCAGTTAGCTGCTAGGTGAAAAGTGAAGCTCGTATCACCTTAAGAAACATTTTTCTTTTTTTATGAACTCCTTGCTAGTGCCGAGCATAGGCGGTTACGATGGGGGATGTTTACCCCTCCATGGTAACGTCTGGCAAGATGAACTGGGAGTGGTTTTCCGTAGCCTCCTCCAGTGTGACTGTCTTTTTTTTTTTACTTATGGCCTTTACGCCTCGTCGACGTCGATGTCATTAGAGGCGGGATGGGATTTGGGACAAGAAACGGAAAAGGATTCGGCCATTGCCTTTTGAAGGAAGCATCCCGGCATACGTCTCGAGTGATTTGGGGACACCATGGAAAACCCAGATCTGGATGCCCGGAGGGGAATTCGAACCGGCGTCCTCCCGGATGCGAGGGCAGAGCGTTAACCACTCGCAAAAATCGCATAGGAACAGAGGGTCGCTAACGCCTGTAGAGGGCGCTAGAGCCACGAGAGGGCGTTGCGATACAAACACGGTCCTGGATTGTTTGAACTAAAGTGCCTGCAAAAGTTGAAAAAATTCCATTTCCTAAGTGCCCCAACATGTTAGCATTTCCCAATAAAATGGAAACCAATTTTTTTTTTTTACTTATGGCTTTACACCTCGCAGACGGCTAAGGGATGGGAGTTTGGGGTAATCCCTTACCAGATGGGCTGCTCTGATAAAATCTCGCAATTTCATAATCGGTATGTTCCTCATCTACACAAAAAATTTCATATGTCAGAAATAGATACACAACAATAAAATAGCTATCTAAGATTTAAAATGATTTTTAGGCCACTCATCGTATGGGTTTTTTTTTCCAGATATTCCAATTTATTTTATCTCATACAAATGCAGTTTACAGAAAAGTGTGTAATTTGCAGATGAGGTTACGTGTGTAGAAGAATTTCGACTTTTTCGACTACCTTTAATTAAATAGGAAGCCGAAATTTATTCAATGTCGTTATCATTATTAACAGGTCGATCTTAAAATTGAAATAAACAAAACGATTGGTATATAGTATTCTACAGTGAAACAATGCGGATGACGGAATTTTTTTAAACTATAATAGTGTACCTACTTCAAACTAAAATTGATAAGTTCAACATCTGACAGATATCATAACCCGCATATTCAAACTAGGTCTCGCCCACAAATCCATACATCTCCATACACAAGCACAAACAAACATAAGTGGAAGGACAGCAAACTCATACGTCCAGACAGACATGTTTAAGGAAGATATCACAATATTTACGCATACAGACACAGAGAGAGACGCACAAACACTCACATTTCCATCCCTACAGTGAGCTAGACACAACAGCCAGCCAAATCATGGCAAAGAAAAAGTGGAGCAGAACCCCCCGTGGCTCAAGATTGATCAAAAAATCATCATTAACATGTGTTCCAAGGACCCAATAGTCCTCTATGTTTGGATTCTTTTGAGAAAATATATAATATACAGTGTTTCCCATTAGCCATATTAAGTCGTCTCTTCTATGTTTCGAATCTGTTGTCATATCTGGTTTGAGCAAAAGTTCAGGCATTATTCTTCTCGTTGTGTTATCTAATATTTGTGATGTGGTGCGCCTTGTCCAGTTCCAAATGTCTTTGACACGGTGGCAGGTAATCCTGTGGGGTAGAGTGTCAGCTATTTGACAGTGATTACATCTATCAGTTTCTAGAAGATGAATTCGATTTAGTTTGGAGTTTCTGGCTATTGTCTCATTAACCACCTTGTACCAGATTGCATGTACAGATGTCTGTAACACTGGGTTGTGAATATTTGGCCAGAGATTTTTCGGTATAATAGTTGGATACTTCGTTTCCTGTCTATTTCCGGGAGTATTATACATCATAATATTGTAGATTATGTTTTGTTGATAAAGGGCAATTATTCTTGTGTTGGAGCTTCAGGTAGCTGAGTTCCAGGTAGAAAAGTTGTAAGTGTTTCATCTGGTTTGGTATTCCGACGATGCTGATGGGTGGTGTCATGCTATGCGGCTTGTTTAGGTCGATCAGGTGTGCTGTAATTCCTTGCGGATTACTGTTTTTTGCTAGCAGCATATTTTTAACGAAGAGAGCTTTACTCTTCTTGTATACATCGACAAGGCCAAGTCCCCCTCTTTGTTTAGCCAGAGTTAGTGTTCCAACTTTAATTTTGAATATTTCTCCTCTGTGAATAAAGTATCCGACCGCAGACATAATGCTTCGTGCTAAGGCCGTATAAACTGGAAATACTTGCGAAGTGTACCACAGCTTCCCAAGGACAAATGTGTTGATTAGTTGCACTCTCTGTCTCATATTAAGATTTCTCTCTGAGTGTTGTTGAAGGCAAGCTCTAATTTTGGCTAATAGGTTCCTCCAATTTGCTGTCGCACTTATTTGCAGGCATCTTTGGAATTTAATTCCCATGGAGGTTGATTTCTGACTTTTCTTCCAGCCAGGAGGGTTTATTAAACCTCAAACCGACTCCAAAATCCATGATTTTTTATTTTTTCGTATTTAATACTGCCCCAGAGCATTGACTGTAACTATCGATGGTTTGTTTTGCGATTTCAATATCTCTTGTATCTTTTGCAAAGGCTACAACATCATCAGCATAGGCCAGACATATCACTTTCCCAATTCCTGTGTCAAGCCCTATTAATGTTTTTGTTAACTTTATCAATAGTGGCTCAAGGGCAATTGCAAATAGGAGCATAGATACAGGACATCCTTGTCATACTGATCGGATAATTCGTATAAGTCCACTCATCATCCCGTTGACGATTATTTTTTTGTTGTCGCCTTGTTTAGTAACAATGTTTGGTATCTCTTCATCATAGTTTTTTTTTTTTCCTTCAGAAAGTTATGGTCAACTCTATCAAAGGCTAGATCGAGATCAAGTGAGAGGATAGCACCCTTTTGAGTTACTTGTGTTCATATAGCCTATGACGTCGCGATATACTGATAGTTTTTTGTTCCATATTTTCACTGTAAATTTGTATGAATTTATCTTTCGGCTATCTTCAGAAGGTTGCGTAGAATTCAATTCCTATGCCATCTGGTCATGGAGATTTGTTTTTGGGGCTTCTTTGGATTGCTGCATGAGCTTCTTCCTCGTCAATTAACCTGTTAAGGTCTATTCGGTCTCCATCGTACAATTGCTGTTCTATGGAAGCTAATATTCTGTTTGGGTCTATGGTACTATCTACTTTTTCAAACAGGTGGTTATAATACTTGTAAAATTGTTGTTTTATTGCTTCTTGGGTTTTGTGGACTTCTCCTTCTTCTGTACTCAGTTCTGTAATTAAATGTCTCCTCTCTCTGCGCTTTTCTTGCACTAGATGATAAATTGAGGCATCTTCAGAGGATAAAGTGTCATGTACTCTGCTTCTGATTTTGATTCCTTCGAGTTGTCTCCTCTTTATTGCTATCATTTTTGCCTTAATTTTCTCGGCTCCCCCAATTTAATTAGTTTCTCGGCTCCCATACTTAATTTAATTAGTTTCTCGGCTCCCCTAATTTATTTAGTTTCTCGGCTCCCCTAATTTAATTAGTTTCTCGGCTCCCCTATTTTAATTTAATTAGTTTTTTCGGCTCCCCTACTTTAATTTAATTAGTTACTCGGCTCCCCTACTTAATTTAATTAGTTTCTCGGCTCCCCTACTTAATGTAATTAGTTACTTTGTAGTCAGAGCGCCCAATTCCTTCCTACTTATAGAGATGAAGAGGCTGGCGAAAGTTAGGAAGGTATGGAGGATTGCTATCAGTCGAAAGACTAAAAATAGCAAAAAAATAATAATAATAATTATGATCGGTCGACATTTAATTTGCAAAAAGTAAGCACACTTCTCCTTACCCTATCACCCTTACTTTTATTTTTGCCAACGTTGTTCATACAAATCCACTATTTTAATCCAACATTGGTAGAACTTTCCACACATATGCTTCAAACAAGAATTGTCTTTAACTGAATAGTTAACTCGATTATTCACCGATGTTTCTGTCTTAGGCCGAGGTTTCAAATCCAGGGGGAAGCAGGAATTTGTAGTCCCATTTGATCATCTGTGTGACGTCCTGAACTTTCTGTGGATCAGATTGTACATAAAACTGTATTTAGCTTACCTATACTTAAAATACATACTGGTCTGGTTACTTATTGGTGACCCCCTTGATTCTTACAAATTTTCTGTATACAAATCTTCTATTTGTATTTGATTTCGATTGAACTTTGTTCACGTTTACTTCAAACCGATGCGAAAAGTATTTCCTATATTTGTTTATCAAAAACCCGCCATTATTTCCTAAGCAAAATTCACACTTGCAACCATTAAGTCTTTTTGAAAATATCTCGAAAGGGGGAGGGAAAATAACCAAGTGGTTAGGTATATGCGTGATATTCTGAGAGCTCTTAACGTTTCCTGCCAAACGGAGTTGGACTGTTTCCATCTGGACAGTTGCTAACCAAGAAATTGAAACTTGAAATTTAAAAATCTACAGAGTTTATCCAATCCTAAAAGAATTTTGCGCAAAGATGTTTTTTAAAAAAATTTAAAAAATGATGTTTACATTTAGTTTACAAGACTTAAGTAGCTCTTTCCCTTCTCCCCTCTTAATACTAATTTATACAAGCAGCTGTTCCGTTTTTTTGTGTCGTAGGGAAATCTATTAATGCGGATTGCTGATGGAAGAATTTTGGTTGCAATCTGATCAAATATAATAAAACATTAGAACTTTCAAATCCAGCAGCCGAGAAAAGCTGTAAACTCTAGTTTTTTTCTTTGTTTAATGTAAAGTATAAAATAAACATTAAGTTTACAAATCGAATGTTGATCATATCCTACCGACGAAGTTGATACTACGCAATTGATCGTATACAACTCTTAAAAATTCTTGCTTAAATCGAAATTTGAATCTGACACCAGACCACAAACATTTGAAAATTCAAATAATTAACTATCGAATGTACCACCACCATCCTGCTTTTAAACATAGGTGTGTTTGGTACAATCAAAAACCTGTATAAAAACCATGGATCTGTTTTTTTAGATAATGAAAGACCAAATGAATTGTGAATCTCAATGCACTAGAATAAACTTTTTCAATTAATTCATAGAAATCATTGCCTTTCGTTTATTTTGAACACGTAAATGTGTACGTTCTGTTTATGGATATTCACTTAAGAAAAAAAAGGCATTGTCCGCATTTCGTTCAAAGCTATATTCTTACAAAAATTGTACCATTACAACACAAATACATTAACTCATTGTTCTTGAGCCCAGGGTTCATAACCCGCTGCTGACACGCAATATCCCACTAGAGTTTCACATCAAGTACAGACATGTAGGACAGGACGGGTTCGTATCGCGGACACTGGGGTCATACGTTCAACCATTGTTGAGGGCAATTTTTAATAACCATTAACAAGTATGATCTAGAGCAGCGGTCGGCAACGCACGACCCGCGGGCCGCATGCGGCCCGTGACCTCCCTATTTGCGGCCAGTGGCCGTCTTATAAAATCATATCGAAAGCCCATATTATAAAATAATGAAATATAAATCCATAAAAGAGTGAACGCGATCTAACAGCGCAGCGAATGAACCACGCGAACAGAGCAGGACAAGCGCGAGCAGGAAAGATTCCCCCACTCTCTCCTATGATTCAAACAATAGGTCAGCGTTGGCAACAATCTTCTCTCGCTCGCCCGCCGTCCTTCGCAGTGTTGCCACCTTAGCGATTTTGTCGCTAGATTTAGTGAATTTTGAAGTTAGATAACGATATTCTTAAATATGTTATCGCTAAAAACATAGTTGGTAATTTTTTAGTGACATTCCACCTTGCAGAATTTCGAAAAACTTGATTGCAGTTTGGGGTAGGTAATGCCTCTGCTATGACTCGGATAAATAATGGCTTAAATAATATATTGAAAACAGAATATGGCTTACCCAATACACGAATTCTGCAGGAATAAATACATTTCTGGAGTTATCTGATTTAGCCATATCTTATCACTTTCTTTCTCGCATG
>CM061918.1:24680991-24707341 GCA_031002005.1 Vandiemenella viatica
GGAAAGAAATTGTACAAGCTTATAACACACTGAAGGATTATTGTAAAAATCGTTACGCCACTCTGAGATGCACACGAGGGAAGGTAGATTTACCAAGGGATACCCTCAGGGGTCAGTCAGTGGACCAGATTTTGGGACGTCGTTTTTTAAAAAGGTAATTAGAGGTGCTGGATGGCTTTTGGGGCTGATTGCCTATGCAGACGACTTTCTGTGGCTAATTGTGGGTCGGTACATACGAGACATAGAGAATAATGCTAAAGTGGTGGTTGAGAAACTTCAAGCATTGTGCTCAGAAGCAAAGTTGAGACTCGGGCCTAAGCAAACACAGATGATGGTATTCAAGCTAAAACTGGAACGTGACCCTATTGTCATAATGTATAACATAAACATAAAGGGAACACGGACGGCATAATACCTTGGCGTCGTCGTGGACGAATCTCTGAATTTTGCATTACATATTGCTGAGAGGTACGAAAGGGCTAAGGTTGTGCTTAACAAATGTGTCAGCATAGGCCACATGAGATTTCACCTTCCTAATATTACTATAAGATCCTGGCTTCTCCAGTAGAGCAAGCATCAGTGTCTGGGCGCACACATTTCGACTGGTGATACCTCGGGAGGTGGTCCTAAAAGTACAGATAAGTGTTTGGCTACAATTAAGTGGGGCTTACAGGACTACCTCCACAAATGCCTTATAACAATTGTGATAGGTGTATGGCCGCTGGACCTCGAAATTAAAAGAAGAGGGACCATCTATTGGTTGCGAAAAGGATATCAAGCTATGGTGCAGGAGATTGTGGGAACAGTTGCACAGAATGCGGCAGAAATCAGCGCGGACCTCTTGCTGAATGGCAGGAGCTACAGGACAGTAGATTCACAGGCAGAAGACCATAAAGTGTGTTTCCAAATATTCAAGAATGGCTGAAACTTAAATATTTCAACTCCACCCCAGACCCAGTACATTAGTCACCGGTCACGGCCCGTGTAACTGCCTACTGTACTAAAGAAGACTGAAGGACAAAAGATTATCCGAATGCGGGGCTGAAGGAACACCAGAACACGTATTATGGGACTGTCCGATAACGGAATAAGTAAAACGCCGGATATCAAAATAATACGGAGTAGATCAACGCAAGACATAATTCTAGATGAGCGATCATGGAATATTCTCGATAATGCGGCAGAAAAAAGTATCCCAATTGCATAAGAAAATATCCGAACCGATCGGCAGCTGGGCATAGGGAGCGGCCTGGCGAAATATACGAGCACAGGGAAAATAATTACGAATAAGAGTAAACAGTATACTACACAAACTTCCGGAAGCCGGAAGCTTTTCCGATTAGTCGGCTGATCCTGTCCAATTGGAAATCCAAAAGGGGATTGGCTGGCAGACTATTCCGGGATGATGGTAGTGGGTAGATTAGTATTTATAGGCTTAGAGCTAAAGTAGTATACACTTTTTAGGTAAATTTTTGTTACCTAATAACGGGCAATACCGTGTAGGGGTTAACTGGATTTTAATATTAGGGGTAATCATTCTAGGAACAAATCAAACCCAGAACTGTTAAAAAATATAATATTGTCACTATTAAAAATGAACCTTGGCCATTCTACAGGCTTGAATGAGAACGGGCGCGAGGCAGAATGCTTAAACGTCAATGTAATTGTTTTAGCGAATATTTTGTTGACTATTGCGCAAATACATAATGAACCATGACAATAACTGCGATGTGAAATGCGAGCTGGCTAAGGACTGTAGAGGCTTAGAACATAAAATTAAGTGTATTTTACTTGTAAGCAATAGGCATTATCCAATAAACAGGCACAGGATCCAGCGGTATAATTGCATTATAGATTACTGACAGAGTTGTGTAAATTGGAATAAGTGCAACCAGTGGCGGATCCAGGGGGGGGGGGGGTGAGGCTAGGGGGCTCTACAAATTTAATAAGGGCGGCAATGTGGAATAATGAGATTTCTGTCGGCAACCCCTCCTCCCCCGATTCAAGCCCCCCCCCAAACAAAATCCTGGATTCGCCACTGACTAATTGAATAATAGGATACTTTAAGAATAACTGGAATACTTCAATGAAACTACCAGCACGAAGGCTAAACAAATTTCCAAAAAGTGGAATTAAGGTTATGAATGTACCGTAATAAAGGGAAAATGTTTCAGGATTTCCGAACAACATGTAAGTAATGTATTGGCGCGCTAGTGTGAAAAGGAATTAAATTTTTCTGTAATAAAACTTGTAAAGTAGTTAGGTAATGTGCCAATGGAACAATGAGAAAATTAAAAATAAATTGTATATTGTAGTAAAACAACAGTTTAATGCTGCGATACTTTAGTAAAAATTTAAATATTGAAGTTAATCAAATTACAAAACTATAAAACACCATTGTACTGCTGGATTCTCGCATACCTGTCATGCTTCTACAACGTAAATATACATAGAAACGCCAATTAGCATTAACAATAGAAATATTATCAAACTGAATAGGTTAAATGTTAAAACAATGGAAGAACACGATTCTAAATAGTAGCCAGAGAAGGCATTCAAGCTTAGCTCTTGGAAATGTCAATTATAAAATTAAATTGTGAGCAGGAGGTACTGTGTATAACAAATTAACAATAAGCAACACTTGTTATATAAATATGTGCATATAAATATATATAATGTGGCAAAAACTTGTAACAGCAACTATAGGTAATTGTTATAATTGTAAGCAAGACCCAATGTAATTCTAATATTAAAATAAGCAACTCTGGGTCATCTATGACGTAATCTTTCACGCCATGACGTCATTCTATGACGTCACGATTTACGCTATTGTTCTTGGCTATGCATGTTGTTTAATAACGTTTCCAAGCATCCGCGAATAAATAAAGTGACAGATCACCTACATAAAAGTTTCTTATTGCGGACATATCAGTCATTAGATGCTTATTTTTACATAATATTTTTTTGCTAGATAGATGTATTCCTTAAATTATTTGTCCATAGAAAAGAAAAATAAATGTTTTGAGCATCAATGTTAGCTAAAGTTTTGATTAGATTGTTAATTCGTATGGGACAGAATTACAACTGACATTTGAAATTACAGCAGAGGGCATGAATAATATAGTTTTTTTTTTTCAAAATAATTTAAACTGTATCCTATTATAGAAATTATTAACTTGTTTTAACGGAAATAGTTGCATACTGATCGAGATCGGTGCTTCCTACACTACAATTAAAGCAAATCTTATGTGGCATAATGTATGTTTATAAGATTCATTTACCTTCCTTTGCTTTCACAGTACAATATTACAGACGATATTATTTCAGCAACATGTAACTGTGTCAGCAATTCAAACATTTTAATGTCGCTCTGAATCACGGAAAACAAAAAGAGCCTTTATGAAAAATAGAAATCTATTAGTTTAAAATATTGATTTAGGAATTAGAAAGAACATTTTAACTATGTGTGGAGCTCAGAACTTTATGGTAGCGAAACATGGACATTAGCAATACCGGAAAGAAAGAAAATTGAAGCATATGAAATGTGGTGCTACAGAAGAATGCTGAAAATTAAGTGGACAGACAAACTAAGAAATGAACGAGTTTTGGAAATGATGGGTGAGGAAACAAGTTTGTGGAAGAAGCTTACAGAAAGAAAAGACAGGCTGGTAGGTCATATTTTGGATTGGTTAAATTGCTGGTGGAGGGAACAGTCGAAGGTAAGAACTGTAGACGAAGATAGAGATTAGAATATATAAATTAATAACTGAGGACGTGGGTTGTAAAAGAGTATATAGAAGTAGGAAGGAATTGGCGCTCTGACTACAAGGAACTAATTGAATTAAGTAGGGGAGCCGAGAAACTAATTAAATTAAGTAGGGGAGCCGAGATATTAATTAAATTAGTAGGGGAGCCGAGTAACTAATTAAATTAAGTAGGGGAGCCGAGAAACTAATTAAATTAAAATAGGGGAGCCGAGAAACTAATTAAAATTAGGGAGCCGAGAAACTAATTAAATTAGGTGAGCCGAGAAAATAATTAAATTAAGGGAGCCGAGAAACTAATTAAATTAGGGGAGCCAAGGAACTAATTGAATTAAGTAGGGGAGCCGAGAAACTAATTATATTAGGGGAGCCAAGAAACTAATTAAATAATACAATAAGGACTGCAATCTATCCTGTAACCTAATTAGCGGCTGCAATCTAATCTGTAACCTCAGATTGATCTTATTATTTCATTAAATAACAATAAGCGACTGTGTGACTCATGTCCTCCCACTCTTCTGCCTCTATGACTCACACCTTCAGCTGCAACCTAAAATTTAGCTTCATATGTCATTACGAAGTGCTCCTGGATTCAAACCCCGCGCAGCTACCGCCGAGGGAAGAGCCCGGTGGGGCTGCATATCACCCCTGCAAATACGCAAGACGATTACATCGATACATTCGAAATCTTTCTGCTGTAAATGGCTGGGCGTATTAGCTGCTAATTAAAAAAAGTATCATAAGCAAATCCGTGATAAATACGAGCTACATTTAAAAAAAAACAACGATTCGAATAATGCTTAACTCTATCTTCGCGGTTTATTTTTTATATCTTTACGCCTCATCGATGTTTAGGTCATTAGAGGAGAGATAGGATTGAGGACAAGTAATTTGGCCATGGCCTTTTCGCCTGGAGTTATTAACCACTGGATGGGGATTCGAACTGGCGTCCACCCCAATGAGAAAGTCCATGCTTCGCTACCATAAAGTGCTGTGCTCCACAATTTGAGTTTTAAAACTTTCAAACTGACGTCCACCCGAATGAGAAACCGCTCACCCACCACGCTCGGTACCCTCCGCGAATGCTGCGTGAAACGGCAGGAGCTTTAGGAACGTTGTGACAGCGCCTATGTCTCCCAGCGCTGTCTATTTCAATTTTAGAATATTTTCAGCATTGAATCATAAAAAAAATCACCTGTGACAACAACACGAGCAAATACATTGGAGTAGGTAGTGTGGCATCTGAAATTGTTAATGTATAATACTAATACTAAGTTTATAGGTGTCTGTGAAGAGCCAAAGACGGCTATTAGAGCGGAGTCAAAGAATTATGCAGCGGTCAAGACCATGACTTAAACCGAGCATTGCCAAAAAAAAAAAAAAAAAAAAAAAAAAAAAAAAAAAAAAAAATTTCGGCTAAACTTCAACATAATTTAATAAAACATTCTCAAAAATAATTTATTGTATGTATAAAGTATATTCAATTGGCGGAGATAAGATTAGAATTATTGATGTAGTTGGTGATAAATTGAAAAAATAAAAAGTTGAATGATTTGAGGAGAAGTGTATCTGATAAATAATTATTGGTGACAGGATAAATACTGTAACTGAGAGGTACAAAGGTTTATTTCATGTGATATAGAAAAAAAGAAAAAAAGATTCCAAGATTTATATTTGAAATGTGATAAGAAAGCAATCATCGCAGATCAGCTAAAAGCAAAGCTTGAAGGCATAATACGAAATATAGGTTAGATCACTGTCGTAAAAAAAGATAGAATTGGAACTACAAAAAGTATAACTGGCTCTGAATTTCATGAATTGATAGTTAGTTATGAATGGTAATAATTAATAAGATTATTCATGCACGGATGACATAATGCTTTATAAAAGAATCAAAACGATAGAGGATTGTAAACAATTGCATGGTGATCTGGACAGGACATCTAGTTGGGTTGTTAAACATGGGATGAAAATAAATGCAAAGAAGAGTCAGCTTATTAGATACACGAATAATAAAAAAAGATTAATTATGAATATGTAAATATCTTGGCATTACATTTGATAACAAGCTTAACTGGGCAGGTGGTAGGAAAAGCTTTCAAAATTCTGCACTTGTTGGAGAGAGTAATGAGGGGATGTACGAGAGAAGTAAAGGAATTGGGTTACAAAACTTTGGTCAGACCATTGCTCGAATATGGTAGTGTAGTATGGGACCCATCTCTCCGGCGGATTATTCAATTTTAGAATATTTTCAGCATTGAATCATAAAAAAACCACTGTGGCAACAACACTAGCAAACACACCGGAGAAGGTAGTGTGGCATCTGAAATTGTTAATGCATAATACTAATACTAAGTTTATAGATGTCTGTGAAGAGCCAAAGAGAACCATCGGCTATTAGAGCCTCTCATGTGAAATTTGGTGTTTTTACAACGCAATTCGGCGATAAACTCTTGAGGACTTCGTTATAAACGCACGCTGAGAAAACATAAAAATTAATTTCCAATCTGGACGCTCACCCTCGCCTGAAACAAAAGACTCGTGACGGTCGAGCCCGCCGCAAGAAAACGCCTAACGCACTTAACTCCCTAATTGTTCTTCCGCGTGTCCGGGGTATCCATCAATAAGGCTGTCAGAATTTTTTAAGAAATATTCCCTCACAAGCGATGACGCTCCAAAGCGTTCCGAACATATCACAGTCTATTAGGTCGCTTTGCGGCCCCCACCGAGCTGTCACGGTGTAGTGCTGTATCACGGTTACAGACCACGCTGGACGTTCCTTACATAACGATAGCCATATTACCTCAAGTCACACTGCTTTAGGTTTAAATATAAACAAATTATTGCAGGTCTAAAACCTTGCAGTGCAATATCCACATGCAAATATTTGTACCCCACTTTCTGAGTGAACGATAACGTTTGACCCGGCACTCTGGGAGACGTGGCCTTGATTTTCCATGTTTTTCGGTATCATTGCGGGGATTATACCATAGTGTTTCTATTCTCAATATTCTGAGGTATCAGCTCCGTTAGCAACGCCATCAGTTAGCTGCTAGGTGAAAAGTGTTTTTACGCTCGTATCACCTTAAGAAACATTTTTCTTTTTTTATGAACTCCTTGCTAGTGCCGAGCATAGGCGGTTACGATGGGGGATGTTTACCCCTCCATGGTAACGTCTGGCAAGATGAACTGGGAGTGGTTTTCCGTAGCCTCCTCCAGTGTGACTGTCTTTTTTTTTTACTTATGGCTTTACGCCTCGTCGACGTCGATGTCATTAGAGGCGGGATGGGATTTGGGACAAGAAACGGAAAAGGATTCGGCCATTGCCTTTTGAAGGAAGCATCCCGGCATACGTCTCGAGTGATTTGGGGACACCATGGAAAACCCAGATCTGGATGCCCGGAGGGGAATTCGAACCGGCGTCCTCCCGGATGCGAGGGCAGAGCGTTAACCACTCGCAAAAATCGCATAGGAACAGAGGGTCGCTAACGCCTGTAGAGGGCGCTAGAGCCACGAGAGGGCGTTGCGATACAAACACGGTCCTGGATTGTATGAACTAAAGTGCCTGCAAAAGTTGAAAAAATTCCATTTCCTAAGTGCCCCAACATGTTAGCATTTCCCAATAAAATGGAAACAATTTTTTTTTTACTTATGGCTTTACACCTCGCAGACGGCTAAGGGATGGGAGTTTGGGGTAATCCCTTACCAGATGGGCTGCTCTTATAAAATCTCGCAATTTCATAATCGGTATGTTCCTCATCTACACAAAAAATTTCATATGTCAGAAATAGATACACAATCAATAAAATAGCTATCTAAGATTTAAAATGATTTTTAGGCCACTCATCGTATGGGTTTTTTTCCAGATATTCCAATTTATTTTATCTCATACAAATGCAGTTTACAGAAAAGTGTTGTAATTTGCAGATGAGGTTACGTGTGTAGAAGAATTTCGACTTTTTCGACTACCTTTAATTAAATAGGAAGCCGAAATTTATTCAATGTCGTTATCATTATTAACAGGTCGATCTTAAAATTGAAATAAACAAAACGATTGGTATATAGTATTCTACAGTGAAACAATGCGGATGACGGAATTTTTTAAACTATAATAGTGTACCTACTTCAAACTAAAATTGATAAGTTCAACATCCGACAGATATCATAACCCGCATATTCAAACTAGGTCTCGCCCACAAATCCATACATCTCCATACACAAGCACAAACAAACATAAGTGGAAGGACAGCAAACTCATACGTCCAGACAGACATGTTTAAGGAAGATATCACAATATTTACGCATACAGACACAGAGAGAGACGCACAAACACTCACATTTCCATCCCTACAGTGAGCTAGACACAACAGCCAGCCAAATCATGGCAAAGAAAAAGTGGAGCAGAACCCCCCGTGGCTCAAGATTGATCAAAAAATCATCATTAACATGTGTTCCAAGGACCCAATAGTCCTCTATGTTTGGATTCTTTTGAGAAAATATATAATATACAGTGTTTCCCATTAGCCATATTAAGTCGTCTCTTCTATGTTTCGAATCTGTTGTCATATCTGGTTTGAGCAAAAGTTCAGGCATTATTCTTCTCGTTGTGTTATCTAATATTTGTGATGTGGTGCACCTTGTCCAGTTCCTAATGTCTTTGACACGGTGGCAGGTAATCCTGTGGGGTAGAGTGTCAGCTATTTGACAGTGATTACATCTATCAGTTTCTAGAAGATGAATTCGATTTAGTTTGGAGTTTCTGGCTATTGTCTCATTAACCACCTTGTACCAGATTGCATGTACAGATGTCTGTAACACTGGGTTATGAATATTTGGCCAGAGATTTTTCGGTATAATAGTTGGATACTTCGTTTCCTGTCTATTTCCGGGAGTATTATACATCATAATATTGTAGATTATGTTTTGTTGATAAAGGGCAATTATTCTTGTGTTGGAGCTTCAGGTAGCTGAGTTCCAGGTAGAAAAGTTGTAAGTGTTTCATCTGGTTTGGTATTCCGACGATGCTGATGGGTGGTGTCATGCTATGCGGCTTGTTTAGGTCGATCAGGTGTGCTGTAATTCCTTGCGGATTACTGTTTTTTGCTAGCAGCATATTTTTAACGAAGAGAGCTTTACTCTTCTTGTATACATCGACAAGGCCAAGTCCCCCTCTTTGTTTAGCCAGAGTTAGTGTTCCAACTTTAATTTTGAATATTTCTCCTCTGTGAATAAAGTATCCGACCGCAGACATAATGCTTCGTGCTAAGGCCGTATAAACTGGAAATACTTGCGAAGTGTACCACAGCTTCCCAAGGACAAATGTGTTGATTAGTTGCACTCTCTGTCTCATATTAAGATTTCTCTCTGAGTGTTGTTGAAGGCAAGCTCTAATTTTGGCTAATAGGTTCCTCCAATTTGCTGTCGCACTTATTTGCAGGCATCTTTGGAATTTAATTCCCAGGAGGTTGATTTCTGACTTTTCTTCCAGCCAGGAGGGTTTATTAAACCTCAAACCGACTCCAAAATCCATGATTTTTTATTTTTTCGTATTTAATACTGCCCCAGAGCATTGACTGTAACTATCGATGGTTTGTTTTGCGATTTCAATATCTCTTGTATCTTTTGCAAAGGCTACAACATCATCAGCATAGGCCAGACATATCACTTTCCCAATTCCTGTGTCAAGCCCTATTAATGTTTTTGTTAACTTTATCAATAGTGGCTCAAGGGCAATTGCAAATAGGAGCATAGATAGAGGACATCCTTGTCATACTGATCGGATAATTCGTATAAGTCCACTCATCATCCCGTTGACGATTATTTTTTGTTGTCGCCTTGTTTAGTAACAATGTTTGGTATCTCTTCATCATAGTTTTTTTTTTTTCCTTCAGAAAGTTATGGTCAACTCTATCAAAGGCTAGATCGAGATCAAGTGAGAGGATAGCACCCTTTTGAGTTACTTGTGTTCATATAGCCTATGACGTCGCGATATACTGATAGTTTTTTGTTCCATATTTTCACTGTAAATTTGTATGAATTTATCTTTCGGCTATCTTCAGAAGGTTGCGTAGAATTCAATTCCTATGCCATCTGGTCATGGAGATTTGTTTTTGGGGCTTCTTTGGATTGCTGCATGAGCTTCTTCCTCGTCAATTAACCTGTTAAGGTCTATTCGGTCTCCATCGTACAATTGCTGTTCTATGGAAGCTAATATTCTGTTTGGGTCTATGGTACTATCTACTTTTTCAAACAGGTGGTTATAATACTTGTAAAATTGTTATTTTATTGCTTCTTGGGTTTTGTGGACTTCTCCTTCTTCTGTACTCAGTTCTGTAATTAAATGTCTCCTCTCTCTGCGCTTTTCTTGCACTAGATGATAAATTGAGGCATCTTCAGAGGATAAAGTGTCATGTACTCTGCTTCTGATTTTGATTCCTTCGAGTTGTCTCCTCTTTATTGTTATCATTTTTGCCTTAATTTTCTCGGCTCCCCCAATTTAATTAGTTTCTCGGCTCCCATACTTAATTTAATTAGTTTCTCGGCTCCCCTAATTTATTTAGTTTCTCGGCTCCCCTAATTTAATTAGTTTCTCGGCTCCCCTATTTTAATTTAATTATTTTTCGGCTCCCCTACTTAATTTAATTAGTTACTCGGCTCCCCTACTTAATTTAATTAGTTTCTCGGCTCCCCTACTTAATGTAATTAGTTACTTTGTAGTCAGAGCGCCCAATTCCTTCCTACTTATAGAGATGAAGAGGCTGGCGAAAGTTAGGAAGGTATGGAGGATTGCATCAGTCGAAAGACTAAAAATAGCAAAAAAATAATAATAATAATTATGATCGGTCGACATTTAATTTGCAAAAAGTAAGCACACTTCTCCTTACCCTATCACCCTTACTTTTATTTTTGCCAACGTTGTTCATACAAATCCACTATTTTAATCCAACATTGGTAGAACTTTCCACACATATGCTTCAAAACAAAATTGTCTTTAACTGAATAGTTAACTCGATTATTCACCGATGTTTCTGTCTTAGGCCGAGGTTTCAAATCCAGGGGGAAGCAGGAATTTGTAGTCCCATTTGATCATCTGTGTGACGTCTGAACTTTCTGTGGATCAGATTGTACATAAAACTGTATTTAGCTTACCTATACTTAAAATACATACTGGTCTGGTTACTTATTGGTTGACCCCCTTGATTCTTAGCAAATTTTCTGTATACAAATCTTCTATTTGTATTTGATTTCGATTGAACTTTGTTCACGTTTACTTCAAACCGATGCGAAAAGTATTTCCTATATTTGTTTATCAAAAACCCGCCATTATTTCCTAAGCAAAATTCACACTTGCAACCATTAAGTCTTTTTGAAAATATCTCGAAAGGGGGAGGGAAAATAACCAAAGTGGTTAGGTATATGCGTGATATTCTGAGAGCTCTTAACGTTTCCTGCCAAACGGAGTTGGACTGTTTCCATCTGGACAGTTGCTAACCAAGAAATTGAAACTTGAAATTTAAAAATCTACAGAGTTTATCCAATCCTAAAAGAATTTTGCGCAAAGATGTTTTTAAAAAAATTTAAAAAATGATGTTTACATTTAGTTTACAAGACTTAAGTAGCTCTTTCCCTTCTCCCCTCTTAATACTAATTTATACAAGCAGCTGTTCCGTTTTTTTGTGTCGGTAGGGAAATCTATTAATGCGGATGCTGATGGAAGAATTTTGGTGCAATCTGATCAAATATAATAAAACATTAGAACTTTCAAATCCAGCAGCCGAGAAAAGCTGTAAACTCTAGTTTTTTCTTTGTTTTAATGTAAAGTATAAAAATAAACATTAAGTTTACAAATCGAATGTTGATCATATCCTACCGACGAAGTGATACTACGCAATTGATCGTATACAACTCTTAAAAATTCTTGCTTAAATCGAAATTTGAATCTGACACCAGACCACAAACATTTGAAATTCAAATAATTAACTATCGATGTACCACACCATCCTGCTTTTAAACATAGGTGTGTTTGGTACAATCAAAACCTGTATAAAAACCATGGATCTGTTTTTTTAGATAATGAAAGACCAAATGAATTGTGAATCGCAATGCACTAGAATAAACTTTTTCAATTAATTCATAGAAATCATTGCCTTTCGTTTATTTTGAACACGTAAATGTGTACGTTCTGTTTATGGATATTCACTTAAGAAAAAAAAGGCATTGTTCCGCATTTCGTTCAAAGCTATATTCTTACAAAAATTGTACCATTACAACACAAATACATTAACTCATTGTTCTTGAGCCCAGGGTTCATAACCCGCTGCTGACACGCAATATCCCACTAGAGTTTCACATCAAGTACAGACATGTAGGACAGGACGGGTTCGTATCGCGGACACTGGGGTCATACGTTCAACCATTGTTGAGGGCAATTTTTAATAACCATTACACAAGTATGATCTAGAGCAGCGGTCGGCAACGCACGACCCGCGGGCCGCATGCGGCCCGTGACCTCCCTATTTGCGGCCAGTGGCCGTCTTATAAAAATCATATCGAAAGCCCATATTATAAAATAATGAAATATAAATCCATAAAAGAGTGAACGCGATCTAACAGCGCAGCGAATGAACCACGCGAACAGAGCAGGACAAGCGCGAGCAGGAAAGATTCCCCCACTCTCTCCTATGATTCAAACAATAGGTCAGCGTTGGCAACAATCTTCTCTCGCTCGCCCGCCGTCCTTCGCAGTGTTGCCACCTTAGCGATTTTGTCGCTAGATTTAGTGAATTTTGAAGTTAGATAACGATATTCTTAAATATGTTATCGCTAAAAACATAGTTGGTAATTTTTTTAGTGACATTCCACCTTGCAGAATTTCGAAAAACTTGATTGCAGTTTGGGGTAGGTAATGCCTCTGCTATGACTCGGATAAATAATGGCTTAAATAATATATTGAAAACAGAATATGGCTTACCCAATACACGAATTCTGCAGGAATAAATACATTTCTGGAGTTATCTGATTTAGCCATATCTTATCACTTTCTTTCTCGCATGCCGCAGTAGAAAGGATTTTCAGTACAATGAACATTCTTAAAAACAAGTTAAGAAATATGATACCCGTAAATACTCGTGAAAGCATTCTTTTATAAGGAAACGGTAAAAAATTGCGAAAAAAACGAGCTTCCGGCTGATGTGATTGTTGCAATCGGTAAAGATCTAAGACTCCGATTCATATCATCCTTCCTACATCTGCAAGTTTTGCAACTCCAACGATAGACCAAGACGATGAAGAAGAAATAGATTGAAGAAATCTGATGTTCATTTTCAATACAATATTATGTTTAATTTAACGAAAATACTGATTATTGAAATATTTTTTTTATATTACTTATCTTGCCATTTTCCTTTATTTTATTTAGCGATTTCTAGCGAATCTTTTAGTTCTAAAAATCCCGCAATCTAGTGAGTTTTGTCACCAGGTCTAGCGACTTTTGTTTTCATAGGGTGGCAACACTAGTCCTTCGCGCTGGCTGTGTCATTGAGTGAGAGAAGTTATTTCATGTGTGCACGCCGCCGCCGCGGCCCTGTACCTACCATTTAGTTATTGTTCTGTGATCTACGAGTACCTACTATTTTGTTTACAGTTAGTTAAGTGTGAGATATTGATAGTTCATACAATTACATAGCGAAATTAAGTGTCATGTTTTCAACATGACTTTTATTCTTACAGCGTGTATTTGCCATTGTTGGTTATACGTTTTAGTGATGGCTACAAAAAAGAGGAGATTAATTGAAGAAAATAGAGTGTTTAACGATGTATGGACAGATTTATACTTTTTCATTAATTGCAATGGAAAGCCGCTATGTTTAAAATGTCAAAAAACCCTTGCTATAGAAAAAGAATATAACGTCAAACGTCACTATGATACCGAGCATAGAGCAAAATTTTCGTGCCTAGTTGGTAATTCCCGGAAAAACAAAATAAACCCACTCAAATCTTAATTCAAGAACCTACAATGTGTTTTTAAGGTGCAAATTGAAAGTAACGAGTCAAATATACGTGCGAGTTTAAGGGTGGCGGAAATACTTGCCAAGTCTGGGCGACCGTTTACCGACAGCGAATTAATAAAACAATGTGCCTTATCTATGGCTAAAGAGGTATGCCCAGATCAAAAAAAGGAATTTGAAAATATTAGCTTATCTGCCAGAACTTGTATCCGGCGCACTGAAGATTTGGGGGCTAATTTATGGGAAAAACTTCGGGAAAAAGCACAACAACTTAATGGTTCTCCTTAGCTACCGATGAAAGTAATGATGTGTCAGATACTGCCCAGCTTCTAATATTTGTTCGTGGAATTGATAAGTACTTCAACGTGTGTGAGGAACTTTTACAGTTATGTAATTTGATGGGAATGACTATGGGGGAAGATTTGTTTTGTCACTTAGAACAGGCAATGACGTCAATGCAATTGGCGTGGGAAAAATTGGTAAGTCTAACAACTGACGGAGGTAGAAACATGAGTGGGCAAAACAAGGGCCTGGTGGGTAGAATTAAAACAAAATTGGCAGAGATAGGATGTGAAATCCCGTTATGTTTTCATTGTATTATCCACCAAGAAGCGTTATGTTCCAAAGTCGTTTCACGGAGAAAAGTAATGGACATCGTGATATCCACTGTAAACTATATCAGAAATAATGGGTTGACACATCGTCTATTCTGAAAGTTTCTATCCGAAATGGAAACAGATAATCAAGATGTCCTTTATTATTCAGAAGTAAGATGGTTAAGTAGAGGTGCAGTGCTGAAAAGAATTTTCGATCTCAGAAAAGAAATCAACACTTTTATGAATCACAACGTTAAATCTGTAATGGTTAATAGATCTTGGATTTTTGACAGATTTAACTCATGAATTAAGTACGCTGAATGTCAAGCTTCAAGGGAAAAGCAAACTAATATCTGATATGCATACAGACGTAAAGGCGTTCCAAACTAAAAACCGGCTCTTCATAAAACATATTGATGAAAAAAATTTAGATCACTTACTATTACTATTACTATTACTATTACTCCGCGATTCACTAAAAGTGTTTGGCGGAGGGTGCATTGCACCTATCAGGAAAGGTAATGGTTTGGAAGGGATTTAAGGGATATGGCAGGTGGCGCCCATGGGCTATTGTGAGGAACCATCCCAGCATTCGCCTGGAGCGATCTGGGGACACCATGGAAAACCCAGATCAGGATGGCCTTTTTTTTCTCCACGTGGCCCTCTCCCGGATTTTCAAGGTCCGAGGGGACGATCGGGACACCGCCGCAACTGCGGTGCTCTTTCCGAATTGTCTAAAGGCTGTCGAGGAAGCTGGCATTGATATTAATTGGGATAGTGAAAAAATGAACGACATTTTAATGGAGTTACAAGGTCAATTCAGTGACAGATTTCGTGATTTCGAGAAGGTTTCGAACTAACTGAAGATTTTTGATAACCTTTTTTCATACGATGTTGAGGATGTAACCAGTAATTTACAAATGAATGTGATTGAACTTCAATCCAATGAGAGTCTAAAATTCGCCTTTTACGAGATGAATGATTTGGTCAAATTTTATGGTAGCTTGCCATCTGATTTTGTCGCAGTGAAAAAGTTTGCCCAGCAGTTTATTTCAATTTTTGGAAGCACTTATTTATGCAAACAAACATTTTCAATCGTCAATTATCGAAAAAATAAATTCGCTTCTCGTCTCACAGATGAGCATTTGAGAGATATATTACGTATTTCAACTTCTAACATGAAAGCTGACATACAAAACATAGCCAGTCAACTGCAACTTCAAACGTCACACTGAATTTAGTATGTAAGATCAATTTTGTAATTTGTCTTCATTTGTATCCTCATTTGTATTAATAAAATTTGAAAACTGAGTTTTCGCATTTTTACTGTGTATGTGCGGCCCCGCCTTACTTTGTTTTGCCACCTTGTGGCCCTTGCGTGCTAAAAGGTTGCCGACCGCTGATCTAGAGCCCTGGTTTCAAGGCCCGCTATCTCCAATGCACCTACCCAACTGCTTATAGGCTCTGTCATTGTATATTGCTGATTCTTTCTTTCCAATACTCGTTTACACTGCATGAATTACCCTGTGTAAAGGTTTTACTATGGACAATATGATATATTTATAGGTTTAATTCGATATAAAATGCTCGTTGGCCCCTAGCTATGGACTCCGAGTTTCTTTGCCACAAACTTCACGACAGTAATTCAAACCGGGAAGATTATACAGTATAACTAATTAGCAAAACATCGACCAGGATATGAAGAAGTCCGTTAGTTTTAGAATGTAAATTATTTTAAGGCGGAGCTCTGATTGTGAAGGAATTCTGCCGAACCAGGTTTAATGAACTGTCCAGACATTCGCCTGGAGAGATTTCGGGAAAACACAGAAAACCAAAACCGGTGTAACCGGTCTAGGATTCGAACTCACAGTCTTTGATAGGCTACAAGTTTCCAGTCTAATCACAGCTTGTAGAGAGCATAATGATAATTATCACTATTTTCATATCAAAAATGAAGACAAAGTAATTTTTCGGTTTCTTAGAATTTTTTATGAAGTTGCACGGTGGAAGGAACAAGCTTAAGGCAATGAAAACTTTAAGTGTTTGTACAATTATAAGGTGGAGGAGTTATTTCTGGTTGAAGATAATAAAATGTGAATATCTTGGTAAGGATCAGTTTAATCAGTAGTTGCTAAAATCAGTCAGGCTCAGGAAAGACAAATTCTTTCGTATTTCCTTTATAGATCTAAAATAATAATAGCGTTACTGCCTTGCATTTAGCAGACTCACCAAAACCTCGGCAGCGTAATGGTAGCACACCTGCTCTGCGTTGCTGGTGTTATCGGTTCAACTCCAGGCCAGGACATATGTGGTTCCCATCAACTGTTGTATAAATTTTTTCCCCCTATTTCTCCCATATTTTGACACAGTGTGTAATGGGCAATCGCCTGTAGTGATTCCAGGAAAATATGCAAAAACAGAAATCTGTATGGTTCGACGGTGGTTTGAATTTGCATCCTCGGGAATGTGTGGCCAGATTATAACCGCTCGCCAACTCGCCTTGGCTTCCTATCATCGTAAACCACCTATAAGGAATGGGGCATGCGAGAGACCTCCACGAGTGCAGTTATTACGCCTTCGATAGCAGGTTCCTTTGGAAACTAACTGCAATCGCAATTAGGCTATCTCTCGCAAAAGGCATACAAAGTGAAACATGAGCATTAAAATAAAGAGGCCTCTTCAAGGCTTAGGCCATTTTAACGTAGAGGGATTATCTACAGAGAAAAGCGAAGGCCTGGCCAAACTGATGCTCCGTCACCATGTGGACTTTCTGGAAAATCAAGAGATTCGTGACTTCAGCTAAAATCAATGTTCCTTAAAGAACTGGAAAGCGCGGAGGAGAACAACATCATTCCGCCGCATGATAACCTTCTTCATCTTCCTCAGACACGTTTAAATCGAGGAGACCTGCCTACTTGGAAGCAGCCAGTCTCGGATATAACAACTTTAACTTGTATAAAGAGTGGAGAAAGGAGTGGGAAGCCATCAGCCCACAATTGTGGGCGTATAAAAGATCCGACAATCTGTGTTCCGGGATTTGACATGCCTAGGCGTCTTTGGTGTCAATTAAACAGATATCCCACAGGTCACGGAGTGTGCAATGCAACCAAGCATAAGTGGAGTCTCCTTGAATACGCGAGTAGTGTGGATTGGGCGGTGCGCTGCCACAAAGGATGCCGCCCCTATTGTTATGCTAATTAGGTCCCTATTGTTATTCTAATCAGGCCACTTGACTTGAGGGCCACTTGACTAACCTAAGTTTCACCTCTATTGTTATGCTAATTAGGCCACTTGACTTGAGGCCACTTGACTAACCTCAGTTTCACATCTATTGTTATGCTAATTAGGCCACTTGACTAAGGCCATGCCCCCTCCCCCCTCACTCTCCTCCCATCACCTCCCTCACTCCCCTCACTCCCCTCCCCTCACCTCCCCTCACCTCCCCTCACTCCCCTCACTCCCCTCCCCTCCCTCACCTTCACTAACCTCAGATTCCCCACCCTAGCACCAGCTGCCCTTGGGGTTCTATTGTTCTCTCCCCTCCAACCTATCAATCATTTTCACACCAGGCCACTTGTTTTAACACTTGCCTTCCCCAACCCTAGCACCAGCTGCCCTTGGGGTCCTTTGTTCTATTGTTCTTTTGTCAGGCCACTTGGACGACCACCTGCCTTTTCCCCTACCCCTCTTCTTTGGGTGCACTCAAGCGTCAGAATCAGGGTCTGCTTCCGTGTATTGTTAGGTCAAGTGGCCCCTTCTGAATGACCACTTGAGGGTCACTTGACTAACCTCAGTTACACCCCTATTGTTCCCTCCCCCTCCCACCTGTCAATCTGAAGCCTCGCGCAACAGTCTTTGCTTGTAGGACCGGTTTGAACATGCTCCACCTGCCCGGTCGAAAGGTATAAGAAGCCTGGGTCAGCCATCCAAGAATCACTTCTGCTCCGCAGTTCGACGAGTAAGACTGTCTCTCTCTCGTTGTTCTGAATTCCGGTAACCATGTCTGACGATCTCTTCAACAACGAAGGTATGTTCAATAACACTTGTGAAAAATGTTTATATTTTCTTAAATAGCATACAATATATCATCATCTTAAATGTATACTATATATTATGTTTTCTTTCACAGAGTTAAGCCAACTTGACGATTATGGTATGAATTTTTAGAGATTGTTCATTATACAGTCATGTGTTGCTAGTTTTATGGCATGTCTTTAGTCTTTTTTTTTCTGGAATTGCTGAGCTTCTGAAGATTCCAACCAATGAACTAATTGGTGGTGAGCATATTATTTTAATTTTAACTTGTGATTATTTTTATAAATTTATGTTATTCTATTTCGTTATTCTTTCTGTCTGCAGAATGTGGTGATTTCGAAATATTCAGCTTTGGAGGTAAGCCAGTCATAAAAGTTGTATATTTATCTGTATTTAAATTTTTTGTCCCTGTTTATTTTGATACTGATATATATTTGTTTATATGTTTCAGATTTGGAAGCGACTTCAAATCAGCAGCTTAATAAACGCGATGGGACTCCATTACTTACTAACCACAAAAGACAACGAAATAATTATAATGGTAAGTGCAAATATTTTTTTTTTCATATTACATAATTTGTTTTCGTTCAAGTAACTAAATATTTTTTTTCTTATTCTGTTTCAGATTCACCCCAGTGGAACTTAGATGGTCATAAATCGTCATTTCAAAGCTTGCCATCATCCAGTGTACCACCGACACCATCATCACAGGGATGGATAATAACGGCGCAATCTCTGGTACAATATGTTTCCCCGCCACCGATAACAGCAGGAGATTCGCCTACAAACCAGAACCTTAGAGTTAATGGTAAATCAATACTACTTCTTTGAATAATTAATTTTTTTGGTTTACAAATATTTTTTTTTCAAGTTACTAAAATTTTTCCTTTTTTTCTGTTTCAGGTTCCGGTATACAGGGGTCGGCCGCAAACAGGAATGAACCTGCCGCCGTCAACATGAATGATCCTGCCCCACCACCACTGTGGTGATCCTGGGAATCGCCAGCCACGGCAGCAGGTCCTGGCATGCCTATCGCTGCTCCTCGTCCACGAGTCGCCAGCACATCATCATGGCGCAGACCCGAGCATCAAACCAGCCTGTCGCTAGCCCGTCATCATGGCAGCAGATCTCGGCATCGCGCCATCCCAACGCCAGCACATCATCATGGCGTCCCACTCCGGCATCACGCCAGCCTGTCGCCAGCACGTCATCATGGCGGCCGGCACCGTCATCACGCCAGCCTGTCGCTACCACGTCGTCGTGGTGCCCCACTTCGGCATCACGCCAGCCTGCCACTAGCACGTCATCATGGCGGCCAACCCCAGCATCAAACCAGCCTGTCGCTAGCCCGTCATCATGGCAGCAGATCCCGGCATCGCGCCATCCCGACGCCAGCACATCATCATGGCGTCCCACTCCGGCATCACGCCAGCCTGTCGCTAGCACGTCATCATGGCGGCCGACACCGCCATCACGCCAGCCTGTCGCTACCACGTCGTCGTGGTGCCCCACTCCGGCAACACGCCAGCCTGTCGCTAGCACGTCATCATGGCGGCCGACACCGGCATCACGCCAGCCTGCCACTAGCACGTCATCATGGCGGCTAACCCCAGCATCAAACCAGCCTGTCGCTAGCCCGTCATCATGGCAGCAGATCCCGGCATCGCGCCATCCCGTCGCCAGCACATCATCAGGGCGTCCCACTCCGGCATCACGCCAGCCTGTCGCTAGCACGTCATCATGGCGGCCGACACCGGCATCACGCCAGCCTGTCGCTACCACATCGTCGTGGTGCCCCACTCCGGCATCACGCCAGCCTGTCGCTAGCACGTCATCATGGCGGCCAACCCCAGCATCAAACCAGCCTGTCGCTAGCACGTCATCATGGCCGTCTACCCCGGCATCACGCCAGCCTGTTGCTAGCACGTCATCATGGCGGCCAACCCCAGTATCAAACCAGCCTGTCGCTAGCACATCATCATGGCGTCCCACTCCGGCATCACGCCATACTGTCGATAGCACGTCATCATGGCGGCCAACCCCAGCATCAAACCAGCCTGTCGCTAGCACGTCATCATGGCGGCCGACACTGGCATCACGCCAGCCTGTCGCTACCACTTCGTCGTGGTGCCCCATTCCGGCATCACGCCAGCCTGTTGCTATGACGTCATCATGGCGGCCAATCCCAGCATCAAACCAGCCTGTCCTTAGCCCGTCATCATGGCAGCAGATCCCGGCATCACGCCATCCCGTCGCCAGCACATCATCATGGCGTCCCACTCCGGCATCACGCCAGCCTTTCACTAGCACGTCATCATGGCGGCCGACACCGGCATCACGCCAGCCTGTCGCTACCACGTCGTCGTGGTGCCCCACTCCGGCATCACGTCAGACTGTCGCTTGCACGTCATCATGGCGGCCAACCCCAGCATCAAACCAGCCTGTCCTTAGCCCGTCATCATGGCAGCAGATCCCGGCATCAAGCCATCCCGTCGCCAGCACATCATCATGGCGTCCCACTCCGGCATCACGCCAGCCTGTCACTAGCACATCATCATGGCGGCCAACCCCAGCATAAAACTAGCCTGTCGCTAGCCCGTCATCATGGCAGCAGATCCCGGCATTGCGCCATCCCGTCGCCAGCACATCATCATGGCGTCCCACTCCGGCATCACGCCAGCCTGTCGCTACCACGTCGTCGTGGTGCCCCACTCCGGCATCACGCCCGACTGTCGTTAGCACGTCATCATGGCGGCAGATCCCGGCATCACGCCAGCCTGTCACTAGCCCGTCATCATGGCAAGCAGATCCCGGCATCGCGCCATCCCGTCGCCAGCACATCATCATGGCGTCCCACTCCGGCATCACGCCAGCCTGTCGCTAGCACGTCATCATGGCGGCCGACACCGGCATCACGCTAGCCTGTCGCTACCACGTCGTCGTGGCGCCCACTCCGGCATCACGCCAGCCTGTCGCTAGCACGTCATCATGGCGGCCAACCCCAGCATCAAACCAGCCTGTCGCTAGCACGTCATCGTGGCGGCTGACCCCGGCATCACGCCAGCCTGTCGCTAGCACGTCGCCATGGCAGCCAACCACGGGCTTCCAGCAGCAGCAGGCACCCAGCAGCTCTTAGTGATATTTCATTACCGTCTAGCAGCCACAACGATGCAGCAACAGGGGGTGAGTTGCCAGCAGTGTGCTTGATCCTTGAAGACCGGGAAAGTGCTTTTGAATTTAGAATTTATTCCGGTACTATTCTAAATTAATTACATTATATTGATCCTATTAAATACATTGATGCTTGCCCATGATCTTTTAACTGAAAAAATTAGGGAAATTGTTGATAGTCAGTCCTCCCCGTCCGTAAAATTTGAGGTGGGGCTGATTACAACACACAAAATTCAGAAGGGAAACCGCTTTTCGAATCCGTCCGTATATGATTTTTTACTAAAATTGGCGAAGTCGCGCGCAGCACATCCCAGTCTGATTGGTATAAAAACTATGTGAAGTCGGAGCTCAATGTAAAATTGTGTGAGTTTCAAGAAAGGGTCAGCGGCAAAACTCTCGACAGAATCATTTCCCTCGACATCAACGTTTCTTAATTCGAACCATTCTATCGTGGGTCTTCCTATGTTGCTCCGCCAGCTGATATCCGTAGAAAGAATGCAGTTGTCAATATGGAAAACAGAGATGATGACTTATGCTTTCTATGGTCCCTTCTAGCTGCTCAAGTAAAGGTGCTAAACAAAAATGCGACACGAGTAAGTAATTATATTGAAGCCTTTGTCAACCACAGTTTCGATTTTTCAGGTATTGAGTTTCCGGTAAAACTCTCATAAATTTCCAAATTCGAGAGGCAAAATCCAGACTATTCAGTAACTGTTTTCGGTCTGGATGTAGATAATGGTAAACATGTAGTTTCCGGGGCCCTCCATTACACTGCAGACAAACGCGGTAAACACATAAACATGTTGATGATTACTGACGGTACTGGAAAATTCCATTATTGTTGGATTCACAACTTGTCGGCATTAGTTAGTTCTTCATTATCCAAGCATGAGCATACAATTATTGTTTGTGACAGATGTCTGCAACATTTCAGTAGCAAAGATGTCTTGGAACGCCATTAAATCGATTTCTCAAGGGTTAAAACAGTAAGAGTTAATTTACTCGGCGACGACGATAAAACCTTAAAGTTTAAGGATTTTGTGCACCAACAGCTTGTACCCGTTGTCGTTTACGCGGACTTTGAAAGTTTATTCGAGCCTTCCGATTCATGCAGTCCTCCACCCAACGCCTCTCACTCTACTAGAGTCCAGAAACATGTCCCTTTCGGTGCCGCATACCATGTCGTTTGTCCAGATGTGCCTAGTCTGTCGCATTTCGACTCCTACTCGGGTGTAAATGGCTTGTGGAACAACTTGTTGTGCTTGCCGGGAAAGTCGATAAAATTGACTATATTCCTCTTGTAATGACAGATGACCAAGAAGCAAAGTTTGCTTCTGCTACGGTGTGCCATATCTGTGAGAAAAACATTCAACTGGGGACTGTCAATATCCGCGATCATTGCCATATCACACGTAAATTTAGGAGGGCTGCACATAATGACTGCAATTTGCAGTTTAAAAAATCAATGTACTTACCGATTTTCTTTCACTGCCTTTCTGGGTATGACGCTCACTTTATAGTTATGGCCTTATCCGACCTCGACGGTGATGGGATGGATGTGCTTCCCATAAACACAGAACGATATATTTCTTTTTCTAAAAAGGTTGAATATACTTCAATCACTTTACGATTTCTGGACTCGTGCCGTTTCATGCAGGCCCCACTAGACAAACTGGTTGGAACCCTTGACGGCGGTGACATGCGCATTACCAATGCTCATTTCATCTATCCCGAGAAGTTCCAATTAGTTAAACGCAAGGGTGTCTTCCCCTACAAGTATATGGATTCGTGGGACAAGCTCACAGAGGCCACGCTTCCTCCAAAGTCAAATTTTATAGTTCGTTGTCGGAGTCAGATATTTCTGATGAAGATTACCAGCACGTGACACAAGTGTGGCGGACTTTCCAGATCAAGGATTTAGAAGAATATGCAAGTCTTTACATGGGCACAGATGTACGGCTACTTGCAGATCTGTTTGAGAAATTAAGGAGTGTATGTTTGGGGAAATAAACCCTGGATCCCGCCCACTATTTCACTTCTCCAGGCCTTTCGTGGCAGGCTATGTTAAGGAGCACGCGTGTCGAACTGGACCTTCTGACAGATGTCGACATTCTGCTCCTTTTCGAACGAGGAATTCGCGGAGGTTTTGCCAGTGCGTGCACAGGTATGCCAAGGCAAATAACAGGTACATTCCGGAGTACAACCACGAGGCGCCAGAAGATTTTATAATGTACTTCGACGTAAACAATCTGTAGGGCTGGGCCATGTCAGAGTATTTACCCTCTGGTGGGTTTTAATGGCTAACAGCTGAGCAGTTTGCTAGCATAGATTTTATGAGCATTGCAGATGACTCACCTAGGGGATTCGTGTTGGAGGTAGACCTTGCGATTCCTTAGGAGAAACACGACGTTCTAGCAGACCTGCCGCCCTGTCCAGACCGCAAAGCTCCTGTAGGTTCCACACTCTCCAAGCTAATGACCACACTGGAGGATAAGGTACGGTATGTTCTCCATTACCGAGTCCTCCAGCAATGTGTAGGCTTGGGGTTGAAAGTGACTAAATTCATCGCGTGATATCTTTCAACCAGTCACCGTGCTTGAAGGACTACATATCTCTCAATTTGTGTTCTCGCCGTGACGCCATAACAGATTTCGAGAGAGATTTTATAAATTAATGAATAACTCTATATTCGGCAAACTGTGGAGAACATTAGAAAACACCGCGATGTGAAATTGTGTACTAGCTGGGCGGGCCGCCGAGGTGCCCGCAAACAAATCGCTTCACCACACTTCAAACGGGCAACTATTTTCAATGAGGACTTTGTGGCCGTGGAGAAGGCGAAGGATAGGATTCTATTCAATAAGCCAATATATGTCGGGATGTGTATTCTTGACATTTCTAAACTGAGGATGTAACCGTTTTCATTACGAATTCGCCATTCCTCAGTTTAGATGCCCTAAATTACTTTATATGGACACAGATAGCTGCCCTTACTTAGTTAGGGACTGTGACCCATATGAAGTGATGCTTCGTAACAGAGAGGAATTCGACACGTCCGTAAATAGCGCCGGCAACCGTTTCAGGATAGAACCCTATAATGAAAAGGTTGTCGGTGTTATGAAGGACGAGGCGAATGGCACCCTGATTGCGGAGTTTGCTGGGTTACGGGCAAAAATGTATGCGTTCCGGCTTGAAACCGACCGAACCTGTAGACGGTCTAAAGGTTTGGCCGATTCCGTCACCAGAAAACTCACAATTGAGGATTAGACGAGGCTTCTTCTTTAAGTAAGGTCCGTCTGAACATAAGTACACAACGAAAGGTTATTTCAAAAAAGTAAAATTATTTTCAGAAAGTACATAATTTAATCTATTTTTCGACATAGTTGACAAGTGTGTTCAAACACTTATCATAACCTCTCACCATTTTAAAATACCCTCTACATAAAACTTGCCGCCTGCTCCCATAACCAAGAGTTCAGTGCGGTTTTCACGTCGTCGTCATCACTGTAACTGTTGCCACTGATGTGTTGTTTGAGAGTGGAGGAACAGATGGTAATCGCTCGGCGCAAGATCAGGACTGATAGGGGGGGGGGGTCTAAAACTTCCAAGCCAAAACTGCCCAACAAATCGCGGGTGTGACCTGCAGTGTGAGGTCATGGAGAAGGACAATTCCTTTTGTCAGCATGCCACGTCTTTTGTTTGAATCGCTCTGCGTAGCTTTCTCAGGGTTTGGCAGTATGCATCTGCATTGACAGTGGTTCCTCGTTGCATGAAATCGACCAACAAAACACCATGCCTATCCCAAAACACCAACTCCATGATTTTGCGCTGGGACCGAGTCTGTTTGGTCATCACCTTTACAGGCGAGTGAGTGTGTCTCCATTCCATGCTCTGTTGCTTCGAATCGGGCGTGATATGCGAAACCCATGTTTCGTCTCCGGTTACGATCTGACTCAAGAAGCCGTCACCTTCTTCGTGATAAAGAGTCAAGAACTTCATCACACACTCAAATATTTGGTTTTTGTGGTCCTCTGTTAGGAGTTTCGGGACCCAACGGGAGCACAGTTTCCTAAACTTTAGGTGTTCAGAAACAATTTTGTAAAGCACTGATCTCGACACGTCAGGAAATTCGTTTGAGAGACCTGTTATTGTAAAGCGCCTGTTCTCCCGAATCCTCTTTTCAACTGAAGCCACGAAATCGTCTGTCACAGCCATCTTTGAATTCTCGTACCCACTTACGCACTTTGCTTCCCTCATAACAGTATCACCGTACACTTCGCAAATCTGTTGATGAATTTCTGCCGCAGACAGGTTCCTTGCTGAAAAAAACCGTATCACTGAGCGAACCTCACAAGCGGCGGGCGAGGTGATAATCTTAAACATTTTGAAAGCACAGAACAGAACCGTACAGGTTAGCTACAGAGCTGAAACTGAGCACAGTTGTTCCCGAGGCATGCCGATACACGATGCACGTGCTCGTTGCGGTATGCGCGCTAACTACTAGTGTCTACAACAAAACGGACCTCACTTAAAAAACACGCCTCGTATCAATTGCCACCATGGAGAAAACCCTCGTTACCACATTCAACATAGAATATCATCAGACCGTTAAAATCTCCAAACTAGGTCTGTCTAGAACGGAAGATAAGCGTATATTTTCCCCGACAGGATAGAGACCCTCCCGTGTTGGCACAAATCTGTACCTAGTTCAATGTTTGTGTTATAGTGTATATAGTGTGTGTGTGAAGAGGAAATATACCGTTTATCCGTGTATCTA
>CM061918.1:24708341-24725323 GCA_031002005.1 Vandiemenella viatica
ACAAAAAAGAGGAGGTTAATTGAAGAAAATAGAGTGTTTAACGATGTATGGACAGATTTATACTTTTTTCATTAATTGCAATGGAAAGCCGCTATGTTTAAAATGTCAAAAAACCCTTGCTATAGAAAAAGAATATAACGTCAAACGTCACTATGATACCGAGCATAGAGCAAAATTTTCATGCCTTGTTGGTAATTCCCGGAAAAACAAAATAAACCCACTCAAATCTTAATTCAAGAACCTACAAAGTGTTTTTAAGGTGCAAATTGAAAGTAACGAGTCAAATATACGTGCGAGTTTAAGGGTGGCGGAAATACTTGCCAAGTCTGGGCGACCGTTTACCGACAGCAAATTAATAAAACAATGTGCCTTATCTATGGCTAAAGAGGTATGCCCAGATCAAAAAAAGGAATTTGAAAATATTAGCTTATCTGCCAGAACTTGTATCCGGCGCACTGAAGATTTGGGGGCTAATTTATGGGAAAAAATTCGGGAAAAAGCACAACAATTTTGAATGGTTCTCCTTAGCTACCGATGAAAGTAATGATGTGTCAGATACTGCCCAGCTTCTAATATTTTTCGTGGAATTGATAAGTACTTCAACGTGTGTGAGGAACTTTTACAGTTATGTAATTTGAAGGGAACGACTACTGGGGAAGATTTGTTTTGTCACTTAGAACAGGCAATGACGTCAATGCAATTAGCGTGGGAAAAATTGGTAAGTCTAACAACTGACGGAGGTAGAAACATGAGTGGGCAAAACAAGGGCCTGGTGGGTAGAATTAAAACAAAATTGGCAGAGATAGGATGTGAAATCCCGTTATGTTTTCATTGTATTATCCACCAAGAAGCGTTATGTTCCAAAGTCGTTTCACGGAGAAAAGTAATGGACATCGTGCTATCCACTGTAAACTATATCAGAAATAATGGGTTGACACATCGTCTATTCTGAAAGTTTCTATCCGAAATGGAAACAGATAATCAAGATGTCCTTTATTATTCAGAAGTAAGATGGTTAAGTAGAGGTGCAGTGCTGAAAAGAAATATCGATCTCAGAAAAGAAATCAACACTTTTATGAATCACAACGTTAAATCTGTAATGGTTAATAGATCTTGGATTTTTGACAGATTTAACTCATGAATTTAGTACGCTGAATGTCAAGCTTCAAGGGAAAAGCAAACTAATATCTGATATGCATACAGACGTAAAGGCGTTCCAAACTAAAAACCGGCTCTTCATAAAACATATTGATGAAAAAAATTTAGATCACTTACTATTACTATTACTATTACTCCGCGATTCACTAAAAGTGTTTGGCGGAGGGTGCATTGCACCTATCAGGAAAGGTAATGGTTTGGAAGGGATTTAAGGGATATGGCAGGTGGCGCCCATGGGCTAATGTGAGGAACCATCCCAGCATTCGCCTGGAGCGATCTGGGGACACCATGGAAAACCCAGATCAGGATGGCCTTTTTTTTTCTCCACGTGGCCCTCTCCCGGATTTTCAAGGTCCGAGGGGACGATCGGGACACCGCCGCAACTGCGGTGCTCTTTCCGTATTGTCTAAAGGCTGTCGAGGAAGCTGGCATTGATATTAATTGGGATAGTGAAAAAATGAACGACATTTTAATGGAGTTACAAGGTCAATTCAGTGACAGATTTCGTGATTTCGAGAAGGTTTCGAACTAACTGAAGATTTTTGATAACCTTTTTTCATACGATGTTGAGGATGTAATCAGTAATTTACAAATGAATGTGATTGAACTTCAATCCAATGAGAGTCTAAAAATCGCCTTTTACGAGATGAATGATTTGGTCAAATTTTATGGTAGCTTGCCATCTGATTTTGTCGCAATGAAAAAGTTTGCTCAGCAGTTTATTTCAATTTTTGGAAGCACTTATTTATGCAAACAAACATTTTCAATCGTCAATTATCGAAAAAATAAATTCGCTTCTCGTCTCACAGATGAGCATTTGAGAGATATATTACGTATTTCAACTTCTAACATGAAAGCTGACATACAAAAACATAGCCAGTCAACTGCAACTTCAAACGTCACACTGAATTTAGTATGTAAGATCAATTTTGTAATTTGTCTTCATTTGTATCCTCATTTGTATTAATAAAATTTGAAAACTGAGTTTTCGCATTTTTACTGTGTATGTGCGGCCCCGCCTTTACTTTGTTTTGCCACCTTGTGGCCCTTGCGTGCTAAAAGGTTGCCGACCGCTGATCTAGAGCCCTGGTTTCAAGGCCCGCTATCTCCAATGCACCTACCCAACTGCTTATAGGCTCTGTCATTGTATATTGCTGATTCTTTCTTTCCAATACTCGTTTACACTGCATGAATTACCCTGTGTAAAGGTTTTACTATGGACAATATGATATATTTATAGGTTTAATTCGATATAAAAAGCTCGTTGGCCCCTAGCTATGGACTCCGAGTTTCTTTGCCACCAACTTCACGACAGTGATTCAAACCGGGAAGATTATACAGTATAACTAATTAGCAAAACATCGACCAGGATATGAAGAAGTCCGTTAGTTTTAGAATGTAAATTATTTTAAGGCGGAGCTCTGATTGGGAAGGAATTCTGCCGAACCAGGTTTAATGAACTGTCCAGACATTCGCCTGGAGAGATTTCGGGAAACCATGGAAAACCAAAACCAGTGTAACTGGTCTAGGATTCGAACTCACAGTCTTTGATAGGCTACAAGTTTCCAGTCTAATCACAGCTTGTAGAGAGCATAATGATAATTCTCACTATTTTCATATCAAAAATGAAGACAAAGTAATTTTTCGGTTTCTTAGAATTTTTTATGAAGTTGCACGGTGGAAGGAACAAGCTTAGGCAATGAAAACTTTAAGCGTTTGTACAATTATAAGGTGGAGGAGTTATTTCTGGTTGAAGATAGTGTTGCCCAAATGCAAGAACAAGACAAGACTTGGCCAGTCTTGGTCTTGGTCTTGCATCAATACACCTGGTCTTGGTCTTGGTCTTGGTATTGCACTCCCGGTCTTGGTCTTGGTCTTGGTCTTGCAGCAAGAGTCTCGCAAGTCTTGCAATTACCTATTAGCCTGTCGCTATTTATTAAACGTTACTTTAGATATTAGAACAACGCAACAGAATAGGTATATTTTAAGCTTGAATTAACATAGCCATGGTAAAGACCAACCAAATTAATAAATGTCTAAACATTTCATGAGAAATTCAAAAAATCAACTGACACCAGTTGGGGTTTGAACCCACGACCTAAGCGATCAGTGGCGATGCTCTAACTAACCAACTGAGCTATCAACTGTGTCCCGCGGGAGTCAGTCTGTTTCTTAATAAACGTTTACATTTAATAATCTTCAATGTACTAAAACATGGTTTAAACATATAGAATACAAATTAATGACATTAACTTGACTGTATTTTAAAGAACATTATCTGTCTAGAAAGAGATTGATAGACCCTAACCTTATATGAAATTGAATAAAATAATTATACAATTTACTGAATTTACCATTTATTTCAATAAAAATACAACACAAATGAAATTACAGAACAGTTCACAATAGCTGACATTACTGTTACTTTATATTAATTCTTTTGTGAATATATAAATGCAGTAAAAGAAAAGGATTGTGAAGCGAGTCTTCTTCATTATTTGTAGTGTCCTGCATTTCGCTCCTATGTAGCTTCCATAATAATAGGGAACATGCAGTTATAAGAATTATGGGTATTTTGTCATTAAAATGTTAAAAAAATATAAAACAAAGACTACAGCAACATTTTAATTTTGGTTAATATTAATTTTTTACAATAATTTCGATTTGAAGTTACTTGAAACGGAACGTATTTTAAAACACCAATCAACGTCTAGTGACGTCACTACTGTTATGACAGCTTATTGTTGTCAAAGAGAACATTGTTTTATTGAGAAAATTATTTGTATTTTTCAATAAAAATGGAAGTCAGATTTATAAAAGCGGACTCCAGGAATTTACCGAAAGTCAGTGTAGATATGGTCGTAATTTTTTTTTTTTTGTCGAAAGTGCTGAGTATTCAAGTGTAGAAATGAAAGGGACTAAACTACTATGGTACGTATAAATCGCATTGAATTTTCCTATTTCGTTTAGCAGATTCTATACATAGCTCTTATTTCAGCTCAACAAGGGAATCTTATGGCGATAATGCAATCGGCTATGTCCAAATTAAAAGAGATGGCGAATTGTGTATAGTAAAAAGTAGAGTTACACCGGAGCATAAAGTCCGCAAAGAAGGTTATCATGTTACAGCCATTATAAATGAAAGGGAAGGTTTAGTCCAGTCCTGCCAATGCGAAGATTGTGCCACTTCTGAAGGTAAAGTTTGTATGTTATTTATGGCCTATAAAATGTCATGCGGACAAATGGGGAGCAGAAAACTCTCATCGTCTCGCCAGAGAGTTCAGTTGTTCTGTGCTCTCACCACACCCCTAATTTAGCACATTATTATCACTAAAATCTTATTCCAGGTGGGTGTAAGCATGCTGCTGCACTCTTGCTATGGTTACACAGAAGATCTGAGTAGCCTGCGCTTACATCTATAACATGTTACTGGAAGAAATCAAATTTATCTAAATGTTCTTCTGGAAAATCTTTTATAAAAGCCAAAGAAATAGGTCACATTCCTGTCACTAACAGTTTCTCTCAAGTAAGCAGTTCAGTATACCTGTTTATTTGATGAAACTATAAATCTTTATAGAAAGAAAAGATGAAACTCACCACAAGATGGATTCGAACCTGCAGCCTTTGCCTAACAAGGGCAATGCTCTATACCCCAGAGCCACCAAGGTTCTCACAAGCCGTGGCGGAATCCAACTTGTGGTGAATCTTTCTCTATACAGGTTTATAAGAATCTCTAAAGCGTACATAAATGCTGTTAAATAAATAGTATCAATGAAATTAATAAATATATGTTATATACTACAATAATAACCTCATATTTTTAGGTGGATATTCTGAGTGAATATATAAATGCAGTAAAAGAAAAGGATTGTGAAGCGAGTCTTCTTCATTATTTTGGAGAAGATTTAGAAACTGTAAACATCCATAAAGTGTGTTCAAGCTTGATTGGAAAGTTGAACTCTTCACAAACTCTCCTTGAAATATTATCAAAGACAATGACCGCTGATATGATTAACATGGTTTTTTCCACCACAAAACGACAAGTTTACTTCCACAGCAACTGACAGGTCAGAAAGGACTTGACAGGAGTGACGTCATCGGCTCTGGAAGTCAGTTTTGGCGCGCAAATTTAAACTGTCAGTTTCAGACCGCCGTTTTGCGAGACATATTACCATTTTAATTTTTAAATTTATTTGTGGTGTATTCTGCATGAAGTTACTTAAAATGAAAGCAAAAATAAAAATATTGCATGTTCCCTATTAATAAGGTAGATAACCTTATTGATTATTATTAAAAGCTAGATTTTAAATTAGTTTGTAACTTTAACTTTTGAAACTGTAACTTTTGAAATATTAAGAAAATAAACATCTTCTCGGTAACATACTACATATAATTTGATTACGCATATTCTATATAGATTATTTTTAGTTTTTATTATTTCGATTTTCGATAATTCAATTAAGTGTCATACTTACTACATTTAATGTATTATTTTTTATTTACTTATTCAGACCGTCAATTCCTTCATCAACGAAAACGCACTGATAGTAATTTATATTATATCAGTACTTTACGTCTTCCTACATATTTTCTGCCTATTTTCTTCTTCAAAATTCTATGTACTAGTACTTTAAGTTTCGTTTGTTTTCTATGTGTCAATTTCTTGTATTATATAGGATAAGTATATAAGTTAAATTAAGCCTGTCCAGTCCACTGACTCTGGAGTTTACTCCTCGAGTTAAAATTGTGCAAATACTATATATTCTTTACATGTAAATGAATATTTGCAAAAATATATTGTGATGCAACAGTCAATATATCAGTTTATTTATTTAAATAGTTCTCTTATATATTATTATATTCGGGCTCCTAAACAGTACATAAATTTTATTGCACGCTTTTTATATTATTCGATTACTATTATAGAAAAAAATTTCACGTTTGAAGTGTATTAAAAGTGTCTACAATATTTATTAAATGGGTGACGACATATTTAAGCACTTTGTGTTTTAAAACCACACAGAACACATCAGCATAATGTATTCGTGTCCATTCTAAGCACCCAAAAACTTATTTTGTATAGAAAGTATAAAAAAAAGTCCTAACTGCAAGACGCAAGAGTCTTGCAGGCTTGGTCTTGTTCTTGCTTAAATCTTGCACAGTCAGTCTTGCTCTTAGTCTTGCTAAAATTAGGCGGTCTTGGTCTTGGTCTTGGTCTTGCAAAAATGCAAGACCAAGACCAAGACTGCAAGACTAAGACCGATTTTGGGCAACACTAGTTGAAGATAATAAAATGTGAATATCTTGGTAAGGATCAGTTTAATCAGTAGTTGCTAAAATCAGTCAGGCTCAGGAAAGACAAATTCTTTCGTATTTCCTTTATAGATCTAAAATAATAATAGCGTTACTGCACCGGGGCCTTGCGTTTAGCAGACTCACCAAAACCTCGGCAGCGTAATGGTAGCACACCTGCTCTGCGTTGCTGGTGTTATCGGTTCAACTCCTGGCCAGAACATATGTGGTTCCCATCAACTGTTGTGTAAATTTTTCCCCCTATTTCTCCCATATGTTGACACAGTGTGTAATGGGCAATCTCCTGTATTCCAGGAAAATATGCAAAAACAGAAATCTGTATGGTTCGACGGTGATTTGAATTTGCATCCTCGGGAATGTGTGGCCAGATTATAACCGCTCGCCAACTCGCCTCGGCTTCCTATCATCGTAAACCACCTATAAGGAATGGGGAATGCGAGAGACCTCCACGAGTGCAGTTATTACGCCTTCGATAGCAGGTTCCTTTGGAAACTAACTGCAATCGCAATTAGGCTATCTCTCGCAAAAGGCATACAAAGTGAAACATGAGCATTAAAATAAAGAGGCCTCTTCAAGGCTTAGGCAACACCCTCTGTGTGTGCCATTTTAACGTAGAGGGATTATCTACAGAGAAAAGCGAAGTCCTGTCCAAACTGATGCTCCGTCACCATGTGGACTTTCTGGAAAATCAAGAGATTCGTGACTTCAGCTAAAATCGATGTTCCTTAAAGAACTGGAAAGCGCGGAGGAGAACAACATCATTCCGCCGCATGATAACCTTCTTCATCTTCCTCAGACACGTTTAAATCGAGGAGACCTGCCTACTTGGAAGCAGCCAGTCTCGGATATAACAACTTTAACTTGTATAAAGAGTGGAGAAAGGAGTGGGAAGCCATCAGCCCACAATTGTGGGCGTATAAAAGATCCGACAATCTGTGTTCCGGGATTTGACATGCCTAGGCGTCTTTGGTGTCAATTAAACAGAAATCCCACAGGTCACTGAGTGTGCAATGCAACCAAGCATATGTGGAGTCTCCTTGAATACGCGAGTAGTGTGGATTGGGCGGTGCGCTGCCACAAAGGATGCCGCCCCTATTGTTATGCTAATTAGGCTCCTATTGACTTTAGGGCCACTTGACTTGAGGCCACTTGACTAACCTCAGTTTCACCTCTATTGTTATGCTAATTAGGACACTTGACTGAGGCCACTTGACTAACCTCAGTTTCACATCTATTGTTATGCTAATTAGGCCACTTGACTAAGGCCACGCCCCCTCCCCCCTCACTCTCCTCCCATCCCTCCCTCACTCCCCTCACTCCCCTCCACTCACCTCCCCTCACTCCCCTCACTCCCCTCCCCTCCCTCACCTTCACTAACATCAGATTCCCCACCCTAGCACCAGCTGCCCTTGGGGTTCTATTGTTCTCCCCCCTCCAACCTGTCAATCATTTTCACACCAGGCCACTTGTTTTAACACTTGCCTTCCCCAACCCTAGCACCAGCTGCCCTTGGGGTCCTTTGTTCTATTGTTCTTTTGTCAGGCCACTTGGACGACCACCTGCCTTTTCCCCTCACCCCTCTTCTTTGGGTGCACTCAAGCGTCAGAATCAGGGTCTGCTTCCGTGTATTGTTAGGTCAAGTGGCCCCTTCTGATTGACCACTTGAGGGTCACTTGACTAACCTCAGTTACACCCCTATTGTTCCCTCCCCCTCCCACCTGTCAATCTGAAGCCTCGCGTAACGGTCTTTGCTTGTAGGACCGGTTTGAACATGCTCCACCTGCCCGGTCGAAAGGTATAAGAAGCCTGGGTCAGCCATCCGAGAATCACTTCTGCTCCGCAGTTCGACGAGTAAGACTGTCTCTCTCTCACTCTTCTGAATTCCGGTAACCATGTCTGAAGATCTCTTCAACAACGAAGGTATGTTCAATAACACTTGTGAAAAATGTTTACATTTTCTTAAATAGCATACAATATATCATCATCTTAAATGTATACTATATATTGTCATTGTCGTTTTGGACATATATATTTATTCGAAAGAATGAGAATTTTAGCTATATGAAATATTTCGTAAAGTTAATGGAGCCTCAAGTCAGAACAGAATGCAAGTGCGAGTGTCAGCAAGTGCTGTTTATGGGTAAAACGCTGACGGCTGACTAAGAGGGCATCGCTCTGTTCGGTGACGCAAAACCGAACTTACGAGCGACCACAGCGAGCCAAACTCGCTCTCACTTTGTCGATCATTATCAACCAGTCAATATGGGCTAATTCTTAGCTAGGCCGTGTCTCGTTAGCTAGCCTCGCCACCATGCATCCATCACGTCAATTCGCCATTCAGTCAAGAAGTTAACATTCTCAATCAGTCAGTTTGCGCAGCCGAAATGCGGCTCAGTCAATAATTATTATTGTAGAGGCTTTCGGGAGTTATCCTTACAGATCGCGCTCTCAACTGTATTATACAGTCTTTAGTGGTCAATAAAGGGGACTCTAAATACGATAGTCGCCTACATTATTTATTAGGTAGATTCTCAGCTAGGTTATCATTTTGCCCTGGCCTTTCCCTGCCTAATCGGTTCTCCAACCGTAACTAATGGAGTGGTGTCATGATTCCTGACAATTAACATCAATTAACATCTTACTTTAGCTCACAAGTCTTTGCTTAGATCATCAGAAGACAGAAGACATCTCAAGAGAGAAGACAGCGCAAGAGGAATAGAAGACTTAGTAAATGTCCCGAAGGTCAGTGAACTTCCACCCTAAAGTCTGCTTCCACCGCAAGCCCACAAATTCACCCCCCCTCCACTCAGGCGTCTTGACAACGTAAGGTTCGGCACAGGGGGTTCAGTCCGGCCTTTACATTTGGTTTCAGAAGTGGAATTTACGGATCGGATAGTGGAAGATTCGAATCAAAGACTTTTAGGATGGAAAACCTTCGTGGGGGGAATGACGAAGAAATCACGGGTAGTAATTGAATGGCAGATGGAATGTATTGGTGGTGAGACTGGCGAGACAGATAACGGTTGATAGCAAATTTAATCAGTCTTAATAAAAGTTATTATATCGGCGACGGGCTTCTACCACCGGACGTAATCTACGCGAGACGGACGGCGAGTGGCCGGCGTCCGTGCTGAACAAGCGGGAGTCGAGTTGCAGCCAGCGGCGACAACACCAGTTCTTCCGGGGACATCACGACGCCAGCAGAGCAGTTCTACAAGCTTCAAATCATGAAAAGCAGACGGTGAGTTTTGAACACGCACGCATGCATATGGCAATAAATTATGGACTTTTTGCGGGAAAATTGCATAATTTTCAAGTTCAAGAGTGATTTGTTTATTAAAAAATTGTTTTATTTGAATTTTCTGTTGAAAGAACGCGACAGTTTTAAAAGAATGAGTAATAAATGCTGTAATATTTGGTTTCTGTCGGAAAATGCTATGTTCAATGATAATTCTGTTCAAAATATGTTGTTTAATTGGAAATATGTGACGGAAGGCAAAATTACGCTCTATCAGTTAATAAATTAAAAGGAAACTGTAATTCGCGTAGTATGTTTATCAGTTTTGTGTCAGAATTAGTTAGTTCAAATGTACAGATAATATACATCAAAGAAATTATTCCCTCAAACTATGTTTTAAAATGTGGTATACTTTCAAAAATATAAATCAATAATTTCTGAGTGAAATGAAATAACGTAATTTGCAGAGATAAGATTTAGTTGCAGATTATGGTTTTGACCGAAGGGCCCCGGACAAAGCGGTAATTTCAATTAAATTTATATATAAATGTAATTTGATAAATAAAAAAGGAAATGCGCAGTTTAGTAAAACTATTATATTGGATAATGCAATTAATTTCAGGATAGATACGGTCAAATAATTTTTAGTTAAGAAAGCATGTACTGCGTAAATTCTATTTAGTAGGATGGTTGAATAGTTCGTAGCTCTGATCGTTAGCGCGCACCGAACAGAGTAATCAACTATATTGTTTAATTCCATAAATGTTTAAACAAATATGTGTAAAGGGAAAAAAAAGAGATCTCACTGGTTTTGGAAAGACATATACCTAACTCTTACTCTCTCTAAATGCAATACAAGTTGAGAACAATTATTTACATTAGTTTAAGATTATTTCAATGTGTAATGTGGATTTTGTGATAATTAATGTAATATAATATGTTGTTTTGAGCAAGTGCGGGTAAACCAAGAACTAATGAAATGTTCAAGTTAAAAATAATTCTTCTGTTGGGTAAAATTCATTTAGTGGTTTGTCTTGTTAAGTTGGCAGACATGTATCATGTATTACGAACTAAAAGTACGTTTTCTTGATTGCTTTATATGTAAAGACAGCAGTATTTGAAAATATGTTAATTAAACCTTATAGCATAAAATAATTTTAAAAATCTGTTTAAGAAAATAGCGAGGAAAATATGCACTAAATTACAAAATGAAACTGAAAAGTGGCAGTGAAATGAAATGTTCTCCCAAATTAATTGAAATTTTATTATATCTCGAAGCGCGTTATCTAGCAACAAAATACAAAATCTGGTTTTAGATATGATTATTGTGCGTGGAAAGAATATGCATGCTGTTTACAATAAAAATAAGATATTCATGGAATAATTATTTAATATGCTGGCCTGATGAAACAAAAATAAATTTAAGATCAGTGTACGGTGCTTATTGGAAAAGGTGTAAGAATAACTGTGCTATTTAAGTAGGTAGAAGTAAAAGGTTATCGTTAAGGAGACGTGTGCTAGATGATATTGATAGGGCGTGCGAGAAATAATTGTATTGGGTGATGCTGCAGCGAGGAAAAGAGAAAAATGTTGAAATATTGAAATGTTAGTGCATGTCGCAAACGGCGAATGCGTATAAAAAGTTGCAGGGTGCTGAGTGGTTACATTATGAGCAACGGTTACGGAGGTTAAGAATTGATTTCTCAGGAATTATCGAACGGGTTGAGAGTAGCAAAGATCTCGAAGTTCAGGAATGCATTATATTAAGTTGCGCCTGCTTCGTGGTTCAATAGACGCGTACGCAATCAGGGAAGGATAGGCCAATCTCTGCCCGCAATACGATTGTCTTAAGTCTATGTGTTACGTCAAAACTCCGGGAGATAAATTTCCAGAACTTGGGAGAAATTAATGTTAAATGTGTTGAAGGAAGTAAAGTTGCAAATTGTTAGTGAAACGTCGAGAACTGGGCCAACCATTCAGGTGGTTGCGTACCAAAATGTTCCGATAAACTCCGCGAGTTGAAGTAAAAGGAGATTAATATTTGGGAGCACCCTGTGTAGCTAAACCGGCAGCGGTGATATCGGTTACGGCCACATCGTTCAGGCGATTGTGTGCAAATGTTTCGAGAAAGTCCGCGGGTTAAAGCAAAAGTGATATTAAGTGGTACCAGAGTATAAGGGAATTTTATGTGCACGAAGAAGTAAAAATATTGTTGAAGTTAATGGCTACGGAAAGACGAATTGAGTTCGCACACAAATAAACTAATATCGGGATAAGCACAGATAAGTAAAAGCACGCGTAAATCTATGTAAGCAGTTAGATGAGGTTCCCTGAACGGAAGTAAGCAACTAACTTAAATTGTAAACTGTAAGTGGAAATAATCTCGAGAATTTACGAGAATACGAAAGCCCAACCAACATAATGTCGCATGTAAGTAATTAACCCATGAAAGAATAACTTTATCGAAAGACAGTGAGCATAAACATCTGAGAGACTGGTTAAGTTTAAAGTTAAAAAAATACCAAAAAGAAAATAGAAAAATACTTTACATAATAAAAAAATAAAGTGATTCAGACTGTCAAGAATGTTTCAGTATATATGTGAGTATAATTGTTCACTTGTACTGTGTCTGTGTAATGTATCTGTATGGATAGCGAAACTATGCGTTTATGAATTGTAATATAATTGAAGAATTCAGTAAAAGAAGGGAGATACATTTAAGTTGGGTCAGCTATGATGATCATGTAATAGAATTTTATTCTGTATAAATAGATATATCTTTGTTGATAAGTAATGTAGAACAGAAATAGTAAAAGGGTATTTAGTATAATATAAAATGTAGTGTACTTAACTCTTTCGGTGCAAATATAAATTAACTTAAAATGTTATATCTTGTAGTCAATACACACGTAACAAAATTTCAAGAAATCATTAGTAATTCTTTCCCTTAGAAATATGAATTGATGGATAATAATTCTGCCTATCCAGTTTTGTTAATGTACAATATAAATATGATTTTTCCCGAGTTGACCATAGTATATTGTGACCGAACCCAAATTTTATAAGTAAATAATCCATTTAGCGTAATGACATGTTTTGAATTTTCAAAAAGAAATTGCCATATATATTTGTGGGTGATTCAAAATTCACTCAAAAACGCGAAATCTTAGGAACATATTCTGCTGTAGTCGAATTGTTTCAGCGAAAACTTGCAGCGAACGGCTTCGCGACGAGCATGATGTCGACGCAGCAAGTCTCGAGTTACAAGTCGGCGACCTGCACATCACTACACGCAGCCGCGAGTGAAACGAAAGACATTTGATAAGTACTAAAACAGACTATTAATGGGCGTTTCATTCAACCAATTGTTCATCGAAAATTATTGTTCGTCCTTCTAAATTCATGAATCCTTTATTTTAACTTCATAATTGTCATACATAATACGGAAATAATTATATTAAGGTAAAAGTTATACAGCGTAGATTATGTTATCGAGATTTACACTTAGAATAACTTGTGAACACTGAAGACACAATTCGGATTACTGATTATCGATCTAATGACATTTAATCTGATTTTAAACAATTTCACTGATATTTCATGACAAACTTGGTTTATACTCAGTCTAAAATATTAAGGAGAAAGACTTTAAATTTCATTTATTCTGCAGTAGTGTAAACATTAATTTTTAACGCCCTGTAATCAATGATACTTCACTTTAGATTAGAAATTAGAAATTTCCATATTTTGGATATATGAGTAGTAATCAAGACTAGAATCAAAAAACAGTAGCATCTAATGCCATAAGTAAATATTGATCTTTATCTCACAAGGACACGATGTTTTCATTCACGCAGTCAACTATTTGATGAAATCTTAGTACCATAAAACACAATTTTACACTTGTGTACATATTAATGATACATGAGAACAGTTATTAACTTGTTTTTGTAACATGTAATTTAGTAAGAAATAATTATGAAGGATGTAACCTTTTCTCGAATTGACCGATGACTATTTTAAAGCAGAGCAATAGCCATTTGATCATTCAATTATTTTATTAATTTCATAAATTGTTTCTATAAGTTACATTGACTTTACTTTTACACTCGACTGTAAGGATAAAAACCGGAAAAGCAAATTTTATTTTTAATTTTTATTTGAAATGACTAACGGCGAAGTGAATGGTGGATCAGAATTCCTATGCAATGTTATGACATTATACGGGGACGTATAATGGATTGGAAGGGGGAGATATGTCATTGTCGTTTTGGACATATATATTTATTCGAAAGAATGAGAATTTTAGCTATATGAAATATTTCGTAAAGTTAATGGAGCCTCAAGTCAGAACAGAATGCAAGTGCGAGTGTCAGCAAGTGCTGTTTATGGGTAAAACGCTGACGGCTGACTAAGAGGACATCGCTCTGTTCGGTGACGCAAAACCGAACTTACGAGCGACCACAGCGAGCCAAACTCGCTCTCACTTTGTCGATCATTATCAACCAGTCAATATGGGCTAATTCTTAGCTAGGCCGTGTCTCGTTAGCTAGCCTCGCCACCATGCATCCATCACGTCAATTCGCCATTCAGTCAAGAAGTTAACATTCTCTAATAGTCAGTTTGCGCAGCCGAAATGCGGCTCAGTCAATAATTATTATTGTAGAGGCTTTCGGGAGTTATCCTTACAGATCGCGCTCTCAACTGTATTATACAGTCTTTAGTGGTCAATAAAGGGGACTCTAAATACGATAGTCGCCTACATTATTTATTAGGTAGATTCTCAGCTAGGTTATCATTTTGCCCTGGCCTTTCCCTGCCTAATCGGTTCTCCAACCGTAACTAATGGAGTGGTGTCATGATTCCTGACAATTAACATCAATTAACATCTTACTTTAGCTCACAAGTCTTTGCTTAGATCATCAGAAGACAGAAGACATCTCAAGAGAGAAGACAGCGCAAGAGGAATAGAAGACTTAGTAAATGTCCCGAAGGTCAGTGAACTTCCACCCTAAAGTCTGCTTCCACCGCAAGCCCACAAATTCACCCCCCATCCACTCAGGCCTCTTGACAACGTAAGGTTCGGCTCAGGGGGTTCAGTCCGGCCTTTACAATATTATGTTTTCTTTCACAGAAATGGCAGCACTTTTAGAGTTAAGCCAACTTGACGATTATGGTATGAATTTTTAGAGATTGTTCATTATACAGTCATGTGTTGCTAGTTTTGTGGCTATGTCTTTAGTCTTTTTTTTTCTTATGGAATTGCTGAACTTCTGAATATTCCAACCAATGAACTAATTGGTGGTGAGCATTTTATTTTAATTTTAACTTGTGATTATTTTTATAAATTTATGTTTTTCTATTTCGTTATTCTTTCTGTCTGCAGAATGTGGTGATTTCGAAATATTCAGCTTTGGAGGTAAGCCAGTCATAAAAGTTGTATATTTATCTGTTTTTAAATTTTTTGTCCCTGTTTATTTTGATACTGATATATATTTCAGTTTTATATGTTTCAGATTTGGAAGCGACTTCAAATAAGCAGCTTAATAAACGTGATGGGACTCCATTACTTACTAACCACAAAAGACAACGAAATAATTATAATGGTAAGTGCCAACATTTTTTTTTTCATATTACATAATTTGTTTTCGTTCATGTAACTAATTTTTTTTTATTCTGTTTCAGATTCACCCCAGTGGAACTTAGATGGTCATATATCGTCATTTCAAAGCTTGCCATCATCCAGTGTACCACCGACACCATCATCACAGGGAAGGATAATACCGGCGCAATCTCTGGTACAATATGTTTCCCCGCCACCGATACCAGCAGGAGATTCGCCTACAAACCGGAACCATAGAGTTAATGGTAAATCAATACTACTTCTTTCAATAATTATTTTTTTTTTGTTTACAAATAATTTTTTTCATGTTACTAAAATCTTTCCTTTTTTTCTTTTTCAAGTTCCGGTATACAGGGGTCGGCAGCAAACAGGAATGAACCTGCCGCCGTCAACATGAATGATCCTGCCCCACCACCACCACTATGGTGACCCTGGGAATCACCAGCCACGGCAGCAGGTCCTGGCATGCCTATCGCTGCTCCTCGTCCACGAGTCGCCAGCACATCATCATGGCGCAGACCCCAGCATCAAACCAGCCTGTCGCTAGCGCGTCATCATGGCAGCAGATCCCGGCATCGCACCATCCCGACGCCAGCACATCATCATGGCGTCCCACTACGGCATCACGCCAGCCTGTCGCTAGCACGTCATCATGGCGGCCGACACCGGCATCACGCCAGCCTGTCACTAGCACGTCGTCGTGGTGCCCCACTCCGGCATCACGCCAGCCTGTCGCTAGCACGTCATCATGGCGGCCAACCCCAGCATCAAACCAGCCTGTCGCTAGCACGTCATCATGGCGGACGACACCGGCATCACGCCAGCCTATCGCTACCACGTCGTCGTGGTGCCCCACTCCGGCATCACGCCAGCCTGTCGCTAGCACGTCATCATGGCGGACAACCCCAGCATCAAACCAGCCTGTCGCTAGCACGTCATCGTGGCGGCCGACACCGGCATCACCGCCAGCCTGTCACTACCAAGTCGACGTGGTGCCCCACTCCGGCATCACGCCAGCCTGTCACTAGCACGTCATCATGGCGGACAACCCCAGCATCAAACCAGCCTGTCGCTAGCACGTCATCATGGCGGCCGACACCGGCATCACGCCAGCCTGTCGCTACCACGTCGTCGTGGTGCCCCACTCCGGCATCAAGCCAGCCTGTCGCTAGCACGTCATCATGGCGGCAAACCCCAGCATCAAACCAGCCTGTCGCTAGCCCGTCATCATGGCAGCAGATCCCGGCAACGCGCCATCCCTTCGCCAGCACATCATCATGGCGTCCCACTCCGGCATCACGCCAGCCTGTCGCTAGCACGTTATCATGGCGGCCGACACCGGCATAACTCCAGACTGTCGCTACCACGTCGTCGTGGTGCCCCACTCCGGCATCACGCCAGCCTGTCGCTAAGCACGTCATCATGGCGGCCAACCCCAGCATCAAACCAGCCTGTCGCTAGCCCGTCATCATGGCAGCAGATCCCGGCATCGCGCCATCCCGTCGCCAGCACATTATCATGGCGTCCCACTCCGGCATCACGCCAGCCTGTCGCTAGCACGTCATCATGGCGGCCGACACCGGCATCACGGCAGCCTGTCGCTTCCACGTCGTCGTGGTGCCCCACTCCGGCATCACGCCAGCCTGTCGC
>CM061918.1:24726323-24766750 GCA_031002005.1 Vandiemenella viatica
TATGCGAACGAGCTCGTTGAAAAACTAAAATTACTCACCGCATCTGCATCAGCAGGACATACGGCGCACTCCAATGAAACTTTATCCTTGATTGAAGAACATCGTGAGAGAGACATAATCGTGCAACATGGATCAAGTTGTGGCAGAACTCCATAAACTGTCAAGAAGGAATTTCCCAAGACGGCGTGTGATAATCAAAGGACTTGACGATCATTGCCAAGCTGATATTGTAGAAATGATCCCATACTCACGTAAAAACTGTGGCTATAAGTATATACTGATGGTGATCGATACTTATTCAAAGTATGCATGGGCTCTACGTCTCAAGAACAAGACGGGTAGTGTGGTTACCGACGCTATGAAGAGGATACTAACTGGTGATCGTGTTCCTAAAAATTTACAGACCGATAACGGGAGTGAGTTTTACAATTCAAAGTTTAAGACACTCATGACTAACTATAGCATTAATCACTCTCAACATATACCCATCTGAAAGCATCAATAGTTGAGAGTCTCAACAGGACAATAAAGAATGCAATGTGGCAGGAATTCAGTAGACGTGGTTCACATCGGTGGATTGAACTTCTTCCTCAGTTAATGTCTGATTATAATAATAAGTGGCACAGTACCATCAAGAAGAAACCGTGCGATGTTAAAGACAACTCACTACTTTCAACAGTGTACAGTCATATTAAGATGACTACTCCTGCAAAATTCAAAGTTGGTGACCATGTCAGAATTGTAGGTTTAAAGAAAAGTTTGAGAAAGGCTACTTGCCTAACTGGTCAACTGAAGTTTTTACCACAGTCAAAGAAAAATTAACAAATCCTGTAACTTATTTACTTAAAGATTATCAAGGTAGAGATATTGCAGGAGCATTCTACCAGCAAGAACTACAAACTAACAAAACTTACAAGTACATTTTGGTTGAATGAGTGATAAAGAGAAGGAGAAATATGATCTTGGTGAAATGGTTGGGTTTTGATAAATCACATAACACATGGATTCATAAAAAAGATTTATTTAAAATGTAAAATACATTCTTTCTTAATAAATAAAATTATTTTTTTCTAACATTTGTGTTTTTTTTCTTCAATTATGTTAATATAAAGCAAATGAGCATATGGCTCAGCAAACTTACAATCTATGTACAGCATTTCTTCTGTACACTTAGTCTATTTTACAAAAAAAATTCCAATTACGTTAATATAAATCAAATGATCATGCAGCTCAGCAAACTTAAAATCTATGTACAGTATTTCTTGTGTGCACTTAATATTTTTTTTAAAAAATGTCATACAAAACAATTCAGCAGCATCCCCAGCAGCCAATGAAAAATAAACACATGAAAAAGATTTAATTGACTCTAATCAAAATATTAACAGCAGCCTATTTATATTTATGCAGCGTCCTAATTTATTTGCATATTTACAATACTGGTAAACTGAGATTTTATGTAAGTAGATACAAAAATATTTATGCAGCGTCCTAACTAGTGTACATATTTACAACATTGATAAAACTGAGAAGTAGATACAAAAATATTTACAGAGACCTAACAAGTGTACATATTTACAAACTAGATACACGGATAAACGGTATATTTCCTCTTCACACACACACTATATACACTATAACACAAACATTGAACTAGGTACAGATTTGTGCCAACACGGAGGGTCTCTATCCTGTCGGGGAAAATATACCGCTTATCTTCCGTTCTAGACAGACCTAGTTTGGAGATTTTTAACCGTGGGTCTGATGATATTCTATGTTGAATGTGGTAACGAGGGTTTTCTCCATGGTGGCAATTGATACGAGGCGTGTTTTTTAAGTGAGGTCCGTTTTGCTTGTAGACACTAGTAGTTAGCGCGCATACCGCAACGAGCACGTGCATTCGTGTATCGGCATGCCTCGGGAACAACTGTGCTCACTTTCAGCTCTGTAGCTAACCTGTACGGTTCTGTTCTGTGCTTTCAAAATGTTTAAGATTATCACCTCGCCCGCCGCTTGTGAGGTTCGCTCAGTGATACGGTTTTTGTCAGCAAGGAACCTGTCTGCGGCAGAAATTCATCAACAGATTTGCGAAGTGTACGGTGATACTGTTATGAGGGAAGCAAAGTGCGTAAGTGGGTAAGAGAATTCAAAGATGGCTGTGACAGACGATTTCGTGGCTTCAGTTGAAAAGAGGATTCGGGAGAACAGGCGCTTTACAATTACAGGTCTCTCAAACGAATTTCCTGACGTGTCGAGATCAGTGCTTTACAAAATTGTTTCTGAACACCTAAAGTTTAGGAAACTGTGCTCCCGTTGGGTCCCGAAACTCCTAACAGAGGACCACAAAAACCAAATATTTGAGTGTGTGATGAAGTTCTTGACTCTTTATCACGAAGAAGGTGACGGCTTCTTGAGTCAGATCGTAACCGGAGACGAAACATGGGTTTCGCATATCACGCCCGATTCGAAGCAACAGAGCATGGAATGGAGAAACACACACTCGCCTGTAAAGGTGATGACCAAACAGACTCGGTCCCAGCGCAAAATCATGGAGTTGGTGTTTTGGGATAGGCATGGTGTTTTGTTGGTCGATTTCATGCAACGAGGAACCACTGTCAATGCAGATGCATACTGTCAAACCCTGAGAAAGCTACGCAGAGCGATTCAAAACAAAAGACGTGGCATGCTGACAAAAGGAATTTTCCTTCTCCATGACCTCACACTGCAGGTCACACCCGCGATTTGTTGGGCAGTTTTGGCTTGGAAGTTTTAGACCCCCCCCCCCTTACAGTCCTGATCTTGCGCCGAGCGATTACCATCTGTTCCTCCACCTCAAACAACACATCAGTGGCAACAGTTACAGTGATGACGACGACGTGAAAACCGCACTGAACTCTTGGTTATGGGAGCAGGCGGCAAGTTTTTATGTAGAGGGTATTTTAAAATTGGTTGAGAGGTATGATAAGTGTTTGAACACACTTGTCAACTATGTCGAAAAATAGAGTAAATTATGTACTTTCTGAAAATAATTTTACTTTTTTGAAATAACCTTTCGTTGTGTACTTATGTTCAGACGGACCTTACTTAAAGAAGAAGCCTCGTATAATCCTCAAATTGTGAGTTTTCTGGTGACGGAATCGGCCAAACCTTTAGACCGTCTACAGGTTCGGTCGGTTTCAAGCCGGAACGCATACATTTTTGCCCGTAACCCAGCAAACTCCGCAATCAGGGTGCCATTCGCCTCGTCCTTCATAACACCGACAACCTTTTCATTATAGGGTTCTATCCTGAAACGGTTGCCGGCGCTATATACGGACGCGTCGAATTCCTCTCTGTTACGAAGCATCACTTCATATGGGTCACAGTCCCTAACTAAGTAAGGGCAGCTATCTGTGTCCATATAAAGTAATTTAGGGCATCTAAACTGAGGAATGGCGAATTCGTAATGAAAACGGTACATCCTCAGTTTAGAAATGTCAAGAATACACATCCCGACATATACTGGCTTATTGAATAGAATCCTATCCTTCGCCTTCTCCACGGCCACAAAGTCCTCATTGAAATAGTTGCCCGTTTGAAGTGTGGTGAAGCGATTTGTTTGCGGGCACCTCGGCGGCCCGCCCAGCTAGTACACAATTTCACATCGCGGTGTTTTCTAATGTTCTCCACAGTTTTGCCGAATATAGAGTTGTTCATTAATTTATAAAAATCTCTCTCGAAATCTGTTATGGCGTCACGGCGAGAACACAAATTGAGAGATATGTAGTCCTTCAAGCACGGTGACTGGTTGAAAGATATCACGCGATGAATTTTAGTCACTTTCAACCCCAAGCCTACACATTGCTGGAGGACTCGGTAATGGAGAACATACCGTACCTTATCCTCCAGTGTGGTCATTAGCTTGGAGAGTGTGGAACCTACAGGAGCTTTGTGGTCTGGACAGGGCGGCAGGTCTGCTAGAACGTCGTGTTTCTCCTAAGGAATCGCAAGGTCTACCTCCAACACGAATCCCCTAGGTGAGTCATCTGCAATGCTCATAAAATCTATGCTAGCAAACTGCTCAGCTGTTAGCCATTAAAACCCACCAGAGGGTAAATACTCTGACATGGCCCAGCCCTACAGATTGTTTACGTCGAAGTACATTATAAAATCTTCTGGCGCCTCGTGGTTGTACTCCGGAATGTACCTGTTATTTGCCTTGGCATACCTGTGCACGCACTGGCAAAACCTCCGCGAATTCCTCGTTCGAAAAGGAGCAGAATGTCGACATCTGTCAGAAGGTCCAGTTCGACACGCGTGCTCCTTAACATAGCCTGCCACGAAAGGCCTGGAGAAGTGAAATAGTGGGCGGGATCCAGGGTTTATTTCCCCAAACATACACTCCTTAATTTCTCAAACAGATCTGCAAGTAGCCGTACATCTGTGCCCATGTAAAGACTTGCATATTCTTCTAAATCCTTGATCTGGAAAGTCCGCCACACTTGTGTCACGTGCTGGTAATCTTCATCAGAAATATCTGACTCCGACAACGAACTATAAAATTTTGACTTTGGAGGAAGCGTGGCCTCTGTGAGCTTGTCCCACGAATCCATATACTTGTAGGGGAAGACACCCTTGCGTTTAACTAATTGGAACTTCTCGGGATAGATGAAATGAGCATTGGTAATGCGCATGTCACCGCCGTCAAGGGTTCCAACCAGTTTGTCCTAGTGGGGCCTGCATGAAACGGCACGAGTCCAGAAATCGTAAAGTGATTGAAGTATATTCAACCTTTTAGAAAAAGAAATATATCGTTCTGTGTTTATGGGAAGCACATCCATCCCATCACCGTCGAGGTCGGATAAGGCCATAACTATAAAGTGAGCGTCATACCCAGAAAGGCTGTGAAAGAAAATCGGTAAGTACATTGATTTTTTAAACTGCAAATTGCAGTCATTATGTGCAGCCCTCCTAAATTTACCTGTGATATGGCAATGATCGCGGATATTGACAGTCCCCAGTTGAATGTCTTTCTCACAGATATGGCACACCGTAGCAGAAGCAAACTTTGCTTCTTGGTCATCTGTCATTACAAGAGGAATATAGGTCAATTTTATCGACTTTCCCGGCAAGCACAACAAGTTGTTCCACAAGCCATTTACACCCGAGTAGGAGTCGAAATGCGACAGACTAGGCACATCTGGACAAACGACATGGTATGCGGCACCGAAAGGGACATGTTTCTGGACTACTAGTAGAGTGAGAGGCGTTGGGTGGAGGACTGCATGAATCGGAAGGCTCGAATAAACTTTCAAAGTCCGCGTATAACGACAACGGGTACAAGCTGTTGGTGCACAAAATCCTTAAACTTTAAGGTTTTATCGTCGTCGCCGAGTAAATTAACTCTTACTGTTTTAAACCCTTGAGAAATCGATTTAATGGCGTTCCAAGACATCTTTGCTACTGAAATGTTGTAGACATCTGTCATCAAACAAAATTGTATGCTCATGCTTGGATAATGAAGAACTAACTAATGCCGACAAGTTGTGAATCCAACAATAATGGAATTTTCCTAGTACCGTCAGTAATCATCAACATGTTTATGTGTTTACCGCGTTTGTCTGCAGTGTAATGGAGGGCCCCGGAAACTACATGTTTACCATTATCTACATCCAGACCGAAAACAGTTACTGAGTAGTCTGGATTTTGCCTCTCGAATTTGGAAATGTATGAGAGTTTTACCGGAAACTCAATACCTGAAAAATCGAAACTGTGGTTGACAAAGGCTTCAATATAATTACTTACTCGTGTCGCATTTTGTTTAGCACCTTTACTTGAGCAGCTAGAAGGGACCATAGAAAGCATAAGTCATCATCTCTGTTTTCCATATTGACAACTGCATTCTTTCTAACGGATATCAGCTGGCGGAGCAATATAGGAAGACCCACGATAGAATGGTTCGAATTAATGAAACGTTGATGTCGAGGGAGATGATACTGTCGAGAGTTTTGCCGCTGACCCTTTCTTGAAACTCACACAATTTTACCTGAGCTCCGACTTCACATAGTTTTTATACCAATCAGACAGGGATGTGCTAGCGCGTGACTTCGGCCATTTTAGTAAAAAAATCATATACGGACGGTTTCGAAAGCGGTTTCCTTCTGAATTTTGTGTGTTGTAATCAGCCCCACCTCAACTTTTACGGACGGGGAGGACTGACTATCAACAATTTCGCTAATTTTTTCAGTTAAAAGATCATGGGCAAGCATCAATGTATTTAATAGGATCAATATAATGTAATTAATTTAGAATAGTACCGGAATAAATTCTAAATTCAAAAGCACTTTCCCGGTCTTCAAGGATCAAGCACACTGCTTGACGGTGTGGCTGCTAGACGGTAATGAACTATCACTAAGAGCTGCTGGGTGCTGCTGCTGCTGCTGCTGGAAGCCGTGGTTGGCTGCCATGGCGACGTGCTAGCGACAGGCTGGCGTGATGCCGGGGTCGGCACGCCACGATGACGTGCTAGCGACAGGCTGGTTTAATGCTGGGGTTGGCCGCCATGATGACGTGCTAGCGATAGGCTGGCGTGATGCCGGAGTGGGGCACCACGACGACGTGGTAGCGACAGGATTGCGTGATGCCGGTGTCGGCCGCCATGATGACGTGCTAGCGACAGGCTGGCGTGATGCCGGAGTGGGACGCCATGATGATGTGCTGGCGACGGGATGGCGCGATGCCGGGATATGCTGCCATGATGACGGGCTAGCGACAGGCTGGTTTGATGCTGGGGTTGGCCGCCATGATTGACGTGCAGCGACAGTTGAGCGTGATGCCGGAGTGGGGCACCACGACGACGTGGTAGCGATAGGCTGGCGTCATGCCGGTGTCGGCTGCCATGATGACGTGTAGCGACAGGCTGGCGTGATGCCGGAGTGGGTCGCCATGATGATGTGCTGGCTACGGGATGGCGCGATGCCGGGATCTGCTGCCATGATGACGGGCTAGCGACAGGCTGGTTTGATGCTGGGGTTGGCCGCCATGATGACGTGCTAGCGACAGGCTGGCGTGATGCCGGAGTGGGGCACCACGACGACGTGTGAGCGACAGGCTGGCGTGATGCCTGTATCGGCCGCCATGATGACGTGCTAGCGACAGGCTGGTTTGATGCTGGGGTAGGCCGCCATGATGACGTGCTAGCGACAGGCTGGCGTGATGCCGGAGTTGGGCATCACGACGACGTGCTAGCGACAGGCCTGGCGTGATGCCGGGGTCAGGCCGCCACGATGACGTGGAAGCGACGAGGCTGGGTTGATGCGGGGTTGGCCGCCATGATGACGTGCTAGGCGACAGGCTGGCGTGATGGCCGGTGATCGGCCGCCATGATGACGTGGATAGCGACAGGCTGGTTTGATGCTGGGGTTGGCCGCCATGATGACGTGCTAGCGACAGGCTGGCGTGATGCCGGTGTCGGCCGCCATGATGACGTGCTAGCGACAGGCTGGCGGGATGCCGGAGTGGGGCACCACGACGACGTGCTAGTGACAGGCTGGCGTGATGCCAGTGTCGGACGCCAGTAGATGACGTGCTAGCGACAGGCTGGCGTGATTGCCAGAGTGGGACGCCATGATGATGTGCTGGCGTCGGGATGGCGCGATGCCGGAATCTGCTGCCATGATGACGGGCTAGCGACAGGCAGGTTTGATGCTAGGGTTGGCCGCCATGATGACGTGCTAGCGACAGGTTGGCGTGATGCCGGGGTCGGCCGCCATGATGACGACTAGCGACAGCTGGTTTGATGCTGGGGTTGGCCGCCATGATGACGTGCTAGCGACAGGCTGGCGTGATGCCGGAGTGGGGCACCACGACGACCGTGGCTAAGCGACAGCTGGCGTGATGCCGGTGTCGGCCGCCTTGATTACGTAGCTAGCGACAGGCTGTTTGATGCGGTGTCGGCCGCCATGATGACGTGCTAGCGACAGGCTGGCGTGATGCCGGAGTGGGAAGCGGCCATGATGATGTGGCTAGCGGACAGGCTGGTTTGATGCTTGGGTTGGCCTCCATGATGAAATGCTAGCGACAGGCTGTCGTGATGGCCGGAGGTCGGCCGTCCATGATGGACGGTGCTAGCGACAGGCTGGTTTGATGCTGGGGTTGGCCGCCAATGATGACGTGTTAGCGACAGGCTGGCGTGATGCCGGAGTGTGGGCAATCACGACGACGTGCTAGCGCCAGCCTGGCGTGATGCCGGGGTCGAGCCGCCACGATGACGTGGAACGCGACAGGGCTGGTCTCTGATGCTGGGGGTTGGCCGCCGATGATGACGTGCTAGCGACAGGACTGTCGTGATGCCCGGTGTCGGCCAGCCATGATGATCGTGCTAGGCGACAGGCCTGGCGGGATGGCCGGAGTGGGGCACCACGACGACGTGCTAGTGACAGGCTGGCGTGATGCCAGTGTCTGACGCCATGATGACGTGCTAGCGACAGGCTGGCGTGATGCCAGAGTGGGACGCCATGATGATGTGCTGGCGTCGGGATGGCGCGATGCCGGAATCTGCTGCCATGATGACGGGCTAGCGACAGGCTGGTTTGATGCTAGGGTTGGCCGCCATGATGACGTGCTAGCGACAGGTTGGCGTGATGCCGGGGTCGGCCGCCATGATGACGAGCTAGCGACAGGCTGGTTTGATGCTGGGGTTGGCCGCCATGATGAGCGTGCTAGCGACAGGCTGGCGTGATGCCGGAGTGGGGCACCACGACGACGTGCTAGCGACAGGCTGGCGTGATGCCGGTGTCGGCCGCCTTGATTACGTGCTAGCGACAGGCTGGTTGATGCCGGTGTCGGCCGCCATGATGACGTGCTAGCGACAGGCTGGCGTGATGCCGGAGTGGGACGCCATGATGATGTGCTAGCGACAGGCTGGTTTGATGCTTGGGTTGGCCTCCATGAGACATGCTAGCGACAGGCTGGCGTGATGCCGGGGTCGGCCGTCATGATGACGTGCTAGCGACAGGCTGTTTGATGCTGGGGTTGGCCGCCATGATGACGTGTTAGCGACAGGCTGGCGTGATGCCGGGAGTGTGGGCATCACGACGACGTGCTAGCGACAGCCTGGCGTGATGCCGGGGTCAGCCGCCACGATGACGTGGAAGCGACAGGCTGGTTTGATGCTGGGGTTGGCCCGCCATGATGACGTGCTAGCGACAGGCTGGCGTGATGCCGGTGTCGGCCGCCATGATGACGTGCTAGCGACAGGCTGGCGGGATGCCGGAGTGGGGCACCACGACGACGTGCTAGTGACAGGCTGGCGTGATGCCAGTGTCGGACGCCATGATGACGTGCTAGCGACAGGCTGGCGTGATGCCAGACTGGGACGCCATGATGATGTGCTGGCGTCGGGATGGCGCGATGCCGGAATCTGCTGCCATGATGACGGGCTAGCGACAGGCTGGTTTGATTGCTAGGGTGTGGCCGCCATGATGACGTGCTAGCGACAGGTTGGCGTGATGCCGGGGTCGGCCGCCATGATGACGAGCTAGCGACAGGCTGGTTTGATGCTGGGGGTTGGCCGCCATGATGTCGTGCTAGCGACAGGCTTGCGTGATGCCGGAGTGGGGCACCACGACGACGTGCTAGCGACAGGCTGGCGTGATGCCGGTGTCGGCCGCCTTGATTACGTGCTAGCGACAGGCTGGTTTGATGCCGGTCGTCGGCCGCCATGATGACGTGCTAGCGACAGGCTGGCGTGATGCCGGAGTGGGGACGCCATGATGATGTGCTAGCGACAGGCTGGTTGAGATGCTTGGGTTGGCCTCCATGATGAATGCTAGCGACAGGCTGGCGTGATGCCGGGGTCGGCCGTCATGATGACGTGCTAGCGACAGGCTGGTTTGATGCTGGGGTTGGCCGCCATGATGACGTGTTAGAGACAGGCTGGCGTGATGCCGGAGTGTGGCACCACGACGACGTGGTAGCGTCAGGCTGGCGTGATGCCGGTGTCGGTCGCCATGATGACGTGCTAGCGACAGGCTGGCGTGATGCCGGAGTGGGACGCCACGATGATGTGCTGGCGACAGGATGGCGCGATGCCGGGATCTGCTGCCATGATGAAGGGCTAGCGACAGGCTGGTTTGATGCTGGGTTGGCCGCCATGATGACGTGCTAGCGACAGGCTGGCGTGAAGCCGGAGTGGGGCACACGACGACGTGGAAGCGACAGGCTGGCGTGATGCCGGTGTCGGCCGCCATGATCACTTGCTAGCGACAGGCTGGTTTGATGCTGGGGTTGGCCGCCATGATGACGTGGCGAGCGACAGGATAGCGTGATGCCGGTGTCGGCCGCCATGATGACGTGCTAGCGACAGGCTGGCGTGATGGCCGAAGTGTTGCACCACGACGACGTGCTAGTGACAGGCTGGCGTGTTGCCGGTGTCAGCCGCCGTGATGACGTGCTAGCGACAGGCTGGCGTGATGCCAGAGTGGGACGCCTTGATGATGTGCTGGCGTCGGGATGGCGCGATGCCGGAATCTGCTGCCATGATGACGGGCTAGCGACAGGCTGGTTTGATGCTGGGGTTAGCCGCAATGATGACGTGCTAGCGACAGGCTGGTGTGATGCCGGGGTCGGCTGCCATGATGACGTGCTAGCGACAGGCTGGTTTGATGCTGGGGTTGGCCGCCATGATGACGTGCTAGCGACAGGCTGGCGTGATGCCGGAGTGGGGCACCACGACGACGTGCTAGCGACAGGCTGGCGTGATGCCGGTGTCGGCCGCCTTGATTACGTGCTAGCGACAGGCTGGTTTGATGCCGGTGTCGGCCGCCATGATGACGTGCTAGCGACAGGCTGGCGTGATGCCGGAGTGGGACGCCATGATGTTGTGCTAGCGACAGGCTGGTTTGATGCTTGGGTTGACCGCCATGATGACATGCTAGCGACAGGCTGGCGTGATGCCGGGGTCGGCCGTCATGATGACGTGCTAGCGACAGGCTGGTTTGATGCTGCGGTTGGCCGCCATGATGACGTGTTAGCGACAGGCTGGCGTGATGCCGGAGTGTGGCACCACGACGACGTGGGTAGCGACAGGCTGGCGTGATGCCGGTGTCGGCCGCCATGATGACGTGCTAGCGACAGGCTGGCGTGATGCCGGAGTGGGACGCCATGATGATGTGCTAAGGACAGACTGGTTTGATGCTTGGGTTGGCCGCCATAATGACGTGCTAAAGACAGGCTGGCGTGATGACGGGGTCGGGCGCCATGATGACGTGCTAGCGACAGGCTGGTTTGATGCTGAGGTTGGCCGCCATGATAACGTGCTAGCGACAGGCTGGCGTGGTGGCCGGAGTGGGGCACCACGACGACGTGGGTAGCGACAGGCTGGCCTGATGCCGGTGTCGGCCGCCATGATGACGTGCTAGCTACAGGCTGGCGTGGTGCCGGAGTGGGACGCCATGATGATGTGCTAGCGACGGGATGGCGCGATGCCGGGATCTGCTGCCATGATGACGGGCTAGCGACAGGCTGGTTTGATGCTGGGTTGGCCGCCATGATGACGTGCTAGCGACAGGCTGGCGTGATGCCGGAGTGGGGCACCACGACGACGTGATAGCGACAGGCTACCGTGATGCCGGTGTCGGCCCGCCATGATGACGTGCTAGCGACAGGCTGGTTTGATGCTGGGGTTGGCCGCCATGATGACGTGCTAGCGACAGGCTGGCGTGATGCCGGAGTGGGGCATCACGACGACGTGCTAGCGACAGGCTGGCGTGATGCCGGGGTCGGCCCCCACGATGACGTGATAGCGACAGGCTGGTTTGATGCTGGGGTTGGCCTCCATGATGACGGGCTAGCGACAGGCTGGCGTGATGCCGGAGTGGGGCACCACGACGACGTGCCAGCGACAGGCTGGCGTGATGCCGGGGTCGGCAACCATGATGACGTGCTAACGACAGGCTGGTTTGATGCTGGGGTTGGCCGCCATGATGACATGCTAGCGACAGGCTGGGGTGATGCCGGAGTGGGGCACCACGACGACGTGCTAGCGAAAGGCTGGCGTGATGCCGGTGTCGGCCGCCTTGATGACGTGCTAGCGACAGGCTGGTTTGATGCGGGGGTTGGCCGCCATGATGACGTGCTAGCGAAAGGCTGGCGTGATGCCGGGGTTGGCCGCCACGATAACGTGATAGCGACAGGCTGGTTTGATGCTGGGGTTGGCCGCCATGATGACGTGCTAGCGACAGGCTGGCGTGATGCCGGAGTGGGGCACCACGACGACGTGCTAGCGAAAGGCTGGCGTGATGCCGGGGTCGGCAATCATGATGACGTGCTAGCGACAGGCTGGTTTGATGCTGGGGTTGGTCGCCATGATGACGTGCTAGCGACAGTCTGGCGTGATGCCGGAGTGGGGCACCACGACGACGTGCTAGCGACAGGCTGGCGTGATGCCGTTGTCGACCGCCATGATGACGTGCTAGCGACAGGCTGGCGTGATGCCGGAGTGGGACGCCATGATGATGTGCTGGCGACGGGATGGCGCGATGCCGGGTTCTGCTGCCTTGATGACGTGCTAGAGACAGGCTGGCGTGATGCCGGAGTGGGGCACAACAACGACGTGGTAGCGACAGGCTGGGGTGATGCCGGTGTCGGCCGCCATGATGACATGCTAGCGACAGGCTGGCGTGATGCCGGATTGCACCACGACGACGTGGTAGCGACAGGTTGGCGTGATGCCGGTGTCGGCCGCCATGATAACGTGCTAGTGACAGGCTGGCGTGATGCCGGAGTGGGACGCTATGATGATGTGTTAGCGACAGGCTGGTTTGATGATTGGGTTGGCCGCCATGATGACGTCCTAGCGACAGGCTGGCGTGATGCCGGGGTCGACCGCCATGATGATATGCTAGCGACAGGCTGGTTTGATACTGGGGTTGGCCGCCATGATGACGTGCTAGCGACAGGCTGGCGTGATGCCGGAGTGGGGCACCACGACGACGTGGTAGCGACAGGCTGGCGTGATGCTGGTGTCGGCCGCCATGATGACGTGCTAGCGACAGGCTGGCGTGATGCCGGTGTGGGACGGCATGATGATGTGCTGGCGACGGGATGGCGCGATGCCGGGATCTGCTGCCATGATGACGGGATAGCGACAGGCTGGTTTGATCCTGAGGTTGGCCGCCATGATGACGTGCTAGCGACATGCTGGCGTGATGCCGGAGTGGGGCACCACGACGACGTGGTAGCGACAGGCTGGCGTGTTGCCGGTGTCGGCCGCCATGATGACGTGCTAACAACAGAATGGCGTGATGCCGGAGTGGGACGCCATGATGATGTGCTGGCGACGGGATGGCTCGATGCCGGGATCTGCTGCCATGTTGACGGGCTAGCGACAGGCTGGTTTGATGCTGGGGTTGGCCGCCATGATGACGTGCTAGCGACAGGCTGGCGTGATGCCGGGGTCGGCCGCCATGATGTCGTGCTAGCGACAGGCTGGTTTGATGCTGGGGTTGGCCGCCATGATGACGTGCTAGCGACAGGCTGGCGTGATGCCGGAGTGGGGCACCACGACGACGTGCTAGCGACAGGCTGGCGAGATGCCGGTGTCGGCCGCCTTGATGACGTGCTAGCGACAGGCTGATTTGATGCTGGGGTTGGCCGCCATGATGACGTGCTAGCGACAGGCTGGCGTGTTGCCGGGGTCGGCCGCCATGATGACGTGCTAGCTATAGGCTGGTTTGATGCTGGGATTGGCCGCCATGATGAAGTGCTAGCGACAAGCTCGCGTGATGCCGGGGTCGGCCGCCACGATGACGTGCTAGCGACAGGCTGGTTTGATGCTGGGGTTAGCCGCCATGATGACGTGCTAGCGACAGGCTGGCGTGATGCCGGAGTGGGGCACCACGACGACGTGGTAGCGACAGGCTGGCGTGATGACGGTGTCGGCCGCCATGATGACGTGCTAGCGACAGGCTTGCGTGATGCCGGAGTGGGACGCCATGATGATGTGCTAAGGACAGACTGGTTTGATGCTTGGGTTGGCCGCCATGATGACGTGCTAAAGACAGGCTGGCGTGATGACGGGGTCGGCCGCCATGATGACGTGCTAGCGACAGGCTGGTTTGATGCTGGGGTTGGCCGCCATGATAACGTGCTAGCGACAGGCTGGCGTGATGCCGGAGTGGGGCACCACGACGACGTGGTAGCGACAGGCTGGCCTGATGCCGGGGTCGACCGCCATGATGATGTGCTAGCGACAGGCTGGTTTGATGCTGGGGTTGGCCGCCATGATGACGTGCTAGCAACAGGCTGGCGTGATGCCGGAGTGGGGCACCACGACGACGTGGTAGCGACAGGCTGTGTAAGCATCTTAGAATTTTAGTAAATTCTAGCCTCTCACCTTTAGACATTAGAGGGAAAGTTTACTCTGTAGTAGAAGACAGTTTTCAGTTCATGTAGAGGTTATGGGAGTAAAGCTTTATGTAGCATGCTGACACAGTAACCAAACACACTAAATAGAACCCTTTAGGGATAATAAATGTATCCATAATTAAATAAATGCTCTAAATAAACCTTTGATAACAAAAAGAAAACATCAGTTTGGGAGGGAGTAGCTTAAATCCCCCAAATTCAATTTCACATAAAAGATTTTGAAATAGGTTAACTTTGCAGTTTATAAACCAATTTGAATGCAGTAAAGACCTTAGTAGTTGCTAAACGCCGAATATAAACTTTGAATAATGATAAACAAACTTTTAATCAACTGAAAATCAAATAATCATCAGTAATCCAACTTGTACTTAAGAATTTCTACTTTGGAAGCATTTTGCCATTTTAGATCAATTAACGAGCAATAAAGTAACTTAATAGCGAATAAACCAACTAAAGTAACTTTCTGTAATGATATTAGCACCTTTTACTAACCTTAAACATGATAATCCATAATAATCCAGTTCAGTGCACAAGTAATTTCCAATATTTGGCATTTCACTGTTTTAACACTCTTTCGAACCCAATAAAGTAATTTTAATGAAGTAATCAGGCAATTAAAATATAAATTCACTAAAATTTCGTAGTTTCTGAACGTTTAAATAACTTAAATCAATTTGTTTATACTTCGTCAGATGCACTTCACTTCTAATAATTTTTATCTCAAAATCCTAGAGGATCTCCGAAATAAAAAGTAGATTTCCGGAAAGAACTAAAAATCTAATATAACATATAATTATTTCAAGTAATTCCAAGAAATAGAACCGATCTTATAAAATTTATTTCTCAGTGCATCCACGTGTGGAGTTTAGAAATTAATTACAACTGTTTACGACCAGATACAGAGATGAGACAACTTCAGAATATGTATTTTGATTCAGAGAATCTCATGGTAATTTTAGATTTGCGATAAAACTAATAGAAATAAAGTTATAAAATTAAAACTGAAATTGCACTTTGGTGACGCCGTAGTTAAACTTTCACTGCACCAATTTTAATAAAAATCACACCAATAAACTCAGGAATTTTTGTAGAAAACGGTAATAATAATAACATTTATGTAAATTGTAGCGTTAATAAAATGACGAAATGCAGAAGTTTCCAGCACAATAGTACTTCCCCAAAGTAGAGAAATAGTTCACTCCTACACTTACAACTTTTAAACCAGTTGCTTCAAGTTAATCACTAAATATTCATTATTTCACAATTAAATATGTCAAAACACTGCAAAACTTAAAGTTTTGGATAACAGTTTAGTTACCGAGATATTTCAGGCCTAGATCGCCTAGGCGTTAGTAGAAACTTGTATTTTGGCTCTGACGTCAGCGAGGGTATAAATTGGGAAGCCATTTTGACTCAGTGTCTTTTCCGGGTTTGAAGTCGTGCTAACAAGATGATTTAAGCGTGTGTGCGTAGGTAGGTTGGCAACTCCGACTTATGTTGGTAGCTCAGTTCTTCAGTTGGCACTACCGGGTTCGGCCATCATGAGTGGGGTGTGGCTCTGTTAACTCACCATGAACTTGTAAATTTACTAATGGGGTTTCGGTCGGTAGTTTCTCTTCACAATCTGCAAACTTGTGGAACGAGTGTTCGATATGCCTGCTCAACTGTAAATGCAATTTTGAACTTTTGATTTTGAAGAATAAAACCTTGAAGTTTTCTAAAAGTGACTTTGTGTGCTTCAGTTGTTAGCATAGAACCCTTTTCTATATTCGTGGGTAACGAATATAGTGGCGACCTGAGCATTCAGTTGAGTTACCTTGGCTACATGGTCAAATCCAAATTATTTACCGAGTTTTTAAGAGAACTGTTAGTCGACAAGAGTGTAAGTTAAGGCACTTAGGCGATACTACAACCCCGGTATCGGTCTAGTTCCTTACATGGGACTGTAAGGCTCGTGTTTGTGAATTTCAAACTGTGGAGAGAATTAGCCGACCAACGTGTTACAAGTGGCCCTATCAGTGCATAACATCATCTTCCGAAACCTACATCGACCTTGGCGGACCGAGAGCAGCCGACCTGACCACACCAACGACGCCACACAACCACAGCTTCAAACCTACTTGCAAACTTCGCAGCCGACTACGCCTCTCTCACTTCATCCAAAGTGCTGACCAGATGGGTCCAGGGGCTCGGACGACGCGGTTTTCGCCACACCACTTCGCTCCATTCATCACAGCCGACTACGGACTGCAAGCCTGCGCAAGTTAAGTAAAATTGTTCTTCATTTGAAATTGGGCCGCTCCATCCTAAACTTTGGCGACAGTTTAGGCCTGCCGGGAGCACTCTTTCCTATCATCTATGCAGTTTCTTCCTTCTTTTTAGTGCTGCATAGAATCATCAAACTTCCATCAATAGTTGACCAAAATATCTTATGATATTGTTCAAAGGTTACAGCACAGTAACCGCATTTTTACTATTATTTATGCCATTACGGTGGCAAACTTGTGCTCGATTTTACTGAGTGACAAGACTTTGGGGTAATCTATGTTACCTATCAGCCTAATTTTACCTGGCTTTTCATTTTTTCTACGAGTGAATTAACAGTGTTTTGGAACTATATGTTGATATGTAACTTCGATCAGCTGTTTTTCTGTATACCTCCGATCAGCTGTTGTTGTATGCAACTCAAAGAGTTTACTACTACAGAGATTGTACATATTTGCCGGCGATTTGCTGAGACATACTGCATAGCAAAGATATTTTTTTTTCTTTTCTATACCTGTGTTTACCATCTGATTCAGTGATTGTCTTTGCTGTGTTTACATGTGGATACTTCGATTTTTACTGTGTTTTGTTTTCAGTGGGAATTAATACTATTCTTGTGTGTTCATTATTTTTATTTCTTTCTTGTGTTTTGGGAATTTCTATTTTTATTTTATTTGTGTTCTTGTTTACATTCAAGGCGTCGAACTTTGAAATTTTGAGATCAGCTGTTTGCTGATATTCTGCTGTACCGAATTGTGATATTTTTTTTGGGGTATTATTCAACCAAATTCCTTTAATATTGTTTTCTTTGGTAGTATTTCTTTATTATTATTGTAACTATGGCATCAAATGATGACAAACCTGTTAGAAGCTTAGTAACTGGTAATGGGGAGGGGGGGAGATATGAGAATTCATTCTATGCAAACCAGAGCTAGGAGGTTAATAAATATGACACAACAACCTCATGTTCCAGGTTCGCAGACTGCTTCACAGACTGATGAACATGTTTGTAATAATGTTAATGAGACTGGCAATACTTCTGATACTTCACTTCAGTCAACTACTGATACTATTCCTGTTCAGGAGGAACTTGTACATAGATACTCAGCAGACCCCATCCCTATACAGGTTGCTCATTTAGCAGAAAGAATTGCAAACTTGACTCCTGTTTCTAGTACTGATCTTCCTATATTCCATTCAGATGAATCTGAGGTAGAAGACAATTCACAATTGCAACAGTCTGAATTATTACATGATTCTGATACTAACCTACACAGTGTGGACTCACACACTACCTCTGAGAGTGATTTTACGGGATATCCTGAAGGGAATAATGGGAATAGCAACACACCAACAACTCAGAATCTTACCCAACCTGCAACTAAACCCAGTAGTAGTAAAGTACAAATAGTACCTACAAACCCTCCGACTGACATTGCATCTCTATTTCAGGCACTTACCCAACAAAACAGCGAATTGGTCAAAAATCTCAATAGTAAACTTGATGAACATAAAGATGAATTCAATGGTAAACTTGATCAGCACAGAGCAGAATTTCATACACTTAATGATAAACTTGATGAACATAAAGATGAATTCAATGGTAAACTTGATCAGCACAGAGCAGAATTTCATACACTTAATGATAAACTTGATAAACACAAGGATGAATTCAATAAAGATTTGAAACAACTAGAATCAAGTTTCAGAACCACCCTCAACAATTCGTACATATCTTTGGAACAAAAACTAACACAAACTTTCACACAACAAACACAGTCTCTAGAAAAGAGATTAACACAAGCTGAAGAGAAGTGTGAGGCCAATAAACAAGATTTTACAAAACAGTTACAAGACCACCGCACTGAAATGTTCCAGACATTAACAAACATGCACATAACGTAGGGACCCAACTTGAAGATGTTAATATTAAACTTAATTCAGTCAGTGATGCATGCTATAAAAATTCCACTATTCTAAGTAATCAATTGACTAATTTTCAAAAGGAAATTGTACCTAGGATTGATACACAAGATTCTACAATTGCCAAAATATCAGCTGATCTACAACAGTTTGTATCCACTTCAGCTGACTCTATTAAGTCCATACACAATACAGTTTCTGCAGTAAGTGATAATGTGGTTCAAGTACACAATAAGGTACAAGATTTAGCTGCCACCACTGAGACAAATGCTCAACAAATTGCAGAGGTACAACAAAATGTCTCTAGAATAGATGAGGATGTTACCTCCCTTACACAGGAAGTTGTAAATAGTAAAGTCCAGTTGACATCATTCAATGAACAGGTCCTCAACATTGATCAGAGACAACAACAAACACTGCAACATGTCTCCATTTTGGATTTGCAAGTACAAAAAGCACAAACAGATATTCAGGGTTGTCAAAGCAAGGTGGAACAATTAGTTAAGCAAGGAATAACAGCTGTTGATCTAAGAACATCAGAATTTCCTTTACTTGGAAACAATAAAATTGAGGTTAAACCTTTCACTGAAAATGGGTCTGTCCATCCTGTCGATTTCTTACAGAGCTTTGAAGCTTTTAGGGTTTTTGATTTGTTGTCAGATAAAGAGAAAATTGAAATAGTGTTCCAACACTTAACTGGCACGAGTAGGATTTGGGCTGTAAGACATAAAGAGTCATGTGACACTTTTTCACAGTTTAAGAAATGTTTTCTAGATAGATTTTGGTCCACACACATTCAGTTCGCCATTAAGAAAACCATTTCAACAGGCCCTTTCTACCGGTCAGACAGTAATGTCACGATGACAGACTTCTTTCTCACTGAAGTTGCCAAAGCCTGCCATCTATCAATACCTATCCCAGAGGAAGAGTTGGTTAAGCATATTTTGGGGAGATTACCTGTTGAAGTACAGAATTCCTTTGCGTTATTGGGTATCAATACTATTGATGCTGCAGAAAAGACTTTACACAACCTGGATATGCAACAGGCAACTCGTAATTACCACCCTACTAACCAACGCCGTTATTGGAACAATCAAAATGACTATAAGGATAGGAACACAAACACACAAACATTCCAAGAAAATAAGAATAGACCTCCTCAACAAGAAGGCAATAAAAAGTTTGATAACAAACCTTCATCTGATAATCATGATGATCAACCTCCAAATGGAGGACAACCTAAAACTTCTCAGAATTCTAATAGAGGAAAATACATTCGTGGTTTCTTTAGAGGTAGAGGCCGCGGGAGAGGTAATAACAATAACAACAACAGATCACAAAGCCGCAGTGATTCACCTCAGTTTGATACTACAGAAGCAATAATTCACTGCGAAGAAGACAGTAGGCAGCCAAAAAACTAAGTTCTGCCAATGTCTTGGTCCAAACAGAGGCGAAAATAATTGCAGGACCACATCACACACCAGGAGTATTCACCATGTTCCATAACAATCCTAGGGAGGATTTGCTCCATGAAAATAATTTAAGTAATGATGAGGATGATTTGGTGCAGGTACCCATTTTACCAATTTTGGTACAGGGATTAAACTTAGAGGTGCTCCTCGATACTGGAGCTGAACTTTCCTGTATTTCTGAAGAGCTTTTCAATACATTAAATGCAATTAAACCTGTTCCTTATTATGAAGTACCCCAAATGACAGCCATTACGGCAACTGGTAGGAAAAGCAAGACAATTAAAATTCAGGCTTTACTCGAAGGCACTATTATGAATGTCCCATTTGATTTAAGAGTTTATGTGATACCAGGCCTTCAGCCTCAGTGTATTTTTGGCATTGATTGGCTTTGCCACACAGCAGCTACTCTAGACTGCGCCAAGAATACATTAGTCTTTTCATTGGACGATAAACGGTTATCAGTTCAGTTGGTAAAGGGATGGAAACAGATACATTCACCTTCAGTGAAAATTTTATACAAGAATGTAGCAGTTAATATGGATACAGAGCCTTTATTTCATAGCAAGGTAGTAAATTTCTGGGTTGATAAATTGAGTATTAGGGAAGGAGAAGATATTCTTGAAAAAGTCACTAAAGATGTAAACTCACAACATAAACATAAGTTAGTGCAGTTAATTGACGAGTTTTCAGATGTCTTCAACGATCAACCGGGTTTAATACAAAACTACCAATGCCATTTTCAGGTTTCCTGTACACAGCCATTCTTTGTAAAACCATACCCTATTCCCATCGCGAAACGGCAGATGGTAGAAGACGAGATCAACCGGATGCTCCAATGGGGGATTATAGAGAGGTCACATAGCCCTTACAACAACCCTCTCGTAGTGGTTATCAAGTCTGATCAAACAGTTAGACTAGTTTTGGATGCTAGAACTTTGAATAAACATTTACAGACTGAAAGGGATCATCCGTTGCCTATCGATGAGATACTCCACAATTTTTATGGGAAAAAGTTTTTAACAAGCCTTGATTTAACATGTTCTTACTGGCAAGTGCCCATTGCACCAGATTCTAGAGAGTATACAGCTTTTCTATATCAGGGTAGATCTTACCACTTTAAGGTGCTACCATTTGGTTTAAATAATGCCGTGGCCAATTTTATACGTGCCCTAGATAAGGTTCTAGGCCCTGAATTGTTAAAGAAAGTACATGTCTATGTCGATGACATCCTAATTGCAAGTGAGACAATTCAGGAACATTGGGATACTTTAACAGAGGTACTTACTGCTCTTCGGAAAGGGGGAATGACAGTGAAATTGAAAAAGTGTATTTTCCTAACTTCACAGATTGAATTTTTAGGACATGTCATCACCCCACAAGGAATCAAACCCTCACCAGATAAACTTGCAGCAATAAAAAACTTCCCTAGACCACAGAACAGGACCCAGCTTAAAAGTTTTTTAGGATTGTGTGGTTACTACAGGAAATTTGTCCCAAATCAAGCACTAAACAGTCCACATTTCCAGATTTTATGTAAACAAAACTCCACTTGGAAATGGACGCAAGATTGCGAACAGGACTTCAATAAGATTAAACAAGCTTTGTTACAAAATATCACCTTACACTCACCAAACTGGGATTTACCCATTTGCATTGCCACAGATTCGTCTGACTATGGCCTTGGTGTTGAAATTTTTCAGGAAGTAGAGACGGAGGAAGGCCCTCAGAAACAGACCATTGCTTTTGCAAGTAGACTTTTGAATAAAGCTGAACGTAATTATTCAATTACTCAGAAAGAGGCTCTTGCCGCAGTTTGGACTTTCCAACGTTTTCGATATTTGTTGTTAGGGAGGAAAGTTATTATTTACACTGACCACAAAGCTTTGTCCTTTCTTCACAAGTGCACACTACTACCTGGCAGACTAACTAGATGGACTTTGTTGTTGCAAGAATTCTCATATGAGATAAGGTACATACCTGGCCAACAAAATATTATTGCTGATGCCCTATCTCGCCTGCCAGAAGGCTTGGATACTATACAAGATACCAAACTTGGTACTGATGGTCCACACATTTGTTACCTTCGACAGGTTCCTTTTGAGAAAGAGATTAGAAATGCATTACAGACCATGCAACAAGAGCAGGATAAAGATCCAACCCTTAAAATGATAAAAGAAAAGTTACTACAAGTAGAAAATACTGATAAACTACACTCCTACTATTGTATTAAGAATGGAGTACTTTTTCAGCGTACGAATGTTTACACAGATTGCTGGAAATTATGTATTCCAGAACACTTGCTGGAGGCTTTAATTAAATATCAACATTTAAGCCATGGTCACAGTGGACCACAAAAATGCTTTCAGATTTTAAAACAATATGTTTATTACCCTAACTTGTTAAAATGGATTAAAAGAATTTTATTACCTTGCAAAGTGTGCCAATTAAATAAAATTGATACGGTTCAAAGAGCAGGAGAACTACAACCCATAATACCTACTAAACCATTGCAGTTGTTATCACTAGATTTATTTGGGCCACTCCCTAGATCCAGGGGAGGAGTGATATACATCTGCGTTATTATGGATGTCTTTTCCAAATTCATTAAACTATACCCCATTAAGAGACCCACCACAGAGGTAATTTTTTCCAAAATCTCACAACATTTTATACCTCAGGTAGGACACCCTCAGGCGGTACTTACAGATAATGGCCCTCAGTTTGCTAGCACTAAGTGGAATGATTATTTACAATCATTACAGATACAAACACTTAAGACTGCATATTATCATCCCCAGGCTAACCCTGTTGAGCGCGTTATGCGCGAGCTAGGGAGATGGTTTCGCACATATTGTCATGAGAATCATAAGAGTTGGGCGATCCAAATTCCTCACATTGAAGATGTTTTAAACTCACTACCTCATTCATCAACTTCTTTATCGCCTTTTGAAATAATGTTTGGCAAAAGGCCACCACATGTTATAGATGAGCTTATCACATTCCCATCTCTTAAGAATAACTCATATGAAAAGTCTTTAGAGATAGCTTTACATCAACTACAAAAGAAAGCAGAGGAACGTAAAATACGTCATGACAAAACAATTTCACACACATCTTACAAGATTGGCGACTTAGTATTAGTCCAAAAACACATCAAATCTTCTGCCATTAAGGAAGAAACAAGGAAATTTTTTCCTCTTTATGAAGGACCATTTAAGATTACAGATGTGCAGAATGTCAATAACTATACATTAGTTCACCCAGATACCAATAAATTAAAAGGGAGGTATCATGTATCGGCACTAAAACCTTTTTACAACACTTAATCCTTCAGGGACATGCACCTTGCATGCGTGGTTGGCACCCACGAGGTCCCCAGCTGTGACTGTCTTTGCTTCTTCTAATCTTTGGGGCAGTCTCATCTTTCTTTCTTTCCTATCGGCTACTCTCAGCCACCTCTTCTTCTTTCAACAAAGCTTGGCTGGCCAGCAAGTTTCTGTTTTTCCAACCTAGAGGATAGTGGAGCTTAAGCTCTCCCCATTGGGTTGGGGCCTCAGTGGGTTTTCGGGGGGCATCACATACCATGCCTGGGCATTACCTAAACCCACTCCTTTCGGGCTTTCAGCTGGGGAGTGTGGTATCTTATCTAAACAGACACATTTATCTTTATCCTTTGAAATAGACTGCACTGAATCTCCCTAACCTTCTACCTGTCTCTTATTTTCGTAGTCAATGAAGAGGACATACACCAAAGGAGGTTGTTCCTCTTACGGGTGGTTGTGCTATTTCCGCCGGATATGCCGACATTGCAAATTTTTTTGCACATGCAATGGTCGTGATTTTTTTTTTTCGGGGGGATTCCCAGTAGCAGTAATGTTTGGAATTTTTTTTTAATCTACTAATATCCTCAGCTATCTCTTTCCTTCTTGACTTCTTCCTCTACTCTACCCTTCTTCCATACATACATTGATACGTTATACATTGATAACTTAGTTGGTTGTACACCACCTCCAACACTGGAGTGAACTCTATTGACATACTGATTCGTTACACTATTTGGACTTATAAACCACTATACTGGTTCCACGCAACTATGCTGCGATTACACTACTTTTATACTTTCATTTTACACAGCACTGGACTGCTGTTACAAGATATTACCCTATACACTCTTTTAATACTCTTGTTATGGGGATTTACTTTATAACTAATAACTATACATACTATGATGATAACAGAATTTTGAAAGTAAGGTTCATTATTAACAATACACGATAACACTTGAACAAACTTTCATAAACTATAATTGATTTGGGTATACAACCTTTTCTTCTGACATTATTATTAGATATTTGGTCCAGGGGACAGAGACCCCATCATGAGTACACACTACTAGGACCTACTTCTTTGCATAACTTGAGGAAAATATACCTATTGGTAAATGATATGTGACATTTTTGCACCAGTGTACTGGTGGACACAACTAGTGTTGTGATACTTTCATTATGAAATTATTTTATTCCTCCACTTCACACAGCAGTGTCTACTGCTGCTTGGAAACTACGTTTCTTATGGATTACAGTTTAACCTCAACATTCTTAGGATGTTCTGTTCGCGGGTTAAATTCTGTAGATAACTCTATTAAGTAATAGTTACTATAATTGTAATCAACTCTGATAGATTTAAGTGATATAATAACTTGGCAGGGACAAGTTCACCTTCTTATGTTTAATTTGATATGTATATACTTATATTTTCCTTGTACATTCTTTTATATTTATTCTCTACATTATTTCTACTGATAAATGATTATTATGTGTATACAGATAACTTGTATTCATTTTTTTTTGCTTCCATTTCATGTACTATTTGTAACTAACTATTTTTCTGTCCTTTGCTAATGGAAGATTAGTATTTCTTGTTCCATTTCCCAAATCTTGTGGGAACATTACTGTATTTGCTATGTTTTTGTATTCTTTTGTATTTTCCTTTTATATTTTTCTTGTATATGCATAGGTTAGTGGTTAAGAATAGTTTGGCCACCACTAATTCCCTACGGTTTTCTGTTTTGTATATTTCACAGACCAGCTAGCTGACCGAGTTCCCCAGGCTTCTCCTGCTGCGTCAGGAACCGGGGATGATGGACAATTGCTCGGCAGTTCTAGCTATAAGGCTATTGGTTTATATAAATTTTGCGAGCCTTAAAGTCTGCGCCCGTTTCAGGACTTGGGTTTTCACCCATTTAGGGAGTTCTGTGACAAAAAAAGTGTAATGGGAAAGTGGTAGATTTAAGGCCATTATAAATCAATACAATGTTAAAACCAGAGACGTTTATAAAACGAAGGACTTTCCTACATGGAATTGTACAATACAATTGTTGGTAAAATACTACAAATTTCATTTCAATGTTTGTAAAATATTTCACATTCTTGGTTTTTTTGAAGACAAAGTTGATATATCTTGTGTAAATATATTTCAATGTAAATTGTGTAATGTGCATTTATACCACTTTAATGTTTTTTTGTATTTTGATAATTTGTTTGATATTTTGTGATTGATTATAACACACATGTTTATAATTTTGTGATAATCTGATATTTCACATTTTTTCTATTGGGTCATAACTTGTATGACATTTAATAATTTTTGTTGATATTTTGAGAATGAATGAGTTATTGAAAATTTTGTAGTAATCTTGTGAGTGAAGGTTAAATTTTTTGAGATTGTAATAACAATATTTTTGCTTTTGAGTATGAATGGTGGAGAGAGAACCGAACCGACAAGCGATAGTTAGATTTTGGGAGAATAGTCAGTTTCTTTTGGGATTTAAATTATTCTTATTTTTCTATTTATTTTTCAAGATGTTCAGTTAGTTTTCTTGGGAAAATAACTTCAATCTTCGGGGGGCATGTAAGCATCTTAGAATTTTAGTAAATTCTAGCCTCTCACCTTTAGACATTAAGGGAAAGTTTACTCTGTAGTAGAAGACAGTTTTCAGTTCATGTAGAGGTTATGGGAGTAAAGCTTTATGTAGCATGCTGACACAGTAACCAAACACACTAAATAAAACCCTTTAGGGATAATAAATGTATCCATAATTAAATAAATGCTCTAAATAAACCTTTGATAACAAAAAGAAAACATCAGTTTGGGAGGGAGTAGCTTAAATCCCCCAAATTCAATTTCACATAAAAGATTTTGAAATAGGTTAACTTTGCAGTTTATAAACCAATTTGAATGCAGTAAAGACCTTTAGTAGTTGCTAAACGCCGAATATAAACTTTGAATAATGATAAACAAACGTTTAATCAACTGAAAATCAAATAATCAGTAATACTACCTTGTACTTAAAGAATTTCTACTTTGGAAGCATTTTGCCATTTTTAGATCAATTAACGAGCAATAAAGTAACTTAATAGCGAATAAACCAACTAAAGTAACTTTCTGTAATGATATTAGCACCTTTTACTAACCTTAACTATGATAATCCATAATAATCCAGTTCAGTGCACAAGTAATTTCCAATATTTGGCATTTCACTGTTTTAACACACTTTCGAACCAAATAAAGTAATTTTAATGAAGTAATCAGGCAATTAAAATATAAATTCACTAAAATTTCGTAGTTTCTGAACGTTTAAATAACTTAAATCAATTTGTTTATACTTCGTCAGATGCACTTCACTTCTAATAATTTTTATCTCAAAATCCTAGAGGATCTCCGAAATAAAAAGTAGATTTCCGGAAAGAACTAAAAATCTAATATAACATATAATTATTTCAAGTAATTCCAAGAAATAGAACCGATCTTATAAAATTTAATTTCTCAGTGCATCCACGTGTGGAGTTTAGAAATTAATTACAACTGTTTACGACCAGATACAGAGATGAGACAACTTTCAGAATATGTATTTTGATTCAGAGAATCTCATGGTAATTTTAGATTTGCGATAAAACTAATAGAAATAAAGTTATAAAATTAAAACTGAAATTGCACTTTGGTGACGCCGTAGTTAAACTTTCACTGCACCAATTTTAATAAAAATCACACCAATAAACTCAGGAATTTTTGTAGAAAACGGTAATAATAATAACATTTATGTAAATTGTAGCGTTAATAAAATGACGAAATGCAGAAGTTTCCAGCACAATAGTACTTCCCCAAAGTAGAGAAATAGTTCACTCCTACACTTACAACTTTTAAACCAGTTGCTTCAAGTTAATCACTAAATATTCATTATTTCACAATTAAATATGTCAAAACACTGCAACACTTAAAGTTTTGGATAACAGTTTAGTTACCGAGATATTTCAGGCCTAGATCGCCTAGGCGTTAGTAGAAACTTGTATTTTGGCTCTGACGTCAGCGAGGGTATAAATTGGGAAGCCATTTTGACTCAGTGTCTTTTCCGGGTTTGAAGTCGTGCTAACAAGATGATTTAAGCGTGTGTGCGTAGGTAGGTTGGCAACTCCGACTTATGTTGGTAGCTCAGTTCTTCAGTTGGCACTACCGGGTTCGGCCATCATGAGTGGGGTGTGGCTCTGTTAACTCACCATGAACTTGTAATTCTCAAGGGGTTTCGGTCGGTAGTTTCTCTTCACAATCTGCAAACTTGTGGAACGAGTGTTCGATATGCCTGCTCAACTGTAAATGCAATTTTGAACTTTTGATTTTGAAGAATAAAACCTTGAAGTTTTCTAAAAGTGACTTTGTGTGCTTCAGTTGTTAGCATAGAACCCTTTTCTATATTCGTGGGTAACGAATATAGTGGCGACCTGAGCATTCAGTTGAGTTACCTTGGCTACATGGTCAAATCCAAATTATTTACCGAGTTTTAAGAGAACTGTTAGTCGACAAGAGTGTAAGTTAAGGCACTTAGGCGATACTACAACCCCGGTATCGGTCTAGTTCCTTACATGGGACTGTAAGGCTCGTGTTTGTGAATTTCAAACTGTGGAGAGAATTAGCCGACCAACGTGTTACAAGTGAGCCCTATCAGTGCATAACATCATCTTCCGAAACCTACATCGACCTTGGCGGACCGAGAGCAGCCGACCTGACCACACCAACGACGCCACACAACCACAGCTTCAAACCTACTTGCAAACTTCGCAGCCGACTACGCCTCTCTCACTTCATCCGAAGTGCTGACCAGTGGGTCCAGGGGCTCGGACGACGCGGTTTTCGCCACACCACTTCGCTCCATTCATCACACCGACTACGGACTGCAAGCCTGCGCAAGTTAAGTAAAATTGTTCTTCATTTGAAATTGGGCCGCTCCATCCTAAACTTTGGCGACAGTTTAGGCCTGCCGGGAGCACTCTTTCCTATCATCTATGCAGTTTCTTCCTTCTTTTTAGTGCTGCATAGAATCATCAAACTTCCATCAATAGTTGACCAAAATATCTTATGATATTGTTCAAAGGTTACAAACACAGTAACCGCATTTTTACTATTATTTATGCCATTACGGTGGCAAACTTGTGCTCGATTTTACTGAGTGACAAGACTTTGGGGTAATCTATGTTACCTATCAGCCTAATTTTACCTGGCTTTTCATTTTTTTTTTCGTGTCTACGAGTGAATTAACAGTGTTTTGGAACCTTACGTTGATATGTAACTTCGATCAGCTGTTTTTCTGTATACCTCCGATCAGCTGTTGTTGTATGCAACTCAAAGAGTTTACTACTACAGAGATTGTACATATTTGCCGGCGATTTGCTGAGACATACTGCATAGCAAAGATATTTTTTTTCTTTTCTATACCTGTGTTTACCATCTGATTCAGTGATTGTCTTTGCTGTGTTTACATGTGGATACTTCGATTTTTACTGTGTTTTGTTTTCAGTGGGAATTAATACTATTCTTGTGTGTTCATTATTTTTATTTCTTTCTTGTGTTTTGGGAATTTCTATTTTATTTTATTTGTGTTCTTGTTTACATTCAAGCGTCGAACTTTGAAATTTTGAGATCAGCTGTTTGCTGATATTCTGCTGTACCGAATTGTGATATTTTTTTTGGGTATTATTCAACCAAATTCCTTTAATATTGTTTTCTTTGGTAGTATTTCTTTATTATTATTGTAACTATGGCATCAAATGATGACAAACCTGTTAGAAGCTTAGTAACTGGTAATGGGGAGGGGGGAGATATGAGAATTCATTCTATGCAAACCAGAGCTAGGAGGTTAATAAATATGACACAACAACCTCATGTTCCAGGTTCGCAGACTGCTTCACAGACTGATGAACATGTTTGTAATCAATTGCAACTCGATGTTAATGAGACTGGCAATACTTCTGATACTTCACTTCAGTCAACTACTGATTACTATTCCTGTTCAGGAGGAGCTTATACATAATACTCAGCAACCCCATCCTATACAAGCTGCTCATTTAGCAGAAAGAATTGCAAACTTGACTCCTGTTTCTAGTACTGATCTTCCTATATTCCATTCAGATGAATCTGAGGTAGAAGACAATTCACAATTGCAACAGTCTGAATTATTACATGATTCTGATACTAACCTACACAGTGTGGACTCACACACTACCTCTGAGAGTGATTTTACGGGATATCCTGAAGGGAATAATGGGAATAGCAACACACCAACAACTCAGAATCTTACCCAACCTGCAACTAAACCCAGTAGTAGTAAAGTACAAATAGTACCTACAAACCCTCCGACTGACATTGCATCTCTATTTCAGGCACTTACCCAACAAAACAGCGAATTGGTCAAAAATCTCAATAGTAAACTTGATGAACATAAAGATGAATTCAATGGTAAACTTGATCAGCACAGAGCAGAATTTCATACACTTAATGATAAACTTGATGAACATAAAGATGAATTCAATGGTAAACTTGATCAGCACAGAGCAGAATTTCATACACATAATGATAAACTTGATAAACACAAGGATGAATTCAATAAAGATTTGAAACAACTAGAATCAAGTTTCAGAACCACCCTCAACAATTCGTACATATCTTTGGAACAAAAACTAACACAATCTTTCACAGAACAAACAAATTCTCTTGAAACCCGCATTAACCACCAATTGGGGGGCAAGATGTCCAGTTTAGAAAACAAATTGGTAGCATCTGAAGGAAAATGTGAAGCCAATAAGCAAGAGTTGATCAAAGAATTCCAAACATACAGAAACGAAATGTTGGACACATATAACAAACATGCACATAGCGTAGGGACCCAACTTGAAGATGTTAATATTAAACTTCATTCTGTCAGTGACGCATGCTATAAAAATTCACTGTTCTAAGTAATCAATTGACTAATTTTCAAAAGGAAATTGTACCTAGGATTGATACACAAGATTCTACAATTGCTAAAATTTCAGCTGATCTAAAACAATTTGTATCCACTTCAACTGACTCCATTAAATCGATTCACAACACCGTTTCTGCTGTAAGTGATAATGTGATTCAAGTAAATAATAAAGTGCAGGTTCTGACTACCACTACTGAGACAAATACTCAACAAATTGCAGAGGTACAACAGAATGTCTCTAGAATAGATGAGGATGTTACCTCCCTTACACAGGAAGTTGTAAATAGTAAAGTCCAGTTGACATCATTCAATGAACAGGTCCTCAACATTGATCAGAGACAACAACAAACGCTGCAACATGTCTCCATTTTGGATTTGCAAGTACAAAAAGCACAAACAGATATTCAGGGTTGTCAAAGCAAGGTGGAACAATTAGTTAAGCAAGGAATAACAGCTGTTGATCTGAGAACATCAGAATTTCCTTTACTTGGAAACAATAAAATTGAGGTTAAACCTTTCACTGAAAATGGGTCTGTCCATCCTGTCGATTTCTTACAGAGCTTCGAAGCTTTTAGGGTTTTTGATTTGTTGTCAGATAAAGAGAAAATTGAAATAGTGTTCCAACACTTAACTGGCACGAGTAGGATTTGGGCTGTAAGACATAAAGAGTCATGTGACACTTTTCACAGTTTAAGAAATGTTTTCTAGATAGATTTTGGTCCACACACATACAGTTCGCCATTAAGAAAACCATTTCAACAGGCCCTTTCTACCGGTCAGACAATAATGTCACAATGACAGACTTCTTTCTCACTGAAGTTGCCAAAGCCTGCCATCTATCAATACCTATCCCAGAGGAAGAATTGGTTAAGCATATTTTGGGGAGATTACCTGTTGAAGTACAGAATTCCTTTGCGTTATTGGGTATCAATACTATTGATGCTGCAGAAAAGACTTTACACAACTTGGATATGCAACAGGCAACTCGTAATTACCACCCTACTAACCAACGCCGTTATTGGAACAATCAGAATGACTATAAGGATAGGAACACAAACACACAAACATTCCAAGAAAATAAGAATAGACCTCCTCAACAAGAAGGCAATAAAAAGTTTGATAGCAAACCTTCATCTGATAATCTTGATGCTCAACCTCCCAATGGAGGACAACAAAAAACTTCTCAAAATTCTAATAGAGGAAAATACATTCGTGGTTTATTTAGAGGTAGAGGCCGCGGGAGAGGTAATAACAATAACAACAACAGATCACAAAGCCGCAGTGATTCACCTCAGTTTGATACTACAGAAGCAATAATTCACTGCGAAGAAGACAGTAGGCAGCCAAAAAACTAAGTTCTGCCAATGTCTTGGTCCAAACAGAGGCGAAAATAATTGCAGGACCACATCACACACCAGGAGTATTCACCATGTTCCATAACAATCCTAGGGAGGATTTGCTCCATGAAAATAATTTAAGTAATGATGAGGATGATTTGGTGCAGGTACCCATTTTACCAATTTTGGTACAGGGATTAAACTTAGAGGTGCTCCTCGATACTGGAGCTGAACTTTCCTGTATTTCTGAAGAGCTTTTCAATACATTAAATGCAATTAAACCTGTTCCTTATTATGAAGTACCCCAAATGACAGCCATTACGGCAACTGGTAGGAAAAGCAAGACAATTAAAATTCAGGCTTTACTCGAAGGCACTATTATGAATGTCCCATTTGATTTAAGAGTTTATGTGATACCAGGCCTTCAGCCTCAGTGTATTTTTGGCATTGATTGGCTTTGCCACACAGCAGCTACTCTAGACTGCGCCAAGAATACATTAGTCTTTTCATTGGACGATAAACGGTTATCAGTTCAGTTGGTAAAGGGATGGAAACAAATACATTCACCTTCAGTGAAAATTTTATACAAGAATGTAGCAGTTAATATGGATACAGAGCCTTTATTTCATAGCAAGGTAGTAAATTTCTGGGTTGATAAATTGAGTATTAGGGAAGGAGAAGAGATTCTTGAAAAAGTCACTAAAGATGTAAACTCACAACATAAACATAAGTTAGTGCAGTTAATTGACGAATTTTCAGATGTCTTCAACGATCAACCGGGTTTAATACAAAACTACCAATGCCATTTTCAGGTTTCCTGTACACAGCCATTCTTTGTAAAACCATACCCTATTCCCATCGCGAAACGGCAGATGGTAGAAGACGAGATCAACCGGATGCTCCAATGGGGGATTATAGAGAGGTCACATAGCCCTTACAACAACCCTCTCGTAGTGGTTATCAAGTCTGATCAAACAGTTAGACTAGTTTTGGATGCTAGAACTTTGAATAAACATTTACAGACTGAAAGGGATCATCCGTTGCCTATCGATGAGATACTCCGACAATTTTTATGGGAAAAAGTTTTTAACAAGCCTCGATTTAACATGTTCTTACTGGCAAGTGCCCATTGCACCAGATTCTAGAGAGTATACAGCTTTTCTATATCAGGGTAGATCTTACCACTTTAAGGTGCTACCATTTGGTTTAAATAATGCCGTGGCCAATTTTATACGTGCCCTAGATAAGGTTCTAGGCCCTGAATTGTTAAAGAAAGTACATGTCTATGTCGATGACATCCTAATTGCAAGTGAGACAATTCAGGAACATTGGGATACTTTAACAGAGGTACTCACTGCTCTTCGGAAGGGGGGAATGACAGTGAAATTGAAAAAGTGTATTTTCCTAACTTCACAGATTGAATTTTTAGGACATGTCATCACCCCACAAGGAATCAAACCCTCACCAGATAAACTTGCAGCAATAAAAAACTTCCCTAGACCACAGAACAGGACCCAGCTTAAAAGTTTTTTAGGATTGTGTGGTTACTACAGGAAATTTGTCCCAAATCAAGCACTAAACAGTCAACATTTCCAGATTTTATGTAAACAAAACTCCACTTGGAAATGGACGCAAGATTGCGAACAGGACTTCAATAAGATTAAACAAGCTTTGTTACAAAATATCACCTTACACTCACCAAACTGGGATTTACCCATTTGCATTGCCACAGATTCGTCTGACTATGGCCTTGGTGTTGAAATTTTTCAGGAAGTAGAGACGGAGGAAGGCCCTCAGAAACAGACCATTGCTTTTGCAAGCAGACTTTTGAATAAAGCCGAACGTAATTATTCAATTACTCAGAAAGAGGCTCTTGCTGCAGTTTGGACTTTCCAACGTTTTCGATATTTGTTGTTAGGGAGGAAAGTCATTATCTACACTGACCACAAAGCTTTGTCCTTTCTTCACAAGTGCACACTACTACCTGGCAGACTAACTAGATGGACTTTGTTGTTGCAAGAATTCTCATATGAGATAAGGTACATACCTGGCCAACAAAATATTATTGCTGATGCCCTATCTCGCCTGCCAGAAGGCTTGGATACTATACAAGATACCAAACTTGGTACTGATGGTCCACACATTTGTTACCTTCGACAGGTTCCTTTTGAGAAAGAGATTAGAAATGCATTAAAGACCATGCAACAAGAGCAGGAGAAAGATCCAACCCTTAAAATGATAAAAGAAAAGTTACTACAAGTAGAAAATACTGATAAACTACACTCCTACTATTGTATAAAGAATGGAGTACTTTTTCAGCGTACGAATGTTTACACAGATTGCTGGAAATTATGTATTCCAGAACACTTGCTGGAGGCGTTAATTAAATATCAACATTTAAGCCATGGTCACAGTGGACCACAAAAATGCTTTCAGATTTTAAAACAATATGTTTATTACCCTAACTTGTTAAAATGGATTAAAAGAATTTTATTACCTTGCAAAGTGTGCCAATTAAATAAGATTGATACCGTTCAAAGAGCAGGAGAACTACAACCCATAATACCTACTAAACCATTGCAGTTGTTATCACTAGATTTGTTTGGGCCACTCCCTAGATCCAGGGGAGGAGTGATATACATCTGCGTTATTATGGATGTCTTTTCCAAATTCATTAAACTATACCCCATTAAGAGACCCACCACAGAGGTAATTTTTTCCAAAATCTCACAACATTTTATACCTCAGGTAGGACACCCTCAGGCGGTACTTACAGATAATGGCCCTCAGTTTGCTAGCACTAAGTGGAATGATTATTTACAATCATTACAGATACAGACATTTAAGACTGCATATTATCATCCCCAGGCTAACCCTGTTGAGCGCGTTATGCGCGAGCTAGGGAGATGGTTTCGCACATATTGTCATGAGAATCATAAGAGTTGGGCAATCCAAATTCCTCAAATTGAAGATGTTTTAAACTCACTACCTCATTCATCAACTTCTTTATCGCCTTTTGAAATAATGTTTGGCAAAAGACCACCACATGTTATAAATGAGCTTATCACATTCCCATCTCTTCAGAATAACTCATATGAAAAGTCTTTGGAGATAGCTTTACATCAACTACAAAAGAAAGCTGAGGAACGTAAAATACGTCATGACAAAACAATTTCACACACATCTTACAAGATTGGCGACTTAGTATTAGTTCAAAAACACATCAAATCTTCTGCCATTAAGGAAGAAACAAAGAAATTTTTTCCTCTTTATGAAGGACCATTTAAGATTACAGATGTGCAGGATGTCAATACATATACTTTAGTTCACCCAGATACTAATAAGTTAAAAGGGAGGTATCATGTATCGGCACTAAAACCTTTTTACAACACTTAATCCTTCAGGGACATGCACCTTACATGCGTGGTTGGCACCCACGAGGTCCCCAGCTGTGACTGTCTTTGCTTCTTCTAATCTTTGGGGCAGTCTCATCTTTCTTTCTTTCCTATCGGCTACTCTCAGCCAACTCTTCTTCTTTCAACAAAGCTTGGCTGGCCAGCAAGTTTCTGTTTTTCCAACCTAGAGGATAGTGGAGCTTAAGCTCTCCCCATTGGGTTGGGGCCTCAGTGGGTTTTCGGGGGGCATCACATACCATGCCTGGGCATTACCTAAACCCACTCCTTTCGGGCTTTCAGCTGGGGAGTGTGGTATCTTATCTAAACAGACACATTCATGCTTATCCTTTTTCAATAGACTGCACTGAATCTCCCTAACCTTCTACCTGTCTCTTATTTTCGTAGTCAATGAAGAGGACATACACCAAGGGAGGTTGTTCCTCTTACGGGTGGTTGTGCTATTTCCGCCGGATATACCGACATTGCGAATTTTTTTTGCACATGCAATGGTCGTGATTTTTTTTTCGGGGGGTTTCTCAGTAGCAGTAACGGTTGGAATTTTTTTTTTTTAATCTACTAATATCCTCAGCTATCTCTTTCCTTCTTGACTTCTTCCTCTACTATACCCTTCTTCCATACATACATTGATACGTTATACATTGATAACTTAGTTGGTTGTACACCACCTCCAACACTGGAGTGAACTCTATTGACATACTGATTCGTTACACTATTTGGACTTATAAACCACTATACTGGTTCCACGCAACTATGCTGCGATTACACTACTTTTATACTTTCATTTTACACAGCACTGGACTGCTGTTACAAGATATTACCCTATACACTCTTTTAATACTCTTGTTATGGGGATTTACTTTATAAATAATAACTATACATACTATGATGATAACAGAATTTTGAAAGTAAGGTTCATTATTAACAATACACGATAACACTTGAACAAACTTTCATAAACTATAATTGATTTGGGTATACAACCTTTTCTTCTGACATTATTATTAGATATTTATCATGAGTACACACTACTAGGACCTACTTCTTTTGCATAACTTGAGGAAAATATACCTATGGTAAAGGATATGTCATTTTTGCACCAGTCTACTGGTGAACACAACTTGTGTTGTGATACTTTCATTATGAAATATTTATTCTCTCACTTCACACAGCAGTGTACTGCTGCTTGGAAACTACGTTTCCTTATGGATTACAGTTTACCCCCATACATTCTTAGGATGTTTCTGTTATGGGGTTAATATTCTGTAGATAACTCTATTAAGTAATATTTCCTATAATTGTAATCACTTCTGTAGATTTAAGTGATATAATAACTTGGCAGGGACCAAGTTCACCTTCTTATGTTTAATTTGATATGTAGGGGAGACCGGGGCAAGTTGACGATGTTAACGATTAAACATTTTTAATAAATTCATTTTTGGAAGAAAATATTTTTTCATTGCAAATATTATTAGTCTGGTCTTTTATTGAAATGTTCGTAATTATATATAACTTTATTTTCATATTATCAAACCTTTTTTATTAGTTTTAGAAAGTAATGCAAATCTGTCATCTTGCCCCAGGACTGGGGCAAGATGACTTTGACCACGGGGCAAGATGACATTTAATGAAACTGTAATACATTTTTATTGTTATACATCAATATGTATACATTGTTGTATATACATTATTGTATTAACAGAAGTCACATACAAATTTTCCTCCTTCACAGTTTGAACAGTCTTCATGCCAACATTTAAAGCACATGCAACACAGTGTTCTGATGGAGGGTGTTCATAGATCTCATCACATCCAGGACACTGAACTAAACTTTCTTCGGAAGCATTTCTTGATGTTGTCGCAACTCGGGGTTTTTTCTTTAATTGAGAAGAGGTAAACGTCAGTTTCTTAGTAAAACTTAAATTTCTTACATCCCGAGCCAGTGCGTATGAAATAAACATTCAATTCTTAAGTCATCTCTTTTCTTCAAATGGCAAGGTAGTGTTGCTTCAGGGATATTGTAAACGTTCGCTGCACCCAAGCAGGACTTTTTATACTCCTTTGACATCAATTATTGCAGCAGCCAAAGCATTTCGTTCCCACTCGCCTCTGGAGGACTTTTTTTTTTTTAAGTTCTCACTATATCTGGATCATAAAGTGTCATGAATAAGTAAAGTTGCGCACTTCCAAATTTTAAGAGAAACTATGTGAGTCATGCAAGTCAATACTCTTACACGAAACACAAAAAAAAAGGCACTCAAAGACTGAAACAGACACAGCGAAAGTCATCTGAGGCAAGATGACGAGGTCGTCAACTTACCCCAGCCAACTTGCCCCGAACGACAATGTTAGAAACTTTCCATTATTGCGGCAGTTTAAAAAAGAATTAGATACAAATACACATCACTTATAAAAGCACATTGTTTAAGCTTCTCATGTATGACAAAGTATAAAACAATATCTTACCTGTTAGTCTGCGAAGTCTTAATTCAGAGATGTAGAAAATTACATCAGATCACAGAGAATTCTCGATCAGCGTATAGCGAGGAACAATACGGCACGAGCGACGCCAGTGCTCCATATTTTAGTTCCTAGTCGTATAGAGAACTAGTAGTATGAATACAGTGCTGCTACATAGAAGCGGGAATTTAAATTAAATCATTCTTCATCTTGCCCCGCTCGTCAACTTGCCCCGGTCTCCCCTATATACTTATATTTTCCTTGTACATTCTTTTATATTTATTTCCTCTACATTATTTTGTACTATTGATTATTTATGTGTACAGATAACTTGTATTTTTTTTGCTTCCATTTCATGTACTATTTGTAACTAACTATTTTTCTGTCCTTTGCTAAGGAAGATTAGTATTTCTTGTTCCATTTCCCAAATCTTGTGGGAACATTACTGTATTTGCTATGTTTTTGTATTCTTTTGTATTTTCCTTTTATATTTTTCTTGTATATGCATAGGTTAGTGGTTAAGAATAGTCTGGCCACCACTAATTCCCTACCGTTTTCTGTTTTGTATATTTCACAGACCAGCTAGCTGACCGAGTTCCCCAGGCTTCTCCTGCTGCGTCAGGAACCGGGGATGATGGACAATTGCTCGGCAGTTCTAGCTAAGGCTATTGGTTTATATAAATTTTGCGAGCCTTAAAGTCTGCGCCCGTTTCAGGACTTGGGTTTTCACCCATTTAGGGAGTTCTGTGACAAAAAGTGTAATGGGAAAGTGGTAGATTTAAGGCCATTATAAATCAATACAATGTTAAAACCAGAGACGTTTATAAAACGAAGGACTTTCCTACATGGAATTGTACAATACAATTGTTGGTAAAATACAACTGCTTATAACAAATTTCATTTCAAGGTTTGTAAAATATTTCACATTCTTGGTTTTTTTTTGAAGACAAAGTTGATATGTCTTGTGTAAATATATTTCAATGTAAATTGTGTAATGTGCATTTATACCACTTTAATGTTTTTTTTGTTATTTTGATAATTTGTTTGATATTTTGTGATTGATTATAACACACATGTTTATAATTTTGTGATAATCTGATATTTCACATTTTTTCTATTGGGTCATAACTTGTATGACATTTAATTATTTTTGTTGATATTTTCAGAATGAATGAGTTATTGAGAAATTTTGTAGTAATCTTGTGAGTGAAGGTTAAATTTTTTGAGATTGTAATAACAATAATTTTTGCTTTTGAGTATGAATGGTGGAGAGAGAACCGAACCGACAAGTGATAGTTAGATTTTGGGAGAATAGTCAGTTTCTTTTGGGATTTAAATTATTCTTATTTTTCTATTTATTTTTCAAGATGTTCAGTTAGTTTTCTTGGGAAAATAACTTCAATCTTCGGGGGGCATGTAAGCATCTTAGAATTTTAGTAAATTCTAGCCTCTCACCTTTAGACATTAAGGGAAAGTTTACTCTGTAGTAGAAGACAGTTTTCAGTTCATGTAGAGGTTATGGGAGTAAAGCTTTATGTAGCATGCTGACACAGTAACCAAACACACTAAATAGAACCCTTTAGGGATAATAAATGTATCCATAATTAAATAAATGCTCTAAATAAACCTTTGATAACAAAAAGAAAACATCAGTTTGGGAGGGAGTAGCTTAAATCCCCCAAATTCAATTTCACATAAAAGATTTTGAAATAGGTTAACTTTGCAGTTTATAAACCAATTTGAATGCAGTAAAGACCTTTAGTAGTTGCTAAACGCCGAATATAAACTTTGAATAATGATAAACAAACGTTTAATCAACTGAAAATCAAATAATCATCAGTAATCCAACTTGTACTTAAGAATTTCTACTTTGGAAGCATTTTGCCATTTTTAGATCAATTAACGAGCAATAAAGTAACTTAATAGCGAATAAACCAACTAAAGTAACTTTCTGTAATGATATTAGCACCTTTTACTAACCTTAAACATGATAATCCATAATAATCCAGTTCAGTGCACAAGTAATTTCCAATATTTGGCATTTCACTGTTTTAACACACTTTCGAACCAAATAAAGTAATTTTAATGAAGTAATCAGGCAATTAAAATATAAATTCACTAAAATTTCGTAGTTTCTGAACGTTTAAATAACTTAAATCAATTTGTTTATACTTCGTCAGATGCACTTCACTTCTAATAATTTTTTATCTCAAAATCCTAGAGGATCTCCGAAATAAAAAAAGTAGATTTCCGGAAAGAACTAAAAATCTAATATAACATATAATTATTTCAAGTAATTCCAAGAAATAGAACCGATCTTATAAAATTTATTTCTCAGTGCATCCACGTGTGGAGTTTAGAAATTAATTACAACTGTTTACGACCAGATACAGAGATGAGACAACTTTCAGAATATGTATTTTGATTCAGAGAATCTCATGGTAATTTTAGATTTGCGATAAAACTAATAGAAATAAAGTTATAAAATTAAAACTGAAATTGCACTTTGGTGACGCCGTAGTTAAACTTTCACTGCACCAATTTTAATAAAAATCACACCAATAAACTCAGGAATTTTTGTAGAAAACGGTAATAATAATAACATTTATGTAAATTGTAGCGTTAATAAAATGACGAAATGCAGAAGTTTCCAGCACAATAGTACTTCCCCAAAGTAGAGAAATAGTTCACTCCTACACTTACAACTTTTAAACCAGTTGCTTCAAGTTAATCACTAAATATTCATTATTTCACAATTAAATATGTCAAAACACTGCAACACTTAAAGTTTTGGATAACAGTTTAGTTACCGAGATATTTCAGGCCTAGATCGCCTAGGCGTTAGTAGAAACTTGTATTTTGG
>CM061918.1:24767750-24792757 GCA_031002005.1 Vandiemenella viatica
TTCTGCAAAAAGTGTTTGCCTTCTGTTTGATGGTAAGGGGTTCAACAGACTTTTCATCTTTATCCCCCTCCCAAAAACAATCATAACTCAAAATGGTTTTCTTAATGGCGAACTGTATGTGAGTGGACCAAAATCTATCCAAAAGCATTTCTTAAATAGTGCAAAGGTTTCACAAGACTCTTTATGTCTGACGGCCCAAATTCTACTTGTTCCTGTTAAGTGTTGGAATACAATTTCAATTTTCTCTTTATCAGATAACAAATCAAAATTCTGAAAGCTTCAAAACTTTGCAAAAAATCTACAGGGTGAACAGAACCATTTTCAGTAAAGGGTTTGACCTCAATTTTATTGTTTCCAAGTAATGGTAATTCTGATGTTCTCAGATCAACAGCTGATATCCCCTGCTTAACTAATTGTTCCATTTTGCTTTGGCATCCCTGAATATCAGTTTGTGTCTTTTGGACCTGTAAATCCAAAGCAGAAACTTGTTGCAGTGTATGTTGTTGTTTCTGATCAATGTGTAGAACCTGTTCATTTAATGAAGTCAATTTAACTTTATTGTTTACAACCTCTTGTGTAAGTGAAGTAACATCCTCATCAATTCTAGAAACATTTTGTTGTACCTCTGCAATTTGTTGAGTGTTTGTTTCAGTAGCAGTATCTAAAACTTGAACCCTATTATTTACTTGAATTACATTGTCACTTACTGCTGAAACAGTGTTGTGAATTGACTTAATGGAGTCAGCTGAAGTGGATACAAAATGTTGTAGGTCAGCTGATATTTTAGCAATTGTGGAATCTTGTGTGTCAATTCTAGGTACAATTTCTTTTTGAAAATTATCCAATTTGTTGCTTAAAATGTTTGAATTTTTATAACATGTGTCCCTAACTGAATAAAGTTGGATATTAAAATCTTCCAGTTGTGTTTCAACCTTATCTGCATGGCTGTTAAATGTCTGTAACATTTCAGTGCGGTGTTCTTGAAACTTGTTTGTGAATTCTGTCCTATTTGCCTCACACCTCTCTTCAGAATTTGCTAAACTCTTTTCAAGACTTGATATTTTGCCCCCCATGCGTGTTTCAAGAGAATTTGTTTGGGCTGTGAAAGCTTGTGTGAGTTTCTGTTCCAAAGATATGCATGAATTGTTGAGGGTGGTTCTGAAATTTGATTCTAGTTGTTTCAAATCTTTATTTTGTTGTTCCAACTTATCATTGAATTCAACCTTGTGTTTATCTAATTTATTATTTAGAGTATGAAATTCTTCTTTGTGCTGATCCAGTTTACTAGTAATCTCTTGTTTCAATTGTTGGGAATCTTGTTTCTGTTCAGCGAATTGATTATTAAGAAGTTTGAAGTCTTGTTTTTGCTCATCGAATTTTCGTGTAAGTGCCTGAAACAGAGATGCAATGTCCATAGGAGGGCTTGTAAGTACTGATTGTACATTACCAATAATGTTTTCAGGTGATGGTTGAGTAAGCTGCTGTGTTTCAGGTGGGTTATTACCACCATTATTTCCTTCAGGATATCCTGTAAAATCGCTCTCAGAGGTTGTGTGTGAGGTAGCACTATGGCAATTGGGATCATAACTACTGAGTGGATTAAACTGTTGCACTGCTGTAGTGTCCTCTATATCAGATTCATCTGAATGCAATAGAGGAAGATCAGTACCCGAATTAGGTGTCAAGCCTGCAAGCAGGTTCTGCTAAATGTGCAACTTGTAGAGGGTGGGGTAGCTGATTATTATTTATAAGCTCCTCCTGAACAGGGGATAGTATCAGTAGTAGACTGCAGGGAATGCTCAGAAGGATTACTTGTGTCATTGACCTCAAATTGAGGTTGACTATTAAAATGTTCATCAGTCTGTGATGCAGACTGTGAACTTGGAACATCCGGTTTGTTGTGCCATATCTATTAAGCTCCTAGATCTGGTTAGCATAGAATGAGTTCTCATATCTCCCCCTCCCTTATACAAGACACTAAACTTCTAACAGGTTTTTCATCATTAGATGCCATGTTGACAATAATAATAAAGGAATACTACCAAAGAAAACAATATTAAAGGAATTGAATGAATACCACAAAAACAAATTAATCACCAATTCGGTATAGCAGAATATCAGCAAACAGCTGATCTCAAAATTTCAAAGTTCAATGCTTAAATGTAAATAAGAACACCAAAAAAATTAAAAATAGAAATTCCCCAAACACAAGAAAGAAATAAAAATAATGTATAAAATAATGAATACACAAGAATATTATTAACTCCCACTGAAAACAAAACACAGTAAAAATCGAAGTATCCACATGTAAACACAGCAAAGACAATCACTGAAGCAGATGGTAAACACAGGTATAGAAAGAAAAAAAATATCTTTGCTATGCTAGTATGTTTCAACAAATCGCCGGCAAAGATGTACAATCTCGTGTAGTAGTAAACTCTTGAGTTGCATACAACAACCAGCTGATCGGAGGTATACAGAAAACAGCTGATCGAAGTCACATACCAACATAGAGTTGCCAAAACACTGTTAATTCACTCGTAGACACGAAAAAAAATGAAAAGCCAGGTAAAATTAGGCTGATAGGTAACATAGATTACCCCAAAGTCTTGTCACTCAGTAAAATCGAGCACAAGTTTGCCACCGTAATGGCATAAATAATAGTAAAAATGCGGTTACTGTGCTTGTAACCTTTGAACAATATCATAAGATATTTTGGTCAACTATTGATGGAAGTTTGATGATTCTATGCAGCACGAAAAAGAAGGAAGAAACTGCATAGATGATAGGAAAGAGTGCTCCCGGCAGGCCTAAACTGTCGCCAAAGTCTAGGATGGAGCGGCCCGATGTCAGATGAAGAGTAATTTTACTTAACTTGTGCAGGCTCGCAATCCGTAGTCGGCGTGATGAACGGAGCGAAGTGGTGTGGCGAATACCGCGACGTCCGAGCCCCTGGACCCACTGGTCAGCACTTCGGATGAAGTGAGAGAGGCGTAGTCGGCTGCGAAGTCTGCAAGTAGGTTTGAAGCTGTGGTTGTGTGGCGTCGTTGGTGTGGTCAGGTCGGCTGCTCTCGGTCCGCCCAGGTCGATGTAGGTTTCGGAAGATGATGTTATGCCCAGTTAGGGCTCACTTGTAACACGTTGGTCGGCTAATTCTCTCCACAGTTTGAAATTCACAAACACTAGCCTTAAAGTCCCATGTAAGGACAAAACCGATACCGGGGTTGAGTATCGCTTATGTGCCTTAACTTACTCTCTTGTCGACTAACAGTTCTCTTTAAAACTCGTTAAATAATTTGGATTTGACCATGTAGCCAAAGTAACTCAACTGAATGCTCAGGTCGCCACTATATTCGTTACCCCCGAATATAGAAAAGGGTTCTATGCTAACAACTGAAGCACACAAAGTCACTTTTATAAAACTTCAAGGTTTTATTCTTCAAAATCAAAAGTTCAAAATTGCATTTACAGTTGAGCAGGCATATCGAACACTCGTTCCACAAGTTTGCAGATTGTGAAGAGAAACCACCGACCGACCCCTTTGCAATGTTTACAAGTTCATGGTGAGTAAACAGAGCCACGCCCCAATCATGATGGCCGAACCCGGTAGTGCCAACTGAAGACCTGAGCTACCAACATAAGTCGGAGTTGCCAACCTACCAACGCACACACGCCTATAACATTTTATTAGCACGACTTCAAACCCGGAAAAGACAAGCAGAACAGAATGGCGTCTTCACAAGGCGACCTGATTTATACCTTCGCTGACGTCAGAGCCAAAACACAACTTTCTGCTAACACTTCTACGATTTAGGCCAGAAATATCTCAGTAACTAAACGGTTATCCAAAACTTTAGGTGTGACAGTGTTTCGACATATTTAATTGTGAAATAATGGATATTTAGTGAATAATTTTAAGCAACTGGTTTAAAAGTTGTAAGTGTAGGAGTGAACTATTTCTCTACTCTGGGGAAGTACTTTTGTTCTCGAAACTTCTACATTTCGTCATTTTCTTAAAGCCACAATTTACATAAATATTATTATTATTACCGTTTTCTACTAAAATTCCTGAGTTTATTGGTGTAATTTTTATTAAGATTGGTGCAGGGAAAGTTTAACTACGGCGTAACCAAAGTGTGATTTCAGTTTTAATTTTATAACTTTATTTCTGTTAGTTTTCTCGCAAATATAAAATTACCAAGAGATTCACTGAATTAAACTACGTATTCTGAAAGTTATCTCATCTCTGTACCTACTTTAGATCGGTCGAAATTAATTTCTAAGTTGACCTCATGGTCGTGATGAAAAATAAATTTTAAGATCTCTATAAGATCGGTTCTATTTACTGGAATTACTTGAAATTATTATATGTGATATTAGATTTTTAGTCTTCCCGGAAATCTACTTTTTATTTCGAATGTTCTCTAGGATTTTGAGATAAAAAATTATTAAAAGTGCAGAGTATCTGACGAAGTATAAAAATTGATTTAAGTTATTTAAACGTTCAGAAACTACGAAATTTTAGTGAATTTATATTTTAATTGCATGATTACTTCCCTACAATTACTTTATTTTGTTCGAAAGTGTGTGAAAACAGTGAAATGCCAAATATTAGAAATTGCTTGTGTACTCAACTGGATTATTTTGGATTATCATATTTAAGGTTAGTAAAAGGTGTTAATATCATTACAGAAATTAGTATAGTTGGATTTATCAAGTATTGAGTTACTTTACTGCTCGTAAATTGGTTTAAAATGACAAAATGCTCCCCAGTTAGAAGTTCATAATTACAAAGTTGGATTACTGATGATTATTTAATTTTCAGTTGATTTAAAGTTTATTTATTATCATTCAAAGTTTATATTCGGCGTTTAGCAACTACTGACAAGTCTTTACTGCATTCAAATTGATTTAGAAACTGTAAAGTTAACCTATATCAAAATCTATTATTTGAAATGAAACTTGTGGGATTTAATCTATTTCCTCCCAAACTGATGTTTTCTTTTTGTTATCAAAGGTTTATTTAGAGCATTTTATTTAATTTTGAATACTTTTATATCCCTAAAGGGTTTATTTAGTGTGTTTTGGTTACAGTATCTCTATGCTATACAAAGCTTTACTCCCATAACCTGTACATGAAATGAAAACTATCTTTTACTACAGAGTAAACTTTCCCCTGATGCCTAGAGGTGAGAGGCTAGAATTTACTAAAATTCTAAGATGCTTACATGCCCCCCGAAGATTGAAGTTATTTTCCCAAGAAAACTAACTGAACATCTTGCAAAATAAATAAAAGAAAAATTTAAATCCCAAAAAGAAAATGAACTCCCAAAATCTAACTATCGCTTGTTGGTTCGGTTCTCTTCTCCACCATTCATACTCAAAAGCAAAAATATTATTATTTATAACAATCTCAAAACTTTAACTTTCACTCACGCCATTATTACAAAAATTCTCAAAAACTCATTCATTCTTAAAAGGATCAATATTGATGAAAAATTATGATCAAATAGCAAAAAAATGTAAAATATGAAATATTAAATGATCACAAAATTATAAACATATGTGTTCTCACAAACTTATAAAAATATCAAACCAATTGTTAGAATACAAAACATAAATAGTATAAATGCACATTACACAAATTACATTGAAATATATTTACACAAAAGATATCAAATTTGTTTTCAAAAAAACCAATAATGTGTATAATTTTACAAACATTGAAATGAAATTTGTGGTATCTTATAAACAATTGTATTATGCAATTCCATGTAGGAAAGTCCTTCGTTTTATGAACGTCTCTGTTTTTACCATTGTATTGATTTTGTTTAGGCCTCAAAACTACCACTTTCCCTTTTCACACTTTAACCCTTCATTACCAAACTCCCTAAATGGGTGAAAACCCAAGTCCTGTAACGGTTGCAGACTTTAAGGCTCGCAAAATTATATAAACCAATAGCCTTATGGCTAGAACTGCCGAGTAACGTCCATCATCCCCGGTTCCTGACGCAGCAGGAGAAGCCTGGGGAACTCGGTCAGCTAGCTGGTCTGTGAAAGATACAAAACAGAAAACCATAGGGAATGAGTGGTGGCCAAATTATTCTTAATCACTAACCTATGCATATACAAGAAAAATATAAAAGTAAAATACAAAAGAATACAAAAACATAGCAATTACAATAATGTTCCCACAAGTTATTGGGAAATGGGACAAGAAATAATAAACTTCCTTAGCAAAGGAGATAAAATAATTAGACATAGTAAATGAAATGTAAGAAAAATTACAAGTTATAAATATACCCATAAGTAAACAAATGAAATATTTACAATCCCTGCTGCATTTTTCTGCCTCAGTATAAAACACAGTAAAAGACATTCTAGAAATATACACACTGTTCATGGTCCATGCCAAGTTATTGTATAATTTAATTTAACTAAGTTGATTATCATCATAATAAGGATTATTAATTAAAGTAGTCATTTACAAAATAGTTCCCAAAATGAATCTAAAACATCCTAAGAATGTATAGGGGTAAATCATAAGTTATAAGGAAACGTAGTTTCCAAGCAGCAGTACACTGCTGTGTAAAAAGAGTGTATTTATGTCGTATATGTATGTATGGAACGTTACAAAAGATCTCTTATGTTAAAGTATCACAACACTAGTTGTGTTCACCAGTACACTGGTGCAAAAAAGGTCACATATCCTTTATAAATATTATAACAACTTATTCTGCAAAAGAGGTAGGTCCTAGTTATGTGTGCTTATAATGGGGTGTGTCCCCTGGACCAAATATCTCAGAATAATGTCACAAGAAAAGTTGTATACTCAAATCAGTTATAGTTTATGAAAGTTAGTTCAAGTGTTATAGTTTATTGATAATAAAGAACATTACTCTCATAAATCTGATTGCTTAAGGCCACTATGAAGTGCCTAAGGTGCAACAAAGCACAAAAAATCCTCAACCTAAGTTGGGTAAATAAGACAAAGCGAAGAAAGTGTTACTTAAAGTAGGAAAATGTATAGGAAAGTTTATTATAAAAAGTTTGCTTAGAGTGGTTTATTTTTACTATAAAAATATTTGAAAGTATGTGTGTATCCTCATCACATTACTAACATCATTCAACCTTCTTAGTGTACAAGACAATAGGAATTGCCATCCCAAAACCGTTCTACGGTACATAGATAAACACTTAAGACAGTACATAACTTCCAAAATAGCTTTCAATTCATTCTTCCGCAACAAGAATGTAAACTCACATCAGTTTTAATATCATATCTCCAAGATTCCATTATGTGTAACAAACTTGGTCATTTCCGCTTTTGTCTCTATAGTGTGTTGACTGCTCATGTTTCCTATAATATATGTATTGTGTATGAGATTGTGTAACTATATGAAATAACAATGACGCCTTATTTTGGTATTTGAGGTCATCACCTAGGGATGCCTAATGTGTTTTAATATAGGAGGTCGCCCTGTTTTGTTACACTGATACATAATAATAACAATGATGGGTGGAAATGCAATTAATAATTATGGGATTCGCAGGTGAGTCTCCGATTCCTGGCCCTAATAATAAATATGGGATTCGCAGGCAGGACTCTATTTCCTGGCCCTATTAATAAAATAATAATAATGCATTCCCCCAAAATAGTACCTTCTTCTCTTCCAGCCTCCCCCAAAAATATAGGAAAACATGTTATATCTCCACCTCTACTTTAACTAGAGCATCAACTTCCTTACTTGTACCAACAACTTTATCTCTTCGACAATTCATCTCAACATCCATAAGTTCCACCCTTGGTGTCTCAGAAATCCTATCCAATCTAATCTGGTGTATGACTTCCCAAGGTAGATGTTCAAATATTATTAGATGAAAGTACTCATTAGAAAAGTAGAGAGTTGGCAAATCTTCTGGCCCTAATACCATTTCAAAAGTCAAACTCAGCTGAGCAATGAACTCAGATATACAAATACAAAAAATCCCAAAATAAAGTAGAAAAATATTAAAAATGGCAGGAATTGTCTTACATATCCTCAAAAGGTAGGATAATTGTGTTGGCACCTTGTGAGGTATACTAATTTTAAGTTTAAGAACATTCCTCCTTTCTGCAAAAAGTGTTTGCCTTCTGTTTGATGGTAAGGGGTTCAACAGACTTTTCATCTTTATCCCCCTCCCAAAACAATCATAACTCAAAATGGTTTTCTTAATGGCGAACTGTATGTGAGTGGACCAAAATCTATCCAAAAAGCATTTCTTAAATAGTGCAAAGGTTTCACAAGACTCTTTATGTCTGACGGCCCAAATTCTACTTGTTCCTGTTAAGTGTTGGAATACAATTTCAATTTTCTCTTTATCAGATAACAAATCAAAAATTCTGAAAGCTTCAAAACTTTGCAAAAAATCTACAGGGTGAACAGAACCATTTTCAGTAAAGGGTTTGACCTCAATTTTATTGTTTCCAAGTAATGGTAATTCTGATGTTCTCAGATCAACAGCTGATATCCCCTGCTTAACTAATTGTTCCATTTTGCTTTGGCATCCCTGAATATCAGTTTGTGTCTTTTGGACCTGTAAATCCAAAGCAGAAACTTGTTGCAGTGTATGTTGTTGTTTCTGATCAATGTGTAGAACCTGTTCATTTAATGAAGTCAATTTAACTTTATTGTTTACAACCTCTTGTGTAAGTGAAGTAACATCCTCATCAATTCTAGAAACATTTTGTTGTACCTCTGCAATTTGTTGAGTGTTTGTTTCAGTAGCAGTATCTAAAACTTGAACCCTATTATTTACTTGAATTACATTGTCACTTACTGCTGAAACAGTGTTGTGAATTGACTTAATGGAGTCAGCTGAAGTGGATACAATGTTGTAGGTCAGCTGATATTTTAGCAATTGTGGAATCTTGTGTGTCAATTCTAGTACAATTTCTTTTGAAAATTATCCAATTTGTTGCTTAAAATGTTTGAATTTTTATAACATGTGTCCCTAACTGAATAAAGTTGGATATTAAAATCTTCCAGTTGTGTTTCAACCTTATCTGCATGGCTGTTAAATGTCTGTAACATTTCAGTGCGGTGTTCTTGAAACTTGTTTGTGAATTCTGTCCTATTTGCCTCACACCTCTCTTCAGAATTTGCTAAACTCTTTTCAAGACTTGATATTTTGCCCCCCATGCGTGTTTCAAGAGATTTGTTTGGGCTGTGAAAGCTTGTGTGAGTTTCTGTTCCAAAGATATGCATGAATTGTTGAGGGTGGTTCTGAAATTTGATTCTAGTTGTTTCAAATCTTTATTTTGTTGTTCCAACTTATCATTGAATTCAACCTTGTGTTTATCTAATTTATTATTTAGAGTATGAAATTCTTCTTTGTGCTGATCCAGTTTACTAGTAATCTCTTGTTTCAATTGTTGGGAATCTTGTTTCTGTTCAGCGAATTGATTATTAAGAAGTTTGAAGTCTTGTTTTTGCTCATCGAATTTTCGTGTAAGTGCCTGAAACAGAGATGCAATGTCCATAGGAGGGCTTGTAAGTACTGATTGTACATTACCAATAATGTTTTCAGGTGATGGTTGAGTAAGCTGCTGTGTTTCAGGTGGGTTATTACCACCATTATTTCCTTCAGGATCCTGTAAAATCGCTCTCAGAGGTTGTGTGTGAGGTAGCACTATGGCAATTGGGATCATAACTACTGAGTGGATTAAACTGTTGCACTGCTGTAGTGTCCTCTATATCAGATTCATCTGAATGCAATAGAGGAAGATCAGTACCCGAATTAGGTGTCAAGCCTGCAAGCGGTTCTGCTAAATGTGCAACTTGTAGAGGGTGGGGTAGCTGATTATTATTTATAAGCTCCTCCTGAACAGGGATAGTATCAGTAGTAGACTGCAGGGAATGCTCAGAAGGATTACTTGTGTCATTGACCTCAAATTGAGGTTGACTATTAAAATGTTCATCAGTCTGTGATGCAGACTGTGAACTTGGAACATCCGGTTGTTGTGCCATATCTATTAAGCTCCTAGATCTGGTTAGCATAGAATGAGTTCTCATATCTCCCCCCTCCCTTATACAAGACACTAACTTCTAACAGGTTTTTCATCATTAGATGCCATAGTTGAAATAATAATAAAGGAATACTACCAAAGAAAACAATATTAAAGGAATTGAATTGAATAACCACAAAAACAAAATTATCACAATTCGGTATAGCAGAATATCAGCAAACAGCTGATCTCAAAATTTCAAAGTTCAATGCTTAAATGTAAATAAGAACACCAAAAAAATTAAAAATAGAAATTCCCCAAAACACAAGAAGAAATAAAATAATGTATAAAACTAATGAATACACAAGAATATTATTAACTCCCACTGAAACACACACAGTAAAAATCGAAGTATCCACATGTAAACACAGCAAAGACAATCACTGAAGCAGATGGTAAACACAGGTATAGAAAAAATATCTTTGTTATGTAGTATGTTTCAACAAATCGTCGGCAAAGATGTACAATCTCGGTAGTAGTAAACTCTTTGAGTTGCATACAACAGCTGATCGGAGGTGTACAGAAAAACAGCTGATCGAAGTTACATATCAACGTAAGGTTCCAAAACACTGTTAATTCACTCGTAGACACGAAAGAAAAAAAAAAATGAAAAGCCAGGTAAAATTAGGCTGATAGGTAACATAGATTACCCCAAAGTCTTGTCACTCAGTAAAATCGAGCACAAGTTTGCCATCGTAATGGCATAAATAATAGTAAAAATGCGGTTACTGTGTTTGTAACCTTTGAACAATATCATAAGATATTTTGGTCAACTATTGATGGAAGTTTGATGATTCTATGCAGCACGAAAAAGAAGGAAGAAACTGCATAGATGATAGGAAAGAGTGCTCCCGGCAGGCCTAAACTGTCGCCAAAGTCTAGGATGGAGCGGCCCGATGTCAGATGAAGAGTAATTTTACTTAACTTGTGCAGGCTCGCAATCCGTAGTCGGCGTGATGAACGGAGCGAAGTGGTGTGGCGAATACCGCGACGTCCGAGCCCCTGGACCCACTGGTCAGCACTTCGGATGAAGTGAGAGAGGCGTAGTCGGCTGCGAAGTCTGCAAGTAGGTTTGAAGCTGTGGTTGTGTGGCGTCGTTGGTGTGGTCAGGTCGGCTGCTCTCGGTCCGCCCAGGTCGATGTAGGTTTCGGAAGATGATGTTATGCCCAGTTAGGGCTCACTTGTAACACGTTGGTCGGCTAATTCTCTCCACAGTTTGAAATTCACAAACACTAGCCTTAAAGTCCCATGTAAGGACAAACCGATACCGGGGTTGTAGTATCGCTTATGTGCCTTAACTTACTCTCTTGTCGACTAACAGTTCTCTTTAAACTCGTTAAATAATTTGGATTTGACCATGTAGCCAAAGTAACTCAACTGAATGCTCAGGTCGCCACTATATTCGTTACCCCGAATATAGAAAAGGGTTCTATGCTAACAACTGAAGCACACAAAGTCACTTTTAGAAAACTTCAAGGTTTTATTCTTCAAAATCAAAGTTCAAAATTGCATTTACAGTTGAGCAGGCATATCGAACACTCGTTCCACAAGTTTGCAGATTGTGAAGAGAAACTACCGACCGACCCCTTTGCAATGTTTACAAGTTCATGGTGAGTAAACAGAGCCACGCCCCAATCATGATGGCCGAACCCGGTAGTGCCAACTGAAGAACTGAGCTACCAACATAAGTCGGAGTTGCCAACCTACCAACGCACACACGCTTAAACCATCTTAGTAGCACGACTTCAAACCCGGAAAAGAGACGCCGTCGCCACCCGCGTCCTGTGATTTATTACCTTCGCTGACGTCAGAGCCAAAACACAACTTTCTGCTAACACCTAGGCGATCTAGGCCTGAAATATCTCAGTAACTAAACAGTTATCCAAAACTTTAAGTGTGGCAGTGTTTCGACATATTTAATTGTGAAATAATGGATATTTAGTGAATAATTTTAAGCAACTGGTTTAAAAGTTGTAAGTGTAGGAGCGAACTATTTCTCTACTCTGGGGAAGTACTTTGTTCTCGAAACTTCTACATTTCGTCATATTATTAACGCCACAATTTACATAAATGTTATTACTGTCACTGTGTTCTACAAAAATTCCCGAGTTATTGGTGTAACTTTTATTAAAATTGGTGCAGGGAAAGTTTAACTACGACGTAACCAAAGTGTGATTTCAGTTTTAATCTTATAACTTTATTTCTATTAGTTTTATCGCAAATCTAAAATTACCATGAGATTCTCTGAATTTGATTACGTATTCTGAAAGTTGTCTCATCTCTGTATCTACTTTAGATCGGTCGAAATTAATTTCTAAATTGACCTCATGGTCGTGATGAAAAATAAATTTTAAGGTCTTTATAAAATCGGTTCTATTGACTGGAATTACTTGAAATAATTATATGTTATATTAGATTTTAGGTCTTCCCGGAAATCTACTTTTTATTTCGAATGTTCTCTAGGATTTTGAGATAAAAAAATTATTAAAAGTGAAGTGCATCTGACGAAGTATAAAAATTGATTTAAGTTATTTAAACGTTCAGAAACTACGAAATTTTAGTGAATTTATATTTTAATTGCCTTGTCACTTTATTAAAATTACTTTATTTGGTTCGAAAGTGTGTTAAAACAGTGAAATACTAAATATTAGGAATTGCTTGTGTATTAAACTGGATTATTTTGGATTATCATATTTAAGGTTAGTAAAAGGTGTTAATATCATTACAGAAAGTTACTTTAGTTGGTTTATTTGCTATTAAGTTACTTTATTGCTCCTAAATTGGTTTAAAATGACAAAATGTTCCCCAGTTAGAAGTTCATAATTACAAAGTTGGATTACTGATGATTATGTAATTTTCAGTTGTTTTAAAGTTTATTTATTATCGTTCAAAGTTTGTATTCGGCATTTAGTAACTACTGAAAGTCTTTACTGCATTCAAATTGGTTTAGAAACTTCAAAGTTAACCTATATCAAAATCTATTATTTGAAATTGCATTTGTGGGATTTAAGCTACTCCCTCCCAAACTGATGTTTTCTTTTGTTATCAAAGGTTTATTTAGAGCATTTATTTACCTATGGATGACTTTATTATTCCTAAAGGGTTTTATTTAGTGTGTTTGGTTACGGTATCTCTATGCTATACAAAGCTTTACTCCCATAACCTAAACATGAAATGAAAACTATCTTCTACTACAGAGTAACCTTTCCCCCTAATACCTAAAGGTGAGAGGGCTAGAATTTACTAAAATTCTAAGATGCTTACATGCCCCCCGAAGATTGAAGTTATTTTCCCAAGAAAACTAACTGAACATCTTGAAAAATAAAAGAAAAATTTAAAATCCCAAAAGAAAATGAACTATACTCCCAAAATCTAACTATCGCTTGTTGGTTCGGTTCTTTCTCCACCATTCATACTCCAAAAGCAAAAATATTATAACAATCTCAATAACTTTAACTTTCACTCACGATTATTACAAAAATTCTCAAAAACTCATTCATTCTTAAAAGGATCAATATTGATGAAAAATTATGATCAAATAGCAAAAAAAATGTAAAATATGAAATATTAAATGATCACAAAATTATAAACATATGTGTTCTCACAAACTTATAAAAATATCAAACCAATTGTTAGAATACAAAACATAAATAGTATAAATGCACATTACACAAATTACATTGAAATATATTTACACAAAAGATATCAAATTTGTTTTTCAAAATTTTTTAAAATCCAATAATGTGTATAATTTTACAAACATTGAAATGAAATTTGTGGTATCTTATAAACAATTGTATTATGCAATTCCATGTAGGAAAGTCCTTCGTTTTATGAACGTCTCTGTTTTTACCATTGTATTGATTTTGTTTAGGCCTCAAAACTACCACTTTCCCTTTTCACACTTTAACCCTTCATTACCAAACTCCCTAAATGGGTGAAAACCCAAGTCCTGTAACGGTTGCAGACTTTAAGGCTCGCAAAATTATATAAACCAATAGCCTTATGGCTAGAACTGCCGAGTAACGTCCATCATCCCCGGTTCCTGACGCAGCAGGAGAAGCCTGGGGAACTCGGTCAGCTAGCTGGTCTGTGAAAGATACAAAACAGAAAACCATAGGGAATGAGTGGTGGCCAAATTATTCTTAATCACTAACCTATGCATATACAAGAAAAATATAAAAGTAAAATACAAAAGAATACAAAAAACATAGCAATTACAATAATGTTTCCCACAAGTTTTGGGAAATGGGACAAGAAATAATAAACTTCCTTAGCAAAATAATTAGACATAGTAAATGAAATGTAAGAAAATTACAAGTTATAAATATACCCATAAGTAAACAAATGAAATATTTACAATCCCTGCTGCATTTTTCTGCCTCAGTATAAAACACAGTAAAAGACATTCTAGAAATATACACACTGTTCATGGTCCATGCCAAGTTATTGTATAATTTAATTTAACTAAGTTGATTATCATCATAATAAGGATTATTAATTAAAGTAGTCATTTACAAAATATAGTTCCCAAAATGAATCTAAAACATCCTAAGAATGTATAGGGGTAAATCATAAGTTATAAGGAAACGTAGTTTCCAAGCAGCAGTACACTGCTGTGTAAAAAGAGTGTATTTATGTCGTATATGTATGTATGGAACGTTACAAAAGATCTCTTATGTTAAAGTATCACAACACTAGTTGTGTTCACCAGTACACTGGTGCAAAAAAAGTCACATATCCTTTATAAATATTATAACAACTTATTCTGCAAAAGAGGTAGGTCCTAGTTATGTGTGCTTATAATGGGGTGTGTGTCCCCTGGACCAAATATCTCAGAATAATGTCACAAGAAAAGTTGTATACTCAAATCAGTTATAGTTTATGAAAGTTAGTTCAAGTGTTTATAGTTTATTGATAATAAGAACATTACTCTCAAAATCTGATTGCTTAAGGCCACTATGAAGTGCCTAAGGTGCAACAAAGCACAAAAAAATCCTCAACCTAAGTTGGGTAAATAAGACAAAGCGAAGAAAGTGTTACTTAAAGTAGGAAAATGTATAGGAAAGTTTATTATAAAAAGTTTGCTAGAGTGGTTTATTTTTACTATAAAAATATTTGAAAGTATGTGTGTATCCTCATCACATTACTAACATCATTCAACCTTCTTAGTGTACAAGACAATAGGAATTGCCATCCCAAAACCGTTCTACGGTACATAGATAAACACTTAAGACAGTACATAACTTCCAAAATAGCTTTCAATTCATTCTTCCGCAACAAGAATGTAAACTCACATCAGTTTTAATATCATATCTCCAAGATTCCATTATGTGTAACAAACTTGGTCATTTCCGCTTTTGTCTTTATAGTGTGTTGACTGCTCATGTTTCCTATATATATATGTATTGTGTATGAGATTGTGTAACTATATGAAAATAACAATGACGCCTTATTTTGGTATTTGAGGTCATCCCTAGGTGATGCCTAATGTGTTTTAATATAGGAGGTCGCCCTGTTTTGTTACACTGATACATAATAATAACAATAATAATGATGGGTGGAAATGCAATTAATAATTATGGGATTCGCAGGTGAGTCTCCGATTCCTGGCCCTAATAATAAATATGGGATTCGCAGGCAGGACTCTATTTCCTGGCCCTATTAATAAAATAATAATAATGCATTCCCCCAAAATAGTACCTTCTTCTCTTCCAGCCTCCCCCAAAAATATAGGAAAACATGTTATATCTCCACCTCTACTTTAAACTAGAGCATCAACTTCCTTACTTGTACCAACAACTTTATCTCTTCGACAATTCATCTCAACATCCATAAGTTCCACCCTTGGTGTCTCAGAAATCCTATCCAATCTAATCTGGTGTATGACTTCCCAAGGTAGATGTTCAAATATTATTAGATGAAAGTACTCATTAGAAAAGTAGAGAGTTGGCAAATCTTCTGGCCCTAATACCATTTCAAAAGTCAAACTCAGCTGAGCAATGAACTCAGATATACAAATACAAAAAATCCCAAAATAAAGTAGAAAAATATTAAAAATGGCAGGAATTGTCTTACATATCCTCAAAAGGTAGGATAATTGTGTTGGCACCTTGTGAGGTATACTAATTTTTAAGTTTAAGAACATTCCTCCTTTCTGCAAAAAGTGTTTGCCTTCTGTTTGATGGTAAGGGGTTCAACAGACTTTTCATCTTTATCCCCCTCCCAAAACAATCATAACTCAAAATGGTTTTCTTAATGGCTAACTGTATGTGAGTGGACCAAAATCTATCCAAAAAAGCATTTCTTAAATAGTGCAAAGGTTTCACAAGACTCTTTATGTCTGACGGCCCAAATTCTACTTGTTCCTGTTAAGTGTTGGAATACAATTTCAATTTTCTCTTTATCAGATAACAAATCAAAAATTCTGAAAGCTTCAAAACTTTGCAAAAAAATCTACAGGGTGAACAGAACCATTTTCAGTAAAGGGTTTGACCTCAATTTTATTGTTTCCAAGTAATGGTAATTCTGATGTTCTCAGATCAACAGCTGATATCCCCTGCTTAACTAATTGTTCCATTTTGCTTTGGCATCCCTGAATATCAGTTTGTGTCTTTTGGACCTGTAAATCCAAAGCAGAAACTTGTTGCAGTGTATGTTGTTGTTTCTGATCAATGTGTAGAACCTGTTCATTTAATGAAGTCAATTTAACTTTATTGTTTACAACCTCTTGTGTAAGTGAAGTAACATCCTCATCAATTCTAGAAACATTTTGTTGTACCTCTGCAATTTGTTGAGTGTTTGTTTCAGTAGCAGTATCTAAAACTTGAACCCTATTATTTACTTGAATTACATTGTCACTTACTGCTGAAACAGTGTTGTGAATTGACTTAATGGAGTCAGCTGAAGTGGATACAAAATGTTGTAGGTCAGCTGATATTTTAGCAATTGTGGAATCTTGTGTGTCAATTCTAGGTACAATTTCTTTTTGAAAATTATCCAATTTGTTGCTTAAAATGTTTGAATTTTTATAACATGTGTCCCTAACTGAATAAAGTTGGATATTAAAATCTTCCAGTTGTGTTTCAACCTTATCTGCATGGCTGTTAAATGTCTGTAACATTTCAGTGCGGTGTTCTTGAAACTTGTTTGTGAATTCTGTCCTATTTGCCTCACACCTCTCTTCAGAATTTGCTAAACTCTTTTCAAGACTTGATATTTTGCCCCCCATGCGTGTTTCAAGAGAATTTGTTTGGGCTGTGAAAGCTTGTGTGAGTTTCTGTTCCAAAGATATGCATGAATTGTTGAGGGTGGTTCTGAAATTTGATTCTAGTTGTTTCAAATCTTTATTTTGTTGTTCCAACTTATCATTGAATTCAACCTTGTGTTTATCTAATTTATTATTTAGAGTATGAAATTCTTCTTTGTGCTGATCCAGTTTACTAGTAATCTCTTGTTTCAATTGTTGGGAATCTTGTTTCTGTTCAGCGAATTGATTATTAAGAAGTTTGAAGTCTTGTTTTGCTCATCGAATTTTCGTGTAAGTGCCTGAAACAGAGATGCAATGTCCATAGGAGGGCTTGTAAGTACTGATTGTACATTACCAATAATGTTTTCAGGTGATGGTTGAGTAAGCTGCTGTGTTTCAGGTGGGTTATTACCACCATTATTTCCTTCAGGATATCCTGTAAAATCGCTCTCAGAGGTTGTGTGTGAGGTAGCACTATGGCAATTGGGATCATAACTACTGAGTGGATTAAACTGTTGCACTGCTGTAGTGTCCTCTATATCAGATTCATCTGAATGCAATAGAGGAAGATCAGTACCCGAATTAGGTGTCAAGCCTGCAAGCGGTTTCTGCTAAATGTGCAACTTGTAGAGGGTGGGGTAGCTGATTATTATTTATAAGCTCCTCCTGAACAGGGATAGTATCAGTAGTAGACTGCAGGGAATGCTCAGAAGGATTACTTGTGTCATTGACCTCAAATTGAGGTTGACTATTAAAATGTTCATCAGTCTGTGATGCAGACTGTGAACTTGGAACATCCGGTTGTTGTGCCATATCTATTAAGCTCCTAGATCTGGTTAGCATAGAATGAGTTCTCATATCTCCCCCCTCCCTTATACAAGACACTAAACTTCTAACAGGTTTTTCATCATTAGATGCCATAGTTGAAATAATAATAAAGGAATACTACCAAAGAAAACAATATTAAAGGAATTGAATTGAATACCACAAAAACAAAATTATCACAATTCGGTATAGCAGAATATCAGCAAACAGCTGATCTCAAAATTTCAAAGTTCAATGCTTAAATGTAAATAAGAACACCAAAAAAATTAAAAATAGAAATTCCCCAAAACACAAGAAGAAATAAAAATAATGTATAAAACTAATGAATACACAAGAATATTATTAACTCCCACTGAAAACAAAACACAGTAAAAATCGAAGTATCCACATGTAAACACAGCAAAGACAATCACTGAAGCAGATGGTAAACACAGGTATAGAAAAAATATCTTTGTTATGTAGTATGTTTCAACAAATCGTCGGCAAAGATGTACAATCTCGGTAGTAGTAAACTCTTTGAGTTGCATACAACAACAGCTGATCGGAGGTGTACAGAAAAACAGCTGATCGAAGTTACATATCAACGTAAGGTTCCAAAACACTGTTAATTCACTCGTAGACACGAAAAAAAATGAAAAGCCAGGTAAAATTAGGCTGATAGGTAACATAGATTACCCCAAAGTCTTGTCACTCAGTAAAATCGAGCACAAGTTTGCCATCGTAATGGCATAAATAATAGTAAAAATGCGGTTACTGTGTTTGTAACCTTTGAACAATATCATAAGATATTTTGGTCAACTATTGATGGAAGTTTGATGATTCTATGCAGCACGAAAAAGAAGGAAGAAACTGCATAGATGATAGGAAAGAGTGCTCCCGGCAGGCCTAAACTGTCGCCAAAGTCTAGGATGGAGCGGCCCGATGTCAGATGAAGAGTAATTTTACTTAACTTGTGCAGGCTCGCAATCCGTAGTCGGCGTGATGAACGGAGCGAAGTGGTGTGGCGAATACCGCGACGTCCGAGCCCCTGGACCCACTGGTCAGCACTTCGGATGAAGTGAGAGAGGCGTAGTCGGCTGCGAAGTCTGCAAGTAGGTTTGAAGCTGTGGTTGTGTGGCGTCGTTGGTGTGGTCAGGTCGGCTGCTCTCGGTCCGCCCAGGTCGATGTAGGTTTCGGAAGATGATGTTATGCCCAGTTAGGGCCACTTGTAACACGTTGGTCGGCTAATTCTCTCCACAGTTTGAAATTCACAAACACTAGCCTTAAAGTCCCATGTAAGGACAAAACCGATACCGGGGTTGTAGTATCGCTTATGTGCCTTAACTTACTCTCTTGTCGACTAACAGTTCTCTTTAAAACTCGTTAAATAATTTGGATTTGACCATGTAGCCAAAGTAACTCAACTGAATGCTCAGGTCGCCACTATATTCGTTACCCCCGAATATAGAAAAGGGTTCTATGCTAACAACTGAAGCACACAAAGTCACTTTTAGAAAACTTCAAGGTTTTATTCTTCAAAATCAAAAGTTCAAAATTGCATTTACAGTTGAGCAGGCATATCGAACACTCGTTCCACAAGTTTGCAGATTGTGAAGAGAAACTACCGACCGACCCCTTTGCAATGTTTACAAGTTCATGGTGAGTAAACAGAGCCACGCCCCAATCATGATGGCCGAACCCGGTAGTGCCAACTGAAGAACTGAGCTACCAACATAAAGTCGGAGTTGCCAACCTACCAACGCACACACGCTTAACCATCTTAGTAGCACGACTTCAAACCCGGAAAAGAGACGCCTGAGTCGCCACCGCGTCCTGTGATTTATACCTTCGCTGACGTCAGAGCCAAAACACAACTTTCTGCTAACACCTAGGCGATCTAGGCCTGAAATATCTCAGTAACTAAACAGTTATCCAAAACTTTAAGTGTGGCAGTGTTTCGACATATTTAATTGTGAAATAATGGATATTTAGTGAATAATTTTAAGCAACTGGTTTAAAAGTTGTAAGTGTAGGAGCGAACTATTTCTCTACTCTGGGGAAGTACTTTTGTTCTCGAAACTTCTACATTTCGTCATATTATTAACGCCACAATTTACATAAATGTTATTACTGTCACTGTGTTCTACAAAAATTCCCGAGTTTATTGGTGTAACTTTATTAAAATTGGTGCAGGGAAAGTTTAACTACGACGTAACCAAAGTGTGATTTCAGTTTTAATCTTATAACTTTATTTCTATTAGTTTTATCGCAAATCTAAAATTACCATGAGATTCTCTGAATTTGATTACGTATTCTGAAAGTTGTCTCATCTCTGTATCTACTTTAGATCGGTCGAAATTAATTTCTAAATTGACCTCATGGTCGTGATGAAAAATAAATTTTAAGGTCTTTATAAAATCGGTTCTATTGACTGGAATTACTTGAAATAATTATATGTTATATTAGATTTTTAGGTCTTCCCGGAAATCTACTTTTTATTTCGAATGTTCTCTAGGATTTTGAGATAAAAAATTATTAAAAGTGAAGTGCATCTGACGAAGTATAAAAATTGATTTAAGTTATTTAAACGTTCAGAAACTACGAAATTTTAGTGAATTTATATTTTAATTGCCTTGTCACTTTATTAAAATTACTTTATTTGGTTCGAAAGTGTGTTAAAACAGTGAAATACTAAATATTAGGAATTGCTTGTGTATTAAACTGGATTATTTTGGATTATCATATTTAAGGTTAGTAAAAGGTGTTAATATCATTACAGAAAGTTACTTTAGTTGGTTTATTTGCTATTAAGTTACTTTATTCTCCTAAATTGGTTTAAAATGACAAAATGTTCCCCAGTTAGAAGTTCATAATTACAAAGTTGGATTACTGATGATTATGTAATTTTCAGTTGTTTTAAAGTTTATTTATTATCGTTCAAAGTTTGTATTCGGCATTTAGTAACTACTGAAAGTCTTTACTGCATTCAAATTGGTTTAGAAACTTCAAAGTTAACCTATATCAAAATCTATTATTTGAAATTGCATTTGTGGGATTTAAGCTACTCCCTCCCAAACTGATGTTTTTCTTTTTGTTATCAAAGGTTTATTTAGAGCATTTATTTACCTATGGATGACTTTATTATTCCTAAAGGGTTTTATTTAGTGTGTTTGGTTACGGTATCTCTATGCTATACAAAGCTTTACTCCCATAACCTAAACATGAAATGAAAACTATCTTCTACTACAGAGTAACCTTTCCCCCTAATACCTAAAGGTGAGAGGCTAGAATTTAACTAAAATTCTAAGATGCTTACATGCCCCCCGAAGATTGAAGTTATTTTCCCAAGAAAACTAACTGAACATCTTGAAAAATAAAAGAAAAATTTAAAATCCCAAAAGAAAATGAACTATCGCTTGTTGGTTCGGTTCTTTCTCTCCACCATTCATACTCAAAAGCAAAAATTTATTTTAACAATCTCAAAAACTTTAACTTTCACTCACGCCATTATTACAAAAATTCTCAAAAACTCATTCATTCTTAAAAGGATCAATATTGATGAAAAATTATGATCAAATAGCAAAAAAAATGTAAAATATGAAATATTAAATGATCACAAAATTATAAACATATGTGTTCTCACAAACTTATAAAAATATCAAACCAATTGTTAGAATACAAAACATAAATAGTATAAATGTACATTACACAAATTACATTGAAATATATTTACACAAAAGATATCAAATTTGTTTTCAAAAAAAATCCAATAATGTGTATAATTTTACAAACATTGAAATGAAATTTGTGGTATCTTATAAACAATTGTATTATGCAATTCCATGTAGGAAAGTCCTTCGTTTTATGAACGTCTCTGTTTTTACCATTGTATTGATTTTGTTTAGGCCTCAAAACTACCACTTTCCCTTTCACACTTTAACCCTTCATTACCAAACTCCCTAAATGGGTGAAAACCCAAGTCCTGTAACGGTTGCAGACTTTAAGGCTCGCAAAATTATATAAACCAATAGCCTTATGGCTAGAACTGCCGAGTAACGTCCATCATCCCCGGTTCCTGACGCAGCAGGAGAAGCCTGGGGAACTCGGTCAGCTAGCTGGTCTGTGAAAGATACAAAACAGAAAACCATAGGGAATGAGTGGTGGCCAAATTATTCTTAATCACTAACCTATGCATATACAAGAAAAATATAAAAGTAAAATACAAAAGAATACAAAAAACATAGCAATTACAATAATGTTCCCACAAGTTTTGGGAAATGGGACAAGAAATAATAAACTTCCTTAGCAAAAATAATTAGACATAGTAAATGAAATGTAAGAAAAATTACAAGTTATAAATATACCCATAAGTAAACAAATGAAATATTTACAATCCCTGCTGCATTTTTCTGCCTCAGTATAAAACACAGTAAAAGACATTCTAGAAATATACACACTGTTCATGGTCCATGCCAAGTTATTGTATAATTTAATTTAACTAAGTTGATTATCATCATAATAAGGATTATTAATTAAAGTAGTCATTTACAAAATATAGTTCCCAAAATGAATCTAAAACATCCTAAGAATGTATAGGGGTAAATCATAAGTTATAAGGAAACGTAGTTTCCAAGCAGCAGTACACTGCTGTGTAAAAAGAGTGTATTTATGTCGTATATGTATGTATGGAACGTTACAAAAGATCTCTTATGTTAAAGTATCACAACACTAGTTGTGTTCACCAGTACACTGGTGCAAAAAAGTCACATATCCTTTATAAATATTATAACAACTTATTCTGCAAAAGAGGTAGGTCCTAGTTATGTGTGCTTATAATGGGGTGTGTGTCCCCTGGACCAAATATCTCAGAATAATGTCACAAGAAAAGTTGTATACTCAAATCAGTTATAGTTTATGAAAGTTAGTTCAAGTGTTATAGTTTATTGATAATAAAGAACATTACTCTCAAAATCTGATTGCTTAAGGCCACTATGAAGTGCCTAAGGTGCAACAAAGCACAAAAAATCCTCAACCTAAGTTGGGTAAATAAGACAAAGCGAAGAAAGTGTTACTTAAAGTAGGAAAATGTATAGGAAAGTTTATTATAAAAAGTTTGCTTAGAGTGGTTTATTTTTACTATAAAAATATTTGAAAGTATGTGTGTATCCTCATCACATTACTAACATCATTCAACCTTCTTAGTGTACAAGACAATAGGAATTGCCATCCCAAAACCGTTCTACGGTACATAGATAAACACTTAAGACAGTACATAACTTCCAAAATAGCTTTCAATTCATTCTTCCGCAACAAGAATGTAAACTCACATCAGTTTTAATATCATATCTCCAAGATTCCATTATGTGTAACAAACTTGGTCATTTCCGCTTTTGTCTCTATAGTGTGTTAACTGCTCATGTTTCCTATATATATATGTATTGTGTATGAGATTGTGTAACTATATGAAATAACAATGACGCCTTATTTTGGTATTTGAGGTCATCCCTAGGTGATGCCTAATGTGTTTTTAATATAGGAGGTCGCCCTGTTTTGTTACACTGATACATAATAATAACAATAATGATGATGGGTGGAAATGCAATTAATAATTATGGGATTCGCAGGTGAGTCTCCGATTCCTGGCCCTAATAATAAATATGGGATTCGCAGGCAGGACTCTATTTCCTGGCCCTATTAATAAAATAATAATAATGCATTCCCCCAAAATAGTACCTTCTTCTCTTCCAGCCTCCCCCAAAAAATATAGGAAAACATGTTATATCTCCACCTCTACTTTAACTAGAGCATCAACTTCCTTACTTGTACCAACAACTTTATCTCTTCGACAATTCATCTCAACATCCATAAGTTCCACCCTTGGTGTCTCAGAAATCCTATCCAATCTAATCTGGTGTATGACTTCCCAAGGTAGATGTTCAAATATTATTAGATGAAAGTACTCATTAGAAAAGTAGAGAGTTGGCAAATCTTCTGGCCCTAATACCATTTCAAAAGTCAAACTCAGCTGAGCAATGAACTCAGATATACAAATACAAAAAATCCCAAAATAAAGTAGAAAAATATTAAAAATGGCAGGAATTGTCTTACATATCCTCAAAAGGTAGGATAATTGTGTTGGCACCTTGTGAGGTATACTAATTTTAAGTTTAAGAACATTCCTCCTTTCTGCAAAAAGTGTTTGCCTTCTGTTTGATGGTAAGGGGTTCAACAGACTTTTCATCTTTATCCCCCTCCCAAAACAATCATACTCAAAATGGTTTTCTTAATGGCGAACTGTATGTGAGTGGACCAAAATCTATCCAAAAAGCATTTCTTAAATAGTGCAAAGGTTTCACAAGACTCTTTATGTCTGACGGCCCAAATTCTACTTGTTCCTGTTAAGTGTTGGAATACAATTTCAATTTTCTCTTTATCAGATAACAAATCAAAAATTCTGAAAGCTTCAAAACTTTGCAAAAAATCTACAGGGTGAACAGAACCATTTTCAGTAAAGGGTTTGACCTCAATTTTATTGTTTCCAAGTAATGGTAATTCTGATGTTCTCAGATCAACAGCTGATATCCCCTGCTTAACTAATTGTTCCATTTTGCTTTGGCATCCCTGAATATCAGTTTGTGTCTTTTGGACCTGTAAATCCAAAGCAGAAACTTGTTGCAGTGTATGTTGTTGTTTCTGATCAATGTGTAGAACCTGTTCATTTAATGAAGTCAATTTAACTTTATTGTTTACAACCTCTTGTGTAAGTGAAGTAACATCCTCATCAATTCTAGAAACATTTTGTTGTACCTCTGCAATTTGTTGAGTGTTTGTTTCAGTAGCAGTATCTAAAACTTGAACCCTATTATTTACTTGAATTACATTGTCACTTACTGCTGAAACAGTGTT
>CM061918.1:24793757-24813757 GCA_031002005.1 Vandiemenella viatica
GTTTTGAAATTAAAATAATATTCCATTTAATTTACTTGAATTTTCTTTAGAATTATTGGAAATTGCCAATTTTCAATAATAAATTATCTATAAATCATTAAATCAGTGATTGGTATCAATGAATGATTTTCTCAGCAAAACTGTTTAATAAAATCAATAGATCAGGATTATCAATCAAGGTGATAAATCAACAGTGAATCTTTCCTTTACAATAGCGATCAAATCAAAATAAATTTAAGTCTATATGTGAATGATTGCATGTAATTGGCATAGTTAACTAAATTAATACATGATACAAACAAGGAAATAATTCTTAAAATTTACCATAATTTATTGCACCACTGGCCTCTATTGGTAATATTGGCTTACACTTCTAAATTCATTGGCTAATTCTACTAACCAAAGCTTTGATTCTATTCCCATAAGATAACAATATAAATTTTTCTACAAGGCGTTGGCTAAATAATTACAAAATAAACAGTTAGCATCCATTCTTAAATAAGAACTGGTTATGTTAATCAAAATCTAAGATATCTACAGTATGTGCATAGGCAAAAATAATAAATCAAAATGATTAATATTATAAATACATAAGGATTACAAAAACATTACTGGTTCTGACAACTTGTTCTGCCTGAATCATCACAATATCTCATAAAATCAATCCAATTGGGAATGGAGGGGTTGCACCTCTGAGTAAGTTGTTTTTATCATTGTTAGATACCTAGTGTAAGGAACTAGACCGATACCGGGGTTGTAGTATCGCCTAAGTGCCTTAACTTACACTCTTGTCGACTAACAGTTCTCTTAAAAACTCGGTAAATAATTTGGATTTGACCATGTAGCCAAGGTAACTCAACTGAATGCTCAGGTCGCCACTATATTCGTTACCCACGAATATAGAAAAGAGTTCTATGCTAACAACTGAAGCACACAAAGTCACTTTTAGAAAACTTCAAGGTTTTATTCTTCAAAATCAAAAGTTCAAAATTGCATTTACAGTTGAGCAGGCATATCGAACACTCGTTCCACAAGTTTGCAGATTGTGAAGAGAAACTACCGACCGAAACCCCTTTAGTAAAGTTACAAGTTCATGGTGAGTAAACAGAGCCACGCCCCAATCATGATGGCCGAACCCGGTAGTGCCAACTGAAAAACTGAGCTACCAACATAAGTCGGAGTTGCCAACCTACCAACGCACACACGCTTAAATCATCTTGTTAGCACGACTTCAAACCCGGAAAAGACGCTGAGTCAAAATGGCTTCCCAATTTATACCCTCGCTGACGTCAGAGCCAAAATACAAGTTTCTACTGGCGCCTAGGCGATCTAGGCCTGAAATATCTCAGTAACTAAACTGTTATCCAAAACTTTAAGTGTGGCAGTGTTTCGACATATTTAATTGTGAAATAATGGATATTTAGTGAATAATTTTAGGCAACTGGTTTAAAAGTTGTAAGGGTAGGAGTGAACTATTTCTCTACTTTGGGGAACTACTATTGTTCTGGAAACTTCTACATTTCGTCATTTTATTAATGCTACAATTTACATAAATGTTATTACCGTCACTGTGTTCTACAAAAATTCCTGATTTTATTGGTGTAACTTTTATTAAGATTGGTGTACGGAAAGTTTACTTACGACGTAATCAAGGTGTGATTTCAGTTTTAATTTTATAACTTTATTTCTATTAGTTTTATCGCAAATCTAAAATTACCATGAGATTCTCTGAATAAAAATACATATTCTGAAAGTTGTTTCATCTCTGTATCTACTTTAGATCGGTTGAAATTTATTTCTAAGTTGACCTCATGGTCGTGATGAAAACTAAATTTTAAGGTCTTTATAAAATCGGTTCTATTGACTGGAATTACTTGAAATAATTATATGTTATATTAGATTTTTAGTTCTTTCCGGAAATCTACTTTTTATTTCGGAGGTCCTCTAGGATTTTGAGATAAAAATTATTAGAAGTGAAGTGCATCTGACGAAGTATAAACAAATTGATTTAAGTTATTTAAACGTTCAAAAACTACGAAATTTTAGTGAATTTATATTTTAATTGCCTGATTACTTCATTAAAATTACTTTATTTGGTTCGAAAGTGTGTTAAAACAGTGAAATGCCAAATATTATAAATTACTTGTGCACTGAACTAGATTATTATGGATTATCATATCAAAGGTTAGTAAAAGGTGTTAATATCATTACAGAAAGTTACTTTAGTTGGTTTATTTGCTATTAAGTTACTTTCTTGCTCGTTAATTGATCTAAAAATGGCAAAATGCTTCCACAGTAGAAATTCTTAAGTCCAAGGTAGTATTATTACTGATTATTTAATTTTCCGTTGATTAAAAGCTTGTTTATCATTATTCAAAGTTTATATTCGGCATTTAGTAACTACTGAAGGTCTTTACTGCATTCAAATTGGTTTATAAACTGCAAAGTTAACTTATTTCAAAATCTTTTATGTGAAATTGAATTTGGGGGATTTAAGCTACTCCCTCCCAAACTGATGTTTTCTTTTTGTTATCAAAGGTTTATTTAGAGCATTTATTTAATTATGGATACATTTATTATCCCTAAAGGGTTTTATTTTAGTGTGATTGGTTATTGTGTCTCTTGTGCTACATAAAGCTTTACTCCCATAACCTCTACATGAACTGAAAACTGTCTTCTACTACAGAGTAAACTTTCCCTTAATGTCTAAAGGTGAGAGGCTAGAATTTACTAAAATTCTAAGATGCTTACATGCCCCCCGAAGATTGAAGTTATTTTCCAAGAAAACTAACTGAACATCTTGAAAAATAAAAGAAAAAATTAAATTCCCCAAATGAAATGAATTATACTCCCAAAATCTAACTATCGCTTGTCGGTTCGGTTTTCTCTCCACCATTCATACAGCAAAAATATTATTGTTTTAACAATTTCAAAAAAAATCTTAAGTTTCACTCACAAAATTATTACAGAATTCTCAAAAACTCATTCATTCTCAAAATATCAACAAAATTATTAAATGTCATACAAGTTATGACCCAATAGAAAAAATGTGAAATATCAGATTATCACAAAATTATAAACATGTGTGTTATAATCAATCACAAAATATCAAACAAATTATCAAAATACAAAAAACATTAAAGTGGTATAAATGCACATTACACCATTTACATTGAAATATATTTACACAAGAGATATCAAATTTATCTTCAAAAAAAAAACCAAGAATGTGAAATATTTTACAAACATTGAAATGAAATTTGTAGTATTTTACCAACAATTGTATTGTACAATTCCATGTAGGAAAGTCCTTCGTTTTATAAACGTCTCTATTTTTAACATTGTATTGATTTATAATGGCCTTAAATCTATCACTTTCCCATTACACTTTTTGTCACAGAACTCCCTAAATGGGTGAAAACCCAAGTCCTGAAACGGGCGCAGACTTTAAGGCTCGCAAAATTTATATAAACCAATAGCCTTAGCTAGAACTGCCGAGCAATGTCCATCATCCCCGGTTCCTGACGCAGCAGGAGAAGCCTGGGGAACTCGGTCAGCTAGCTGGTCTGTGAAAGATACAAAACAGAAAACCATAGGGAATGAGTGGAGGCCAAATTATTCTTAATCACTAACCTATGCATATACAAGAAAAATATGAAAGTAAAATACAAAAGAATACAAAAACATAGCAAATACCGTAATGTTCCCACAAGTTGTAGGGAAGTGAAACAAGAAATAATAATCTTCCTTAGTAAAGGATAGCAAAATTTCAAGTTATAAATATACACATAAGTAAACAACGTTACAATAAGTAATTCCAAAGAAAAATATAAAGAAAGGTATACCAGAAAAATACAAACATATACATATCAAATTAAAACATAGGAAAATGAACTTGGTCCAAGCCAAGTTATATATTACTTAAATCTACAGAAGTGATTACAATAATTGGAAATATTATTTAAAGTAGTCATTTACAAAATATAGTCCCCAAATAAATCTAAAACATCCTAAGAATGTATGGGGTTAAACTGTAATCCATAAGGAAACGTAGTTTCCAAGCAGCAGTACACTGCTGTGTAAAATGAGTGTGTAGATGTGTAGTGTATGTTTGAAACGTTTCAAAAGATCTGTCATGTTAAAGTATCACAACACTAGTTGTGTCCACCAGTACACTGGTGCAAAAATGTCACATATCATTTACAATAGGTATATTTTCCTCAAGTTATGCAAAAGAAGTAGGTCCTAGTAGTGTGTACTCATGATGGGGTCTCTGTCCCCTGGACCAAATATCTAATAATAATGTCAGAAGAAAAGGTTGTATACCCAAAGCAATTATAGTTTATGAAAGTTTGTTCAAGTGTTATCGTGTATTGTTAATAATGAACCTTACTTTCAAAATTCTGTTATCATCATAGTATGTATAGTTATTAGTTATAAAGTAAATCCCCATAACAAGAGTATTAAAAGAGTGTATAGGGTAATATCTTGTAACAGCAGTCCAGTGCTGTGTAAAATGAAAGTATAAAAGTAGTGTAATCGCAGCATAGTTGCGTGGAACCAGTATAGTGGTTTATAAGTCCAAATAGTGTAACGAATCAGTATGTCAATAGAGTTCACTCCAGTGTTGGAGGTGGTGTACAACCAACTAAGTTATCAATGTATAACGTATCAATGTATGTATGGAAGAAGGGTAGAGTAGAGGAAGAAGTCAAGAAGGAAAGAGATAGCTGAGGATATTAGTAGATTAAAAAAAAATTCCAAACATTACTGCTACTGGGAATCCCCCGAGAAAAAAAAATCACGACCATTGCATGCAAAAAAATTGCAATGTCGGCATATCCGGCGGAAATAGCACAACCACCCGTAAGAGGAACAACCTCCTTTGGTGTATGTCCTCTTCATTGACTACGAAAATAAGAGACAGGTAGAAGGTTAGGGAGATTCAGTGCAGTCTATTTCAAAGGATAAAGATAAATGTGTCTGTTTAGATAAGATACCACACTCCCCAGCTGAAAGCCCGAAAGGAGTGGGTTTAGGTAATGCCCAGGCATGGTATGTGATGCCCCCCGAAAACCCACTGAGGCCCCAACCCAATGGGGAGAGCTTAAGCTCCACTATCCTCTAGGTTGGAAAAACAGAAACTTGCTGGCCAGCCAAGCTTTGTTGAAAGAATAAGAGGTGGCTGAGAGTAGCCGATAGGAAAGAAAGAAAGATGAGACTGCCCCAAAGATTAGAAGAAGCAAAGACAGTCACAGCTGGGGACCTCGTGGGCGCCAACCACGCATGCAAGGTGCATGTCCCTGAAGGATTAACCTTGGGTATTATCTACATTCGTACCGCCAATCTGAGCGTAAAAAGGTTTAAGTGTTGATACATGATACCTCCCTTTTAACTTATTAGTATCTGGGTGAACTAAAGTATATGTATTGACATTCTGCACATCTGTAATCTTAAATGGTCCTTCATAAAGAGGAAAAAATTTCTTTGTTTCTTCCTTAATGGCAGAAGATTTGATGTGTTTTTGGACTAATACTAAGTCGCCAATCTTGTAAGATGTGTGTGAAATTGTTTTGTCATGACGTATTTTACGTTCCTCAGCTTTCTTTTGTAGTTGATGTAAAGCTATCTCCAAAGACTTTTCATATGAGTTATTCTGAAGAGATGGGAATGTGATAAGCTCATTTATAACATGTGGTGGCCTTTTGCAAACATTATTTCAAAAGGCGATAAAGAAGTTGATGAATGAGGTAGTGAGTTTAAAACATCTTCAATGTGAGGAATTTGGATTGCCCAACTCTTATGATTCTCATGACAATATGTGCGAAACCATCTCCCTAGCTCGCGCATAACGCGCTCAACAGGGTTAGCCTGGGGATGATAATATGCAGTCTTAATGTTGTATCTGTAATGATTGTAAATAATCATTCCACTTAGTGCTAGCAAACTGAGGGCCATTATCTGTAAGTACCGCCTGAGGGTGTCCTACCTGAGGTATAAAATGTTGTGAGATTTTGGAAAAAATTACCTCTGTGGTGGGTCTCTTAATGGGGTATAGTTTAATGAATTTGGAAAAGACATCCATAATAACGCAGATGTATATCACTCCTCCCCTGGATCTAGGGAGTGGCCCAAATAAATCTAGTGATAACAACTGCAATGGTTTAGTAGGTATTATGGGTTGTAGTTCTCCTGCTCTTTGAACCGTATCAATCTTTATTTAATTGGCACACTTTGCAAGGTAATAAAATTCTTTTAATCCATTTTAACAAGTTAGGGTAATAAACATATGTTTTAAAATCTGAAAGCATTTTTGTGGTCCACTGTGACCATGGCTTAAATGTTGATATTTAATTAAAGCCTCCAGCAAGTGTTCTGGAATACATAATTTCCAGCAATCTGTGTAAACATTCGTACGCTGAAAAAGTACTCCATTCTTTATACAATAGTAGGAGTGTAGTTTATCAGTATTTTCTACTTGTAGTAACTTTTCTTTTATCATTTTAAGGGTTGGATCTTTATCCTGCTCTTGTTGCATGGTCTTTAATGCATTTCTAATCTCTTTCTCAAAAGGAACCTGTCGAAGGTAACAAATGTGTGGACCATCAGTACCAAGTTTGGTATCTTGTATAGTATCCAAGCCTTCTGGCAGGCGAGATAGGGCATCAGCAATAATATTTTGTTGGCCAGGTATGTACCTTATCTCATATGAGAATTCTTGCAACAACAAAGTCCATCTAGTTAGTCTGCCAGGTAGTAGTGTGCACTTGTGAAGAAAGGACAAAGCTTTGTGGTCAGTGTAAATAATAACTTTCCTCCCTAACAACAAATATCGAAAACGTTGGAAAGTCCAAACTGCGGCAAGAGCCTCTTTCTGAGTAATTGAATAATTACGTTCAGCTTTATTCAAAAGTCTGCTTGCAAAAGCAATGGTCTGTTTCTGAGGGCCTTCCTCCGTCTCTACTTCCTGAAAAATTTCAACACCAAGGCCATAGTCAGACGAATCTGTGGCAATGCAAATGGGTAAATCCCAGTTTGGTGAGTGTAAGGTGATATTTTGTAACAAAGCTTGTTTAATCTTATTGAAGTCCTGTTCGCAATCTTGCGTCCATTTCCAAGTGGAGTTTTGTTTACATAAAATCTGGAAATGTTGACTGTTTAGTGCTTGATTTGGGACAAATTTCCTGTAGTAACCACACAATCCTAAAAAACTTTTAAGCTGGGTCCTGTTCTGTGGTCTAGGGAAGTTTTTTATTGCTGCAAGTTTATCTGGTGAGGGTTTGATTCCTTGTGGGGTGATGACATGTCCTAAAAATTCAATCTGTGAAGTTAGGAAAATACACTTTTTTAATTTCACTGTCATTCCCCTCTTCCGAAGAGCAGTGAGTACCTCTGTTAAAGTATCCCAATGTTCCTGAATTGTCTCACTTGCAATTAGGATGTCATCGACATAGACATGTACTTTCTTTAACAATTCAGGGCCTAGAACCTTATCTAGGGCACGTATAAAATTGGCCACGGCATTATTTAAACCAAATGGTAGCACCTTAAAGTGGTAAGATCTACCCTGATATAGAAAAGCTGTATACTCTCTAGAATCTGGTGCAATGGGCACTTGCCAGTAAGAACATGTTAAATCAAGGCTTGTTAAAAACTTTTTCCCATAAAAATTGTGGAGTATCTCATCGATAGGCAACGGATGATCCCTTTCAGTCTGTAAATGTTTATTCAAAGTTCTAGCATCCAAAACTAGTCTAACTGTTTGATCAGACTTGATAACCACTACGAGAGGGTTGTTGTAAGGGCTATGTGACCTCTCTATAATCCCCCATTGGAGCATCCGGTTGATCTCGTCTTCTACCATCTGCCGTTTCGCGATGGGAATAGGGTATGGTTTTACAAAGAATGGCTGTGTACAGGAAACCTGAAAATGGCATTGGTAGTTTTGTATTAAACCCGGTTGATCGTTGAAGACATCTGAAAACTCGTCAATTAACTGCACTAACTTATGTTTATGTTGTGAGTTTACATCTTTAGTGACTTTTTCAAGAATATCTTCTCCTTCCCTAATACTCAATTTATCAACCCAGAAATTTACTACCTTGCTATGAAATAAAGGCTCTGTATCCATATTAACTGCTACATTCTTGTATAAAATTTTCACTGAAGGTGAATGTATCTGTTTCCATCCCTTTACCAACTGAACTGATAACCGTTTATCGTCCAATGAAAAGACTAATGTATTCTTGGCGCAGTCTAGAGTAGCTGCTGTGTGGCAAAGCCAATCAATGCCAAAAATACACTGAGGCTGAAGGCCTGGTATCACATAAACTCTTAAATCAAATGGGACATTCATAATAGTGCCTTCGAGTAAAGCCTGAATTTTAATTGTCTTGCTTTTCCTACCAGTTGCCGTAATGGCTGTCATTTGGGGTACTTCATAATAAGGTACAGGTTTAATTGCATTTAATGTATTGAAAAGCTCTTCAGAAATACAGGAAAGTTCAGCTCCAGTATCGAGGAGCACCTCTAAGTTTAATCCCTGTACCAAAATTGGTAAAATGGGTACCTGCACCAAATCATCCTCATCATTACTTAAATTATTTTCATGGAGCAAATCCTCCCTAGGATTGTTATGGAACATGGTGAATACTCCTGGTGTGTGATGTGGTCCTGCAATTATTTTCGCCTCTGTTTGGACCAAGACATTGGCAGAACTTAGTTTTTTGGCTGCCTACTGTCTTCTTCGCAGTGAATTATTGCTTCTGTAGTATCAAACTGAGGTGAATCACTGCGGCTTTGTGATCTGTTGTTGTTATTGTTATTACCCCTCCCGCGGCCTCTACCTCTAAAGAAACCACGAATGTATTTTCCTCTATTAGAATTTTGAGAAGTTTTTTGTTGTCCTCCATTGGGAGGTTGAGCATCAAGATTATCAGATGAAGGTTTGCTATCAAACTTTTTATTGCCTTCTTGTTGAGGAGGTCTATTCTTATTTTCTTGGAATGTTTGTGTGTTTGTGTTCCTATCCTTATAGTCATTTGATTGTTCCAATAACGGCGTTGGTTAGTAGGGTGGTAATTACGAGTTGCCTGTTGCATATCCAGTTGTGTAAAGTCTTTTCTGCAGCATCAATAGTATTGATACCCAATAACGCAAAGGAATTCTGTACTTCAACAGGTAATCTCCCCAAAATATGCTTAACCAACTCTTCCTCTGGGATAGGTATTGATAGGTGGCAGGCTTTGGCAACTTCAGTGAGAAAGAAGTCTGTCATTGTGACATTACTGTCTGACCGGTAGAAAGGGCCTGTTGAAATGGTTTTCTTAATGGCGAACTGTATGTGTGTGGACCAAAATCTATCTAGAAAACATTTCTTAAACTGTGAAAAGGTGTCACATGACTCTTTATGTCTTACAGCCCAAATCCTACTCGTGCCAGTTAAGTGTTGGAACACTATTTCAATTTTCTCTTTATCTGACAGCAAATCAAAAACTCTAAAAGCTTCAAAGCTCTGTAAGAAATCGACAGGATGGACAGACCCATTTTCAGTGAAAGGCTTAACCTCAATTTTATTGTTTCCAAGTAAAGGAAATTCTGATGTTCTCAGATCAACAGCTGTTATTCCTTGCTTAACTAATTGTTCCACCTTGCTTTGACAACCCTGAATATCTGTTTGTGCTTTTTGTACTTGCAAATCCAAAATGGAGACATGTTGCAGTGTTTGTTGTTGTTTCTGATCAATGTTGAGGACCTGTTCATTGAATGATGTCAACTGGACTTTACTATTTACAACTTCCTGTGTAAGGGAGGTAACATCCTCATCTATTCTAGAGACATTCTGTTGTACCTCTGCAATTTGTTGAGTATTTGTCTCAGTAGTGGTAGTCAGAACCTGCACTTTATTATTTACTTGAATCACATTATCACTTACAGCAGAAACGGTGTTGTGAATCGATTTAATGGAGTCAGTTGAAGTGGATACAAATTGTTTTAGATCAGCTGAAATTTTAGCAATTGTAGAATCTTGTGTATCAATCCTAGGTACAATTTCCTTTTGAAAATTAGTCAATTGATTACTTAGAACAGTGGAATTTTTATAGCATGCGTCACTGACAGAATGAAGTTTAATATGAACATCTTCAAGTTGGGTTTCTACTTTATGTGCATATGTGTTGTATGTATCCAACATCTCAGTGCGGTGTTCTTGTAACTGTTTTGTAAAGTCTTGTTTATTGGCCTCACACGTCTCTTCAGCTTGGGTTAATCTCTTTTCTAGAGACTGTGTTTGTTGTGTGAAAGTTTGTGTTAGTTTTTGTTCCAAAGATTTGTACGAATTGTTGAGGGTGGTTCTGAAACTTGATTCTAGTTGTTTCAAATCTTTATTGAATTCATCCTTGTGTTTATCAAATTTTTTATGAAGAGTATGAAATTCTTCTTTATGTTTATCAAGTTTACTATTGATTTCGTCTTTGTGTGTATCAAATTTCCCATGAAGAGTATGGAATTCTTCTTTATGTTTATCAAGTTTAGTATCAAGATGTTTGAAATTCTGTTGAAAATCTTGTTTTTGTTAGGTAAACTTATTATCAAGTCGTTGAAAAAGTGTGTCGATCCAACTGCACTCTGTTGGTATAGTGCTTCAGTTGTCTGAGTATCCCTTACCGTGGAGTGAGATGTAGATGGTATATCACCAATTGTGGTTTCAGGTGGTGGATGAGTAGTAGTTTGTGTTTCAGGTGTGCAGTTATCCCCATTATTCCAACCCAGCAAATCGCTCTCAGATGTAGTGTGTGAGCCACCACTGTGTAGGTTAGTCTCAGAATCATGTAATAATTCAGACTGTTGCAATTGTGAATTGTCTTCTACCTCAGATTCATCTGAATGGAATATAGGAAGATCAGTACTAGAAACAGGAGTCAAGTTTGCAATTCTTTCCGCTAAATGAGCAGCTTGTATAGGATGGGGTTGCTGAGTATTATGTATAAGCTCCTCCTGAACAGGAATAGTATCAGTAGTTGACTGAAGTGAAGTATCAGAAGTATTGCCAGTCTCATTAACATCGAGTTGCAATTGATTACAAACATGTTCATCAGTCTGTGAAGCAGTCTGCGAACCTGGAACATGAGGTTGTTGTGTCATATTTATTAACCTCCTAGCTCTGGTTTGCATAGAATGAATTCTCATATCTCCCCCCTCCCCATTACCAGTTACTAAGCTTCTAACAGGTTTGTCATCATTTGATGCCATAGTTACAATAATAATAAAGAAATACTACCAAAGAAAACAATATTAAAGGAATTTGGTTGAATAATACCCAAAAAAAAAATATCACAAATCGGTACAGCAGAATATCAGCAAACAGCTGATCTCAAAATTTCAAAGTTCGACGCTTGAATGTAAACAAGAACACAAATAAAATAAAAATAGAAATTCCCAAAACACAAGAAAGAAATAAAAATAATGAACACACAAGAATAGTATTAATTCCCACTGAAAACAAAACACAGTAAAAATCGAAGTATCCACATGTAAACACAGCAAAGACAATCACTGAATCAGATGGTAAACACAGGTATAGAAAAGAAAAAAAAAAAATCTTTGCTATGCAGTATGTCTCAGCAAATCGCCGGCAAATATGTACAATCTCTGTAGTAGTAAACTCTTTGAGTTGCATACAACAACCTCTGATCGGAGGTCTGCCCAAAAAACAGCTGTTCGAAGTTACATACCAACATAAAGTTCCAAAACACTGTTAATTCACTCGTAGAAGAAAAAATGAAAAGCCAGGTAAAATTAGGCTGATAGGTAAAATAGATAACCCCAAAGTTTTATCACTCAGTATAATCGAGCACAAGTTTGCCACCGTAATGGCACAAATAGTAGTAAAAATGCGGTTACTGTGATTGTAACCTTTGAACAATATCATTCAATATTTTGGTCAACTATTGATGGAAGTGTGATGTTTCTATGCAGCACAAAAAGGAAAAGAAGAAACCGCATAGATGATAGAAAAGAAATGCTCCCGGCAGGCCTAAACTGTCGCCAAAGGTTAGGTGGAGCGGCCCGAAGTTGAATGATGAAAAATGTTACTTTAAACCTTTAGCAGTCTAGATGTCCGTAGTCGGCGTGATGAAACAGGAGCGATGCTGTGTGGCGAATACAGCGACGTCCGCCTCCTCTGGACCCTCAGGTCAGCACTTCAGAAGTGAGAGAGGTGAAGTTCGACATCCAGGTCAGCATGTAGGTTTGAAGTGTGGTTGTGTGGCGTCGTTGATGTAGTCTGGTTGCAGCTATCCGTCCTCCAAGGTCGATGGTGCTTTCCCGAAGATGTTATCCACTGTTAGGGTCACTTGTAACCACGTGGTTGGCTAATTCTCTCCACATTTGAAATTCACAAACACGAGCCTTACAGTCCCATGTAAGGAACTAGACCGATACCGGGTTGTAGTATCGCTAAGTGCCTTAACTTACACTCTTGTCGACTAACAGTTCTCTTAAAAACTCGGTAATAATTTGGATTTGACCATGTAGCCAAGGTAACTCAACTGAATGCTCAGGTCGCCACTATATCGTTACCCACGAATATAGAAAAGGGTTCTATGCTAACAACTGAAGCACACAAAGTCCACTTTTAGAAAACTTCAAGGTTTTATCTTCAAAATCAAAAGTTCAAAATTGCATTACAGTTGAGCAGGCATATCGAACACTCGTTCCACAAGTTTGCAGATTGTGAAGAGAAACTACCGACGAACCCCTTTCGTAAAGTTACAAGTTCATGGTGAGTAAAACAGAGCACACGCCCCAATCTGATGGCCGAAACCGGTAGTGCCAACTGAAAAACTGAGCTACCAACATAAGTCGGAGTTGCCAACCTACAACGCACACACGCTTAAATCATCTTGTTAGCACGACTTCAAACCCGGAAAGACGCTGAGTCAAAATGGCTTCCCAATTTATACCCTCGCTGACGTCAGAGCCAAAATACAGTTTCTACTGGCGCCTAGGCGATCTAGGCCTGAAATATCTCAGTAACTAAAACTGTTATCCAAACTTAAGTGTGGCAGTGTTTCGACATATTTAATTGTGAAATATGGATATTTAGTGAATAATTTTAGGCAACTGGTTTAAAAGTTGTAAGGGTAGGAGTGAACTATTTCTCTACTTGGGGAACTACTATTGTTCTGGAAACTTCTACATTTCGTCATTTTATTAATGCTACAATTTACATAAATGTTATTACCGTCACTGTGTTCTACAAAAATTCCTGATTTTATTGGTGTAACTTTATTAAGATTGGTGTACGGAAAGTTTACTTACGACGTAATCAAGGTGTGATTTCAGTTTTAATTTTATAACTTTATTTCTATTAGTTTTATCGCAAATCTAAAATTACCATGAGATTCTCTGAATAAAAATACCATATTCTGAAAGTTGTTTCATCTCTGTATCTACTTAGATCGGTTGAAATTTATTTCTAAGTTGACCTCATGGTCGTGATGAAAACTAAATTTAAGGTCTTTATAAAATCGGTTCTATTGACTGGAATTACTTGAAATTATATGTTATATTAGATTTTTAGTTCTTTCCGGAAATCTACTTTTTATTTCGGAGGTCCTCTAGGATTTTGAGATAAAAATTATTAGAAGTGAAGTGCATCTGACGAAGTATAAACAAATTGATTTAAGTTATTTAAACGTTCAAAAACTACGAAATTTTAGTGAATTATATTTTAATTGCCTGATTACTTCATTAAAATTACTTATTTGGTTCGAAAGTGTGTTAAAATCACCCCGCAGGGGCCTGGTACGCAAGTGCCAGGTACGGGTTTGGCGAACCCGCGGTGCCCGAGCTGGAAACTTGTGAGCGCCGCAAGTTTCCCACACCGTAAACTCCTACCATGCTTCAACGACCACCGTAGGGCGTGGCGGTGGAACGTTGTGTGCCTAGGAGAACGGGGATCTTGGCTTCATCGCCCGGATCGCGAGGACGGTAGAAACCTCTATAAAAAACCCCTCAACCTCAAGGTGAGTAACGTGCCGAGGAGGTGGATGGGTGGTGAGGCAAACCACCCGCTAGCGTACAACCTCAGGGGCACCTGCCGCACCCCTGTTGTATTCGGCTTGGTGGCGTGATACGGGGGCTCCACGTCGCTCGACTTTTAGGTCCTCCGGACTCGTGGGAACAAAATTTCAGATTTCCCTAATTTATCCCTTTCACCCTCTGCTGGCTTGGGCATGCCGCAGAGGAAATGTCACTCCAACGCCCAAAAAAAAGGTAGCGGTAAGCGGGCGAGGGTTGAAAGCCCTCCTCCTGAAAATGGACTTAGTAACAGGAAGGATTACGTCATAGATAATGCCTTCATTATTATGTCAAGAAAGGAGGGATCTTTCGAGAAAGTGTCCCCCTTTTTCATACAGAAAGGTTTAGAGGGTCTTGCCGGGACCCTTAAATCGGTCAAGAAGCTGAGGAACGGGACTCTGCTTTTGGAAACTTCCACCCAAAAGCAGGCTGTCCTCCTCCTTAAGTCTGAGAAGCTCGGGGAGTTCGCAGTAAAGTGCGAACTCCATAAAACTCTCAATTCGAGTAAAGGCGTGGTCACCTGCCGCGACCTGATTGACATTAGTACCGAGGAACTCCTTAAGGAATGGTCAACAGAACATGTGGTCGAGGTTCGTCAGATCACACGAAGGGTTAACGGCAGTCTTGAGAAGACAGCCACCTTCGTCCTGACGTTCGACACTCCAACGTTGCCCAAAGCCATTAAAGCTGGCTATTTAAATCTTAATATCCGTCCGTATGTCCCGGAACCAATGCGCTGTTTTAAGTGCCAGCGTTTCGGGCATACGACGGCGACGTGTAAGGGCAACCCCACCTGTGGGAAATGTGGGAAAGCAGCACATGAGCCAGGCACTAGTTGTACTCTCCCACAGGTGTGTGTACACTGCTCCGGGTCTCACCCAGCCTGGAGCAGGGAGTGTCGAGTGTACCTTGATGAGAAAAAGGTACAGGAGTTGAAAACCAAGGAACGGCTATCATATGGCGAGGCGAAGAAGCGGTTTAAGGCGCTTGCGCCGCCCGTATTCGCTACCAGCTTCGCCAAAACCTTGTCAACTCCCGTCAGAAAGGAGAGTGTTGCTACACAGACGTCCTTTGCAGACATGGGCACAAGTACAACGTGCTCATGTCAATGCAAATGTGGCGCTACGTCCACAAAGGTCATAACACCGAAGACCGCGGACGCTGGTAGCAGCACATCTACAACCTCGACCACAAGGACAGCAGGTACACCGGTTCCACCAGCAGAAGCACAGCCATCCGTTGCAGAATCTTTAGCTGCAGAACCAACTGCAACAGCAGCATCCGCAGGAGTACCTGCGGCTGAACAAATGGCAGCAACATCCGCCGATAGCAGCGGATGGAAAACTGTGCAAAAAGTTCGGGGTCCGAAATTTAAACATGCGGATCCCAGCATGTTTGTTAAGTCCCCTTCCTCTTCTCCCCCCAGACCACAAACTGGGAGGGAAGGAAAGGGGCGGAGGCCTCGGCGGAAGAAAGACCCGCCAGGCTCTGAGGCCTCACAAAATGCGGAATCGTCTTCGGACCCCGAAGACGACCAAATGCTGGTGGACGAACCTGGTTCCGTTCCTCAGCATTCACAATCGGAGGACCCACCCGAACCGGGGCGGGTGAAATTAAATAGGTAGGATGGCTCCCATACTACAGTGGAACGTTAACGGCTTTCAGGCTCACAAAGAGGAAGTCCAACTCTTAGCACGGTCTAATCCGTTGTGTCTCTGTTTACAAGAGACACATTTTAGACCTTCACACCAACCTGTGCTAAGAGGATATGACATATTCCGAAAGGACGATACCGAGGGTGATCGGGCGAAGGGAGGAGTGGCTGTGTTTGTCCGAAACACTGTCCACTCCGAACCCGTTGCTCTCACCTCTAACCTACAAGCAGTGGCAGTGAGGATATACGGTCCTATTAAACTGACCGTCTGCTCCATTTATCTACCACCAAATACGCCCGTTGAGTGTGACGAACTTACCGACATACTGCGGCAGCTTACTCGGCCATTCCTCCTCCTAGGAGACTTTAACGCACATAGTGCGTTGTGGGGCTCGAACACCGATTGCCCCAGAGGCCGAGTGGTTGGTAGATTAATGGAGCAAGAGGACGTTTGTATCCTGAATACAGGACAAATGACCCACTTCACCACTGCTTCCGGTTCGTCCTCTGCCATTGATCTTTCGTTGTGCTCTCCTTCAATTGCAGACTCCGTGCAGTGGGAAGTGGATCGCGACCTCCATGGAAGCGACCACTTCCCAATATGGATGCACGTGGGCGTCGAAGGTAGAGGAGGAAACACCCGACGCAAATGGAACGTCAGTAAAGCAGACTGGCAGCTCTTCTGCCGTTCTGTTTCGCTACAACGCCGCGAGAATATACACGACAAGGTGAGTCACTTCACAGAAGTGATTCACCACGCTGCTGACGTTTCCATGCCAAAAAGCTCCGGAACGCTGCGAAGGACGCCCGTCCCCTGGTGGAACGACGAATGTCGTTCCACTATCCAGGGTCGCAGACGGGCGTTGCGTCGCTTCAGGTTGAACCCAACAGCCGACAACCTGGCAGCGTTCCGTATAGCTAGAGCTAAGGCGCGTCGGGTTATTAAGGAGAGCAAGAAAAGATCATGGCAGAACTTTGTGAGTACCATAAATCGTTCCACACCTTCATCGAAAGTATGGGAGTCTATCCGCCGTATATCTGGAAGGTACTCCCGCCCACCAGTATCTGGATTACTGGACCACGGACGTGTGATAACCGACGAACGAAGCATAGCCCAGCTGATGGCAGAGAATTTCGCTGCCATCACTTCGTCTGCCAGCTTGGACCTTCAGGCCCAGCAGCGAAGGACTGCTGCCGAAAGGCGCACGCTGTGCTTTGATTCGTCGGACACAGAGGCGTATAACAGCCCGTTCTCATCCTGGGAGCTGGAGTCTGCACTAAACAGTGCAAATGATACCGCTCCAGGACCTGATATGGTCCAGTACCAGATGCTGAGGCATCTTAATAATGATGCTAAAGAGTACCTTTTAGATATTTTTAATCATATTTGGACCGGAGGACACTTCCCCGACTCGTGGAAAGAAGCAACATTAATACCTATTTTAAAACCTGGGAAAGACAAATTGCTGCCAGGTAGCTATCGTAGTATTGCCTTGACAAGCTGCGTGGGGAAGACACTGGAGAGGATGGTAAATCGCCGCCTCGTCTGGTGTCTTGAGTCCCGTAATCTGCTGAGCCGCTTTCAGTGTGGATTCAGGAAGTTCCGTTCCACCTTGGACAACCTGATCCTGCTGGAGGCGGCAATACAGGATGCGTTTATTCGCAGGCAACACCTTGTAGGTGTCTTTTTCGACCTCGAAAAGGCTTACGATACTACCTGGCGGCATGCTATATTAAAACAGTTACACGAATGGGGTTTTAGGGGTAACCTGCCCCGCTTTTTAAAATCATTTTTATCCGGTCGTTGCTTCCGGTACCGAGTCGGTAGTGAAGTGTCAGATCTTTTTATCCAAGAAAATGGTGTTCCTCAGGGATCAGTTTTAAGCGTGACCCTTTTCGCCATTGCGATAAACTGCATATCATACGTAATAAGGAGTCCCATCCGGTACTCCTTGTACGTAGATGATTTTTTAATTTTTATCGCTTCGTCCAGCCTGAGAAGCGCTGAGCGGCAGTTGCAGCTCACGTTGAACAGGCTGGACGAATGGTCAGTGCACACCGGTTTTCGTTTCTCTGCTGAGAAAACCCGGTGTGTACTTTTTACTCGTAGTAGAACTCTTTTACCGGAGCCCCACCTTACCTTGAGGAACACTGTTTTACGTTTTACTGATACTGTTCGTTTTCTGGGCCTCATTTTTGACACAAGGCTCAACTGGCTGCCACATCTCAAAGATGTGAAAGCCAGAGCCTCAAAAGCCTTAAATATTTTAAAATGTCTATGTGGCAGGTCGTGGGGCGCTGACCGCTCCTGCCTGCTACAATTTTATAGGGCCTTTGTACGGTCGCGACTGGAATACGGCTGCATCGTTTACAGCTCAGCACGGGACAGTTATCTTCGGATGCTGGATAGTGTCCACCATGCAGGAATTCGGCTCGCCACGGGTGCCTACCGCACCAGCCCTATTGTCAGTATTTGCGCTGACTCTGGCGAGCCGCCGCTTACCTTCCGCCGGCAACTCCTCATGGTGCGACACTACTTGCACATTGCCATAACACCTGGCAGTCCCGTGCATGATGTGGTTATGCGTCCGGATTTCGAACGGCTGTATATGAATCGCTACAGAGCGACTAAACCTTTCAGCTTCCGTACAAGGGCCGTTTTAGAACAATTTGGGTTTGAGTTACCTTCTTTTTATCACCAGGGATGGAGTAAATCTCCTCCCTGGCTTTTAAGGAGGCCCAGAATAATCTTAGATCTTTGTCGGTATAGCAAATTGTATACCGCTAATAATGTTTTTATTAGTATTTTTACCGATATTTTAAAACAGTATCACACGTTTACCCCGGTATTCACGGATGGGTCTAAGCAGGCTAATGGAGTGGGATGCTCTGTTGTGTTCCCTCGAGCGACTTACACATACAAACTGGATGGTAGATGCAGCGTTTACACCGCCGAGTGTTACGCTGTTTTAAAGTCGCTCCGGCATATTAAATTAACCCGCGATAAGAGGTTCATCATATGCTGTGATTCCCTGAGCTGTATTCAGGCCCTAGGAAATATGTACCCAGCAGATCGTCTAGTCCAGGACATCCAGGACGCCCTCCTTTCTCTCCAATCTCACGGAAAGGAGGTGCTATTCTGCTGGGTACCCGGCCATGTGGGAATCAGGGGGAACGAGGCAGCTGATGTAGCTGCCAAGTTAGCCTGCGACAAGGTCAGAATTGACTTTGCTCCGGTCCCAAAGTCAGACCTTGCCTCGGCGGCGAGGAGAAATGCTTTTGAGGTGTGGGAGAGGCAGTGGCTGGAAGTAGAGCATAATAAGCTCCGGCTGGTCAAACCGACCGTTCAGCCGTGGAGCAGCTCCTTCCAGCGGGCGAGGAGGGATGAGGTTCTCCTTACTCGCCTCCGTATAGGGCACTGTCCTCTGACGCACAGCTTTCTTCTCCGCCGAGAGGACCCACCGGAATGTGATGCCTGTGGCGTACCTTTGACGGTACGCCACATTTTAACTAATTGTATTTTATTCTATGACTTAAGGGCAGACGTTGGCCTAGCCAATGATCTGTCCCTTATTTTAGGTAATGAAGCTAGCAATGTGGCTAAAGTTTTAAAATTCTGTGTTGTGGGCGGTCTTATCCCAAAAATTTTGGGAAGACCGGTCCTAATCTTTTAATGTGGATGAGTGACCATTTTACAGCCACTCATCCATGTATTGTGCATAGCTCTTGTTTTGTTTTTGTTTCACTATTAGATTTAAGTTTTTACGTCTGACTGGACCCTTTACAGCCAGCCAGATATGTGCTGTGATGTTCGTATTTTAATGGCCCCTTTACAGCCATCATTTTAGCTTTTTACTCGATTTGCCGTCTGTGTGGCCGACCCCTCTACAGTCGGCCATACAGACGGTAGAACTTGGATTTTAAGCCACATTGCTAAGCCGGTCGTTGTTAGGGCGCTAATGACCCCGCCGTCGACGCGCCCTTAAGCCACAATAACAACAACAACAACAACGTGTTAAAACAGTGAAATGCCAAATATTATAAATTACTTGTGCACTGAACTAGATTATTATGGATTATCATATCAAAGGTTAGTAAAAGGTGTTAATATCATTACAGAAAGTTACTTTAGTTGGTTTATTTGCTATTAAGTTACTTTCTTGCTCGTTAATTGATCTAAAAATGGCAAAATGCTTCCACAGTAGAAATTCTTAAGTCCAAGGTAGTATTATTACTGATTATTTAATTTTCAGTTGATTAAAAG